>JALGBA010000587.1:0-516470 GCA_023970755.1 Azemiops feae
TATTATTATTATTATTATTATTATTATTATTATTATTATTATTATTATTATTATTATTATTATTATTATTATTATTATTATTATTATTATTATTATTATTATTATTATTATTATTATTTTCCATAGCATTACTTTTATTAAAAATAATTATATGCCCCAATTTTATAAATTGTATAAATTCCCAATTCTGCTCTAAGGGCAGTAGCTGAAGTCCTTTTATCCACCCTCAACATGCTTCTCACATGATGTGATCAGATTTGTTCTAGTGGTGATATAAATTAAATCCCAAAGTTCAGCTCAATATAAGTGCATAATGGTGACGTTGGTATTTTGTATTTAATAATTCAGTCTAAGGAAGCCACTTACCTATTATTTTTTTAAAAAATAGTGCCTTCACTTGTGCCTTCAAATATGAGCTCCTTTGATGTTGAGAGAGCCCAGATCCAGTCACAGAGAAAAGTTCCCCCAGGTAAGGAAAGGTGTGAACTTGCTCTGTTGCCTCCTCATCGATTAGCCCTATATGGGAATGCTGTCATTTTCCAAAGACCATCACTTTTGACTTTGACTTATCCATAATCAGATAATTATTATGAGAATAGGAGCCAAGTCCTCTTAACAGCACATGCAACCCACATGTCATATTGGCAACACCTTTTTCTTACCTTTTGGTACATATCAATACTACTTCTCATGGCTCCATTGAGCCCCAAACACACTCTCAGACAAATGATATCTGGGTAGTTGAAGTCTCCCATTACTCTTTTGGTGTACTTCCTGCATGCATTTGTTAGTTGGCTGGCAAAGAGTTCATCTATTTCATCTGGTTGTTTGGGTGGTCTGTAGTAAACACCTATGGCAATGTCACTTTTGTTGTCTTTTATATTGACCCATATACATTCTGGAGAGATTTTGTCTTGGGTCATGTGCATTTCTGCAGATATGTAATGTTCTCTTACGTATAGTGCAACTCCCCCTCCTCTTTTTATAGACCTGTTTCTTTTGAACAATTTGTATCCATCCATCTGTCCATTCCATTCATGGGTTTCATCTCACCAAGCTTCTGTTATGCCAACTATGTCATACCCTCCCTCATGTACTTTTGCTTCTAGTTCGCCCTGTTTGTTCCCCAAGCTTTGAGCATTTGTGTATAAGCATTTAAGATTTTTATGCCTGTCCATGAGGGTGTTTCCTGTGTTTCCCAGTGGTTGTTTGAATTCTTTTTTTTCATCTCTGCTTACCTCATTGTTGGATTTGCTTTCTTGAGATTTGTGATTGGTTTTGGGTTCTAGAGCTTTGAGAGATTGGTTGCCCTCCCTCCTCAGAAACTCCTATTATGAGAATAGGAGCCAAGTCCTCTTAACAGCACATGCAACCCAAATGTCATATTGGCAACACCTTTGTCTTACCTTTTGGTACATATCAATCCTATTTCTCATGGCTCCATTGAGCCCCAAATCACACTCTCAAACAAATGAACAAAAATGGGATGGAAGGGACCATGGAGGTTTTCTAGTCCAACCCCTGCCCATATCAAGGGATCCTATACCAATCCAGACAAAAGGAATGTCCAGCCTCTTTTTGAAAATCAGCATTAATGGAGCACCCACAACTTCACGAGGCAAGATGTTCCACTGATTAATTGTTCTCACTGTCACTGCTTGTAGAAAGGGCTTTGAGCAGGGTCAACATCCTGAGCTCCATTTTAAAAGCAGTCAATTTCTTCCATAATATTTCTTTGTTTACTATGTCAAATGCTATAAAGGCAGCAAACCATTATTTCCTCTAACTGATATTTTTATAGTTAGATGGTTCTAGACAAAAGAACTGTCAATACTGGATCACATCTGCCTAAAGACTGCTGGTTCTTCTACAAGGAATGCACTTTTCATCCACCTACTATCAATTCTTTTCAAGTGGAAGTTTGCATATATTTTAGTCACAATATCTGTTAGAGAAATGGGCCTGGAATTGCTAGGGTCCTTTTTATTCCCTTTTTTATATATAGGAATTACAATTGCCATCTTTGACCCAAATGGGTATGGCGGATATTATTTATATTTCTCAATGTATCTGTCAATGGAGGGTCCCACCAGTTGGGATATTTCTTGAATTGTTCAGCTCCTAGAAATTCCTCTCCAGAGGCCATATTGCTCTTCAAACCTTTTATGATGAATTTGATCATGAGAATTTTAGGGCAAAATTATTTGATACGTTGCCTAACATATTTGTAGATTTTTAATAAAATGGTTGGTTAATGTTAGTGGCCCCTAAAGGTTCATAATACATATGTTTTATCATCAGTAGGAAAGGTAATCCCGTAGGAGTCTGTTTAAAAATCTGAGATTTGTTCATGATTGAGGATATCATTATTTTGGCTAATACCATGTAAACAAATGTGAGTTTTCATCAGTAGTGCACATTCCTATTATATAGAAGATCCTTTGATTGAACACAGAGCCTCTCCTCGCCTTCTCAAGTGTGAGCAATTCACAACTCTGAGCAATTGGGATGAGGTCATCAAAAGACAGGTCTCTTTTAATCCTTGCTTCCTCCCGACTGTATATCCCAATCCTTATTTATAACACTTACAAATGCCATAGTGAAAAGATTATTTGCAGCAGAACCAATTCTTAAACACCCTGATCCTGAGGAACCTTTCATCATCCAAGCTGATCCTAGTGATGTTACGGTGGGCACAGTCCTCCTACAAAAAAACCTTAGGGGGGATCTGCAGCCCTGCGCCTACACTTCACGAAAGCTTTCGGAAAGAGAGAGGAGATATGCTGTTAGGGAGAAAGAGGCTTTTGCGGTGAGATGGCCATTATTAACTTGGCGTCACTTCTTGGAAGGGAGTAAAATGACTTTTGAAGTATAGACTGATCATTATTATTATTAAAAATAATCTTGAATTCCATAGAGAAGACACGGTTGGATCTTTATCGCTTACACACCAACACCCCACTCACTTTACAGAAAGGGAAGGACAAACACAAACCTGTGGGACTTTGTAGGTGCCTGCTAATGTAGACATCTGGATGGATCTGTCTGTGTCAGCTCCGTCAATAAGAGCCAAAATTTTGTCCTTCCTTCCACAGCTGTAGTTGGGAACATTGGCTTCTCCAGTAGAGAGCATGTCCAGCAAGGCATCTGAAGTGCCGAGGGTGTTATCATAATTGTCATGGATGTTGTAGCCAAGTGTGAGATTGTGCAGGAGCTGGGGATTCTCCTTCAGCAGTTTAATATTGCAAATCATGGGTAGTATTTCTAGCTTTCCATAGGATGAACTAGTGTAAAACCATGATCATATTAATATTAGCATCATCAACAGCAACAACAACAACAATACTTTTTTTTCCATTTCATAATCTTTTTTCTCTACAAACTAGCTGAAACATAAGCCAATATTGATCCAAAACTAGAGGCAAATGGTAGTCACCCATCACCCTTTAATATTGTTAGTGTTGAGGATGGGGATAGTCCTCAAAAAGGTTTAACAAATCAGAAACATAGAATTATTTTTAGCAGTACTAATATTCATAGCCCAGAATAATTCAGTCATTAAAGAAGAACCACCATTAAAGGAAGGAGATTTTTGATAAGTGACCCAGAGAAGCTGTTCTAAAAACAAGTCATCTTCTATTCCTTTAAACATCAGACATTGCATATCAGTTGGTTATAAAAATATGGAAATGGTCGGGCAGAGGAAATTAGAACCATTTCAATCATTACTTTCAACCAAAGTCAATATTCCAGTCATGAATTTAGGATTGAACAGAGAGAGAAAAATAATGTGGACTTCTTTCAGGTTTCATTTGCCTCATGTTTCTACTCTCAGAAAATAAGGCAAAAGAGAAAGGCTGTGTTAATCAAAAGGATTCAAAAAATTTGTCAGATTCTGCAATATAAGAGTAAGTAAAACAAGAAGAAAAAAAGAAGAGTGTTAGAACTGCAGATGGAGGGAATGAAACTCCATCGCATGACTTACAGCTGAATCTGACTAGAAGGAGCCATGTTGAAAGGTAATGTTACAGGGGCTATTTCTGATGCAGAGAAGACTATACCAATGAGAAGATCTCCTGGCCTATAATAGCTCCATGGCTTTTCTCCATCCTGGAGGTCCAAATTCAGTGGGCACTTCATTCTCAGCTTCCCAGAGAGTGGCTGGGATACCAGCAGCATCAGAAGCAGAAGCAGGAGATCCATAATTCATGGGGTGGAATCAATCTCCTTCCTCTTTCTAAAAAACAATTAGAATTCAAAGCACTCTGACAGGGTGGAATATCCAGTGGCTTTCCTGATTCAAACAGAGAAACCAAGATTCACCTGAAAGAGAGAGAAAATATATTCAAGAGCACAGCTCCTGTCTGTCCTGTATTGTGAGCAACAAAAAGCATAGCCTGTGATATTTATCCTTTTCTGATGCAAGATCCCTTCCATGTTGCTTCAGTCTCATGTTTACATGAAAGGCAGTCACTGGAGACATAGGAGAAGAGGTCTCAGAGACAGGGATGGTGATGATTGCAGTGAGAAGGATCTTCTGCTGTTCGGACCCTGAACTTCTTCCATGTAAGGAGGGGTAGCTGGAGAAAAGCACATTAGAGAAAAGTCAGAGATAGACCCCTTGGGGCAGTGTTCTGTAGTGGTCTTAGTCCTTCCTGTTAGGATACGTCCAGAAAGTCTTGCTGGATGGAGATAGTTCAAGAGCCAGAAAAGTGACTTCTGCTGTCCTTCAATGGGGTCTCTTCCCTCCAGAGGCTGCTAGGGCAGGTCACCCAGAGTTATAGAGTTTGGGGGCATTCTAGGTTGGTGACACTTAACTCTAGTGCTGCCTGTGCTTTATCTCCATGGAAGCACTCAGTATCCTTGAACCCAGCCTACTGATAAGAGTTTGGGATTTTCTTTTCAATACGATTTCCATGTATCAATCCTAATTTGGAGCTGATTTTATAATTCCTTGTTGTCATGGTTCCGATAGAAGAAACCAGTAAAAGAACTTCAAGGCAAGAATTCTTCCTTAAAGAACATTTTATTTAGGAAACAAAGTATCGGCACTTACATAGTTGAACCCAAGAATCAGATTCCCTCCTCCTAGATACAAAGTAACAAATTGCAATTCCCACCCCACAAAAGCTATCATAAATCACATTCCCAAATTAGCACAAAATGCGGGCTTTTCTCTCCAGCCCCTCAGCTCGCCAAAACCTTATCAGAACACATCTTTGAGTTCCCACACTTCTACATTGTTATGGCTAGCTAAACCCTCAGGCATTTACCCCTTCCCCCCTTATACATCTGAACTCTAAAAGAATAGAAAGGCACATTAAAAGCAAAAGTAAAAATGGCTGCTGGTTCTCAGTTGTCAGATATCCATTGTCACAGCATTAACACTTGTAACTGAAGTGAAATTTCATTTGCCATCTGTTCTAGAAACATCATTTTTTGCATGAGAGCTGGCTAAGAGGCAGGATAGCACCATTGGCACAGACAGAGAAAATTGTAGAGTGGGTAGAAGTTTTAGTTTCCTTGACACTTTCTGTGTTGTCTTTCTAAGGCAGGACATAAAACAAGACATAGGACATAAAACAGGACATGAGTCTTAAATGCGTGTATTAGCTAGAAGAAGAAAAAAGGAAGTGAAAAATGTCAAACCACAAGTTCATCTGCCGGTCACATAGGAGTGTCAAGCTTGAGGCTCTGTTGCAAGTAACCACATATGTCTCGTTTCTATGTCTCATTCTTGCTGGTAGCTAACCACAAACGAACTGCAGGAAAAGCTTAAGAAATTTAAATGCTTTGGCAAGATACCTGTAACGTCGATCCATGAGAGGGGGACAAGATATTTCGCTAGCATAGCAACAGGGAGCTGTCATTCAAGTAACCAATCAATGCTAACAAGTTACATTTCCGTGTTTTGCTGTTTCTGAAGAGTATATATGTACTTGTTGTTCCATGAGAAGGTGTTCAGAGTTTATGATTTTTGCTCTGAACCTTTGCGCAAATAAACCAACTTCTTTTGATTCCGTGGTCTGAGTCCTGTGGTTTTCTGCAACATTTTTCTGGCGACCCAAGATGGGACTTGGAGCAATATTTTGCTGAGGACGGCACGGACCGACCGGTGCCCAAGCGGGGCCGTCACGCTAAGCCTTCAGCCGGCACGGATGATTTCTCCAGAAGGAGGCGGACGGCACCGCAGGGGTATTTGGTGGACAACCGACCGATCCAAGAACCTGAACGGAATCAAAACAAGTCACGAAACAAAGCTGGTTGGAAAAGAAGACGCCTGCAGGCAAGTATTGTGGAATTGTAGACCCACTCGTTTTGAGAGTGGAAGAGGGGGCCTGATCACCCCCCAGGGTCCGGGATCGGCGCATCCTAAAGAGACCCAAGAGTTGTTGTGTGGGTGGTTAAGCCATTGCAGTTCCTGTTGGTGACCGTTGGAACGTCCGGCATCACAGGTCAGTGGCAGTGTTTTAGAAAATGGGTGGTGGAGAAAGTGTCCCTTGGACACCTCTTCAGTGTATGTTGAGGAATTTTAAGAAAGGTTTTAGTGGAGATTATGGAGACCCCAAGGCCAATCCAGGAGACTTAAAGAAATTCTGTGAAAATGAATGGCCAACGTTCAATGTAGGATGGAAGGCTGAAGGTAGTTTTAATCTAGACATAATCTCAAAAGTCCACCAAATTGTTACTGACCCAGATCAATACCAATATATTGACCAGTGGCAAGTAGTAGTAAAACAGAATCCTGAATGGCTTCGCAAATGCAGAGTGGAACTCATGCGGGTCTGCGTGGCCAGAATGAATAGAAATCCCAGATCTCAGGTCACGAAGAGTCAGACTGAAGCCAAACCTGTCTTAAAGACTGAACCCTATGAAGAAGATAATCCTCCTCCATACGCCCCTGTGCATCGTCCTATGGCCCAAGGCATGCAACTACCGGTCCCAATTCAACCGGCAAATGTTGATGATGGCAATATTCAAGTTCAGGGGGCAGGAGTGCAAGGAATTCAAAGGAAAGTGCCCCTGTGTTAAAAAGAAACTTCAGAAACAAGAAGGGGCATTGGGCATGACTATGAGTCAATTGATGGAAATTGCACGTAAAGTTTATGTGAATAGAGAGAAGGTGGAAGAGAAGAAGAAAGAAGGTAAAATGCAACGTAAGGCTGAATTGCTGGCAGCTGCATTGTCAGGCAATTCCAGAACCCTAGGAAGGAATCAGTGTGTTTTGTGTAAAGAAGAGGGACATTGGCAACATGAATGTCCTAAAAGGTTTGAACTTGGAAGAATAGAACAGGGACGTGGACATTTAACTCAAGAAGTCAAAATATATGATTTCCAGGGAGAAGGAAGAGGAAAAATGTTTCGTCCATATGGATTCCAAGGAAGAGGTCGAGGCCAATTTCAAGAACAAGTGGAGGCCATAGGTTTGGCCGCAGCTGAACAATGGCCTGAGGACTGAAAGGGACCGGGTTTAAGTCAAGCCCCCCCCCGAACCCTTGGTCCGAATGAAGATAGGGGGCAATAAAGTGACCTTTTTAGTAGATATGGAGGCATCTAGATCTGTAGTTACTAAGTTATTGGCTCCCTTCTCTGCTGATGTCATAAATATACAGGGAGTTGATGACTCAGTAAATTGTCACCCTTTTCTAAAGCCCCTGAGATGTTCCCTAAAAGGAAGGGACATTGAACACCAATTCCTATATATGCCTGAGTGTCCCATTCCCTTATTGGGTCAAGACATGTTATGTAAAATGGGGGCAACTTTGTCATTTGAAAAAGACGAAATGGCACTAGTAATGAAGCATCCTCCAGATGAGATGTGGCGAATAATGGGTGGCCCAAGAGGTTCAAGTCCTCGATACTTGGCAGGAGTTTGATGTGCACAAGTTATGGGCAGAAGATAATCCGCCAGGACATGCAGGTCACCATACACCACTAGTCATTCAAGTGAAGCCTCTGGCAGTGCCTATTCGTCTCCGGCAGAGAAATTATCCTTGCCCCATTACACAAGCAATTCAAGATCATATTACCGAATACTTAAAGGCAGGCATTTTAACAACTATTCAATCTCCTTGGAACACCCCAATCTTACCCATCCCAAAGCCTGATGGCTCATTTCGACCAGCCCAAGATTTGCATATTGTCAATAATGCTACAATTACTGTACATGCTGTAGTGCCTAACCCATATACCCTCCTGAGCTTGATTCCAGCATCAGCTGTCTGGTTCTCTGTGGTAGATTTGAAAGACGCTTTCTTTATGATCCCAATACATAAGGACAGTCAGAAGCTGCTTGCTTTTGAGTGGGAAGACCCAGTAACAGGCCAGAGAAAACAATATGCTTGGACCAGACTTCCTCAGGGATTTAAAAATTCACCTACTCTTTTTGGCAACGCCTTGGCCTCAGATTTAGAAGACTTTCAGCCCTGTGAGGAAGGAGATGTATTATTACAATATGTTGATGATCTATTAATAACTGGACAGACAAAAAGAACTTGTTGGGACAACACCAATCAATTACTTCATCTGTTGATGAACAAAGGATATCGTGCCTCAAGAGAGAAAGCTCAATTAGTGAAACCCCAGGTTAAATACTTAGGTTATACTATAAGTCAAGGCCAAAGAGCAATAGGACATGAGAGAAAGGAAGCTGTGTGCCGAATTGCAGAGCCAACTAATAGGAGAGAATTACGGGGGTTTTTAGGAGCAGCAGGATATTGTAGAATATGGATACTGAATTTTGCCCTGCTAGCCAAACCACTGTATGAGTCCACAAAGGGGGGAGAAAGAGAGCCCTTTATTTGGACGCGTGAACAAAAACAGGCTTTTGAGGCTTTAAAATTTGCATTATCTCAAGCTCCTGTTATGGGACTTCCTAACCTCGAGAAACCTTTCAATTTGTATGTGGACTCAAAGAATAATATGGCTCTTGGAGTCCTGACTCAAGAAAAGGGAAGTTGGCAACAACCCATAGCTTACTTGTCAAAACAACTTGATGGAGTATCAAAGGGATGGCCACATTGTCTTAAAATTCTGGCAGCCACAGCTCTCCTGATAGAGGAAGCTAATAAATTGACTTTTGGACAATTAACTACAATCTACACCAGTCATGCAATTCGTGGAGTTTTGGAAACAAAGGGACATTTATGGATAACTAACTCCAGAATTTATAAGTATCAAGCTCTCCTCATTCAAAATCCTCAAGTGACATTAAAGCAGACAAATGGCCTAAACCCAGCCACCCTATTGCCTATACCAGGTCCTAAAGTTGAACATAACTGTATGCAAGTGATAGAAAGTCAATTCTCATGTAGACCTGATTTAACTGATGTGCCACTGAAAACAGTGGACTATAATTGGTTTACTGATGGGTCAAGTTTTATTGCAACAGGAGAACGATATGCAGGCTATGCAGTTGTCTCACTTGATAAAGGCATAGAAAGTGGGCCACTCCCAAAAGGCACAAGTGCTCAAGCAGCAGAACTGTGGGCTCTCATACGAGCACTGGAAAGAGCAAGAGATGAAAGTATAAACATTTGGACTGATTCTAAATATGCATTCCTCACATTACATGTAGATGCTGCAGTCTATAGAGAGAGAGGACTCTTAACAACTGCAGGAAAAGAAATTAAACATCCTCTTCTGATTGAAAGACTTATAACAGCAGTCTTGGGACCAAAGAGGGTAGCTCTCATGCACTGTAAAGGACATCAAAAGGGACAAGATGAAGTAACCCAAGGAAATAGAGCAGCTGATAGAGAAGCAAGGTTATCAGCAACCTGAGAATTTAGCCTGGCCAGTGGTAAAGGAAACTCATTCAACTACTCACATGGGAAAGAGTGCATTAGCTGAAGCCCTCCACCGTATTGTGTATATCAATCGTCTTCACTCGCTATGTGCCCATGCAATTGAGAGATGTAACATTTGTGCCCAGGTTAATCCAAGACAAGGACCTATTCTTCCGCCAGGAAGTCAGCCTAAGGGATATTATCCTATGGATTCATTGGTTGTTGATTTTACAGAAATGCCAAAATGTGGACTATATAAAGCAATGTTAGTCCTAGTGTGCAATTATTCAGGGTGGCCTGAATGTTTCCCAACCAAGACCAAGCAGGCACGAGAAGTGGCCAGAATCTTGCTCAAAGAGATTATTCCCAGATATGGAGTACCCTCATTCATATCATCAGATAATGGACCTGAGTTTGTACATCAAGTAAATCAGACGCTGGCTAAATCCTTAGGGACCCACTGGAGGTTCTATTGTTCTTTTCATCCTCAATCTGGGGGAAGGGCAGAGAGAATGAACCGGACTATAAAGGAAAAGGTGACAAAGGTGTGCCTTGAAACTCACCTTAAGTGGGTGGATGCATTGCCACTAGCACTTTGGTCTGTGCAGTGCACCCCTTGAAAAGGAATTAGGCTATCTCCTTTTGAAATGATGTTTGGAAGACCCCCTATCATAAGTAATAACTTGAAAAATCATATAGGGGACTTAAGTCAATTAGGAACTACATGGGTGAGTCAAATGGTGGGAGAGTTAAACAAGCAAATACAAGAAATCCAACAATATTGTGTGTCCCTCAGTCCACCATTTTTGAGTACCCCCAGTCATAATATTCAAGTGGGAGACAAAGTATGGGTAAAACACTGGAAAGGGGAAAACTTGAAACCTAAATGAAAGGGCCCGTATACTGTGGTCATGTGTTCTCCACTTGCAGTAAAAGTGTTAGAATCCAAGTCTTGGATTCACTGGACTCGAGTTAAGCCTGCAGTTGATGAATATTGGGAGGCAGAGCAGGACGAGGCCCATCCTTTAACGGTCCGCTTGAAGAAGCGCCCCCTATAACTGCCCTACCGGCAACGGGCAGGCAACATACGGGGCAGAAGAGGCCTTACTGGTGTCACTCCGGAAGCTGACCCTCTACGTACGGCTGAAGACAAGAATGAGGAAGACAGCTGTTAAAGTGTTAGGAGTGTGTGGTGTAGGTTAGATCTATTTCAAGGAATGGTAGTCCGACCATACATAGCCATAGGTGCAGTGAGTCTGATCACCCTGGTTGTGACCTGTTGTATTGGACACCTTTTCTTCTGGAAACGTCCCAATCCCAAAGAAACAGGTGTTGCGCCTAAAAAGCACTGACTGTGACCAAGGGCAGTGTGTATCTCTTGGGGACACTTATGTTTGAAGCACCTTGGGAGTGGGTTCTCTGTTGTATAGTAAGAGTCTTGGGAGTGTGGGCATTATATTTAGCAAATAAGACTCGGCTGTGTGGCTCACCCAAGACTGACCCTGTCCTTTCCCAAATCACACCTAATCCCATCCATCTTCCTGATATGGTAATTTCATAATTGCAATTGCTCCCTTTGGTGTGACTGTGAGTGTGAAACTGAGTGGGACGTTGGAATCATAGAATAGAAAAGGAAAGAAAAATTGACATTGACTCATTTTAGATTATCAGACATGAGTCTTCTATGGCTTTGGCTAATGTTTGCAAGTGGCATGTTGAGTAATGAGACCCTGAATGATAGTCCCAAATGTTGTGCGAATGGCCAATTAACTCTTCTCACACTTGAAGAAGGCTCCAGGGACATTGAGGAAATAAATCCTGTTTGTGTTGTTATGTGGAATAGCAGGACTAGCCTTCATCCCCTGTGTTATACCGTTAATCAGACAATTAGTTATGAGATCAGTGAAAGAAATCAGGGTTGAAAAGGAATTAGTTGTGATAGAAGGATCCTTGGAAAATAGGTTCACCTCAGACCCACAAAGGGAAAGTGAGGATCCAGCCAGTGGAGAGTATGTACGGATGAGACCCTGGGGATTGGAGGACGTGCCTGAGGAAGAGGAGTTCTGAGATAGATTTTTTGCTTTTTCTTATTGGTGCTATCTGCCTCTATCTTGAACTGGCAGCAGGAAACAGAAAGATGTGTGCCAGTCTAAAGTGTTAATCATGCCATGTATTATGCCTATCCATATATGCGATTTCTGCTCAGCTATCTTCGCTTGCTGGGAAAAAGCTAATGCTCAAGTAGAAACTGTACAAGTGAGACTCAATTGTTACCTAAAATGGAGTCTCAAAGGGGGGAATAAGGCAGGACATAAAACAAGACATAGGACATAAAACAGGACATGAGTCTTAAATGCGTGTATTAGCTAGAAGAAGAAAAAAGGAAGTGAAAAATGTCAAACCACAAGTTCATCTGCCGGTCACATATGAGTGTCAAGCTTGAGGCTCTGTTGCAAGTAACCACATATGTCTCGTTTCTATGTCTCGTTCTTGCTGGTAGCTAACCACAAACGAACTGCAGGAAAAGCTTAAGAAATTTAAATGCTTTGTCAAGATACCTGTAACGTCGATCCATGAGAGGGGGACAAGATATTTCGCTATTCCAGCATAGCAACAGGGAGCTGTCATTCAAGTAACCAATCAATGCTAACAAGTTACATTTCCGTGTTTTGCTGTTTCTGAAGAGTATATATGTACTTGTTATTCCATGAGAAGGTGTTCAGAGTTTGTTATGATTTTTGCTCTGAACCTTTGCGCAAATAAACCAACTTCTTTTGATTCCGTGGTCTGAGTCCTGTGGTTTTCTGCAACATTTCCATACTGATACAATGAGAGCCATTAAATTTTGATGTTTCTTGGTTTAAATAAAACAATTGTGCTGTTAGGTCTGCAGTTGAGATGCAGTGCATTGGATGGTGTGACCTGATTCCTTGCCACAACCACCTGGAAGTTGGTTTAGGGGGACCTGGTGGCAGTTCCTCTGGTTGCGTAGATGCACTTGGTGTTTTGCGACTCCTGTGACATTCCCATCTCTGAGGGTTTTTTTGTCCCCCCTAGAAGACTTCCATGTGCTTATAGTTTGGATGCCCTGTGTTCTGGTTTATCTTGGTTGATTGTTGATTATTTTTCTTACCTGGAGGGGGGACGTTAATATATATAGCTCGGGGGCTTCCGGTTTGCGATCGCGGCACTGGCGGGTGCCGGGAGAGCGCTCTCTCCACCGTCCGGTTTCCCTCCATAGGAAGACCCTGGAAAGGGTCGAAAGTCACCCTGGAGGGACGACCACCGCTGAGGAGGACCCTCGACAGATTGCAGAAGGGCGGTAGCCCTTCTGTTTGATCTGAGGCAGCTCCTCTGGACCGATGAAGAAAAGATCGGCCATTAACATGGCCGATCACCAAGCCGTTCCAGCCGAAAGCCAAAAGCACTACTAAGCACAATGAAAGCAATGTGGAGGAATTGGGTGAGACCTTACCTTACCTTTCTTGCTTCCCAACTACTCTCCTGTAAAAGCCTTTGGAAATTCTTTTTTTTCCCCTCTTAATTCTGCGGCTTCTGTCTACTCTGGGAATATAAAGCTAAGGAAAAAAAATGAACAACTAAACTAAACGACTAAATATTTGGACTTGTAATTTTTGGATACCTGGGGTCCCAAAAGGTTTCTATTCCTAAAGAGACTTATTATTTTACCTATCTGCTAAGCTGGAAAAAAAAGAATATTTCTTTCTTCCTTTTTTAAACTGGATAAAAGCCCAACTTGAGTTTGGGAAAAGATTTTACATGTTACTGGGGACATCTTGTGGCAAAATTTGGTACAGCAAGTGATTTTTTTCTGACTGGGAGACTTGTGAGGCTAAGATTTGTCCTTGACATTATCAAAAAAGATAAGAATTTGAAACAGCTGGGTGGTGAAAATAACTCTCTATAGTGGAGGTGGACATTTATTGACTTTTATCAAAAATAGCCTCCACTAAAGGACTATCTGTAAACACCACATAAATGGAGGAATACCACCCACAACTTAACTACAAACTTATACTGCAAAAAATCCTACAGGCTACTGAGCTAATAAATTCCAGACTGAAAGATAAAGGCGCCACTTTAAAGCTACAAAATGCAGCCCAAACTTCAACTGATGAACTTACAACTCAAAAGGCAACAGAAGAAGAAGGTATTAACACTAAAGTGGACTTTAAAGAATACCAGCTACAACCTACTCAGAACCCTGATAACCAAACCTTGATTTCAACCAAAAAAGCTGCAATTCTAACAGCAACAGAAACTGAAGAAAGCAAACACTAAGACGGAAGGTGCTGAAGACCTACCTACACAGTACATTGAGAATTTAGATAACCCAGATAACCAAACAACAACTACAACATTGAATATGACTTTTTATTTAAATCAGCTGAAACCGGAAGAAGAAGAAGAAGACCAGCCTGAACTCACGAAAAATATATTAAGCCAAATATGGAGACTCAAATTATTAGGCCAACAATCTAATGACTATGAAGGGACTAGCTTCCTTGAAAAGTTGATAACTGGATGGTCTCCCTTGATTCAAATGATATGTGCAGGAATGAAGGGAGATCCACCCGAGGATTTAAAGGCGCTGCTATGGAAGCCTGCTTGGCACAAAAGGAAGGCTAGAGTTAGACTTAAAAATGGGGTTTTTTATGTGACCTTTAATGGAAGAGCCTAAAATTTCACTTAATGGGCTAAGGAGATTTTAAAAGACATTAATTGATTTAATATTTAGGATTTAGACCTATAAGGGAAATAAAAATTAGTTATTAGAATAATAGTTTTGAATTATAATATAGAAGATGGATTGAGACGATAAGGGTTATTTTATTAGTAAGTGATGATATTAGGATGAGAAATAGAATATGATTGTGAAATAAAGTAAGAATTTATCTGAATAAATAATAAGTGTATTTTAGATATGATAACTATTTTGTAATGAACTAAGGGAACTGTGGGCTATCCGAAACCTAAATACTATGGACATTAAGCTAACAACTGGAATACTGTAACTGAAATTAGAAAAAAGTTAAAAACAGGATATGGAGGGGTATAAGTCAAAAGATATTGATAAATGTTTCAACTGACTGAGTTATAAATAGCAATGTATTAATTTGAATGTGATATAATAATCAAGGGAAACAGAGAGGAAATTTTTGATGATGTAACCTGATATACGTATGAAAGAGCTAGTTACTGGACTATGCATACCCAGTCACCATGTTGCTTCCTTAATACCTGGAGCTTTGTAAAATTGGAAAATTAATAAAACTTGTTTTAAATATATATATATATATATATATATATATATAAAGTCAATTAAATAAAATAATGAACTCTGGGATATTAGAAAAAGGCTTCTTTATTGCTGAGCTTTCGTTAACAACCTGTTAACATCATCAGAGCAAAGGGCTAAATGGCAAGGGAGCATGTGCATAAATTCACATAACAGTTGGAAAACGGTTACATTGTGGCATGTGCACATAGCGTGCTTAGGAAGCTCGTTTAGAAAAAATCACATTGACGGTAGTAGGTATACAGTAGAAAGTCTCCCGACAAGATTTAAAAGTCGCGCTTGACAGCTGTCAGGCGCGCAAGCCGGAGCGTGCCTGTCAGTTGTTCGGCGCGAGGTTAACAGGGAGCCGCGCGGAGTCTTGTGCCGGCTGGATTCTTTTAGTGGAGAGTAGCTTGGATGTTCGTCTCGCCCTCTCACGTGCAGGTGTTGTGGGACTGGATCTGTCAGCTGTTTGGCGCGTAAGTCGGATCGCTCTCATCAGCTGTTCGGCGCGAGGTTTTTCGGGGCATTGCGTGAAGTCTTGTGCCGGCTGGATTCCTTCCGTAGAGGGCAGTTTTGATGTTCGTCTTGCCCTCTCACGTGCAGGTGCTGTGGGACCGGATCTGCAGGGAGAGAAAGTAGATGCCCTCGTAGGGCATGTAAGTGGTTTGCTTGTCCTTATTTCCCCCCCCCTTTTTTTGGAACGTTGTGGAATTGTTATTGTTATAGGAGTCACTCTTTTGGATTTCGCAGTTTTTCCAGAGTAAGGTTGCTGCGTGTGTGTGTATTGTTGTGTATAATCAATTAGAATGTTTGTGTGTGGTTGTTTGTTGTGTTTGTCTGTTGTGGGTGGTTTTGCAGAGTTTTGGAATTGGGTTGTAACAGCTTGTTTTATTGCAGGTGTCAATTCTGGTCTAGGTCTTAATATTCTGCTTCTGTTCAGGTCTTGTGTGTGTATGTTTTGTTGTGTGTGAGTGTCTTGTGAGATTGGATTTATGTTTTGGATGTTTGTGTCATGGATGCAGTGGTCAGTAGTGTTGTTGCTTCTGTGTGTGAAAGTGTCAGGATGTGTTGTGTTGGTTGTGCAAGTTGTCATGGTTGTGTTAGAGTTGTGTTCTTTATTTGGATTAGATGAAAAGAGTTGTGTTGAAGAAAGGGTGTCTGTTATGTTGGTTAGGAGTTTGGCATGTGGCTGAGGTGGTGTTATCGTGTTGTTGTTGGTTGAGTTGAAGTGTTTAGGTGTTTTGTGTTGCTGTAAGTGACTTTTTAGGGTTTGGTAAGGGGGTAGTAGGTCAATGTGTCTGTTGATGGAATGGCAGTCTGAAAACCAAGCTTCTTTTAGAAGACGTCCGCCTTTGGTGGAATCTTGAGCTATGACTTTTGCCTCTTTAAAGTTGAAAGTGTGGCCATGTTCGAATATATGAGTCCAGACTTGGGAGCGTTGTTCCTGCCTTTTTATTGCTAAAACATGCTCATGTATTCTTGTTTTAAGTCTTTTTGATGTTTCTCCAATGTAGTTACATTGGCATGTATTGCATTCAATTTTGTATATGATGGAGGATAAATCACTGGTTGGTAATGGTTCTTTGGGCCGCATCAGCTTGGAGCGTAATGTTTGGTTGGGTTTGTGTGCGATGTTGATGTTATATGGGGCAAGAATTCTGGCAGTGGCTTCTGAGACTCCATTGATATACGGGATTGTTGCCCAAGTCGTAGTAGCTGAAGAATTGTGGATTGAGTGTGGTGTCCTATCCTTGCAGCAACGCCTAATGAAACTTAGTGGGTAATCATTCTGTTTACATATGCGGAGTAGGTGGGCTTTCTCTTTAGATTTTGCTGTTTCTGTGCTGCAGTGGGTCTTGATTCTTTTGAATAATGTTCTTATACAGCTGACTTTGTGTGATGTGGGATGATTGCTTAAATAGTGAAGGATTCTATCTGTGTGGGTGGTTTTACGATATAATGTAACCGTTTTCCAACTGTTATGTGAATTTATGCACATGCTCCCTTGCCATTTAGCCCTTTGCTCTGATGATGTTAACAGGTTGTTAACGAAAGCTCAGCAATAAAGAAGCCTTTTTCTAATATCCCAGAGTTCATTATTTTATTTAATTGACTTTAAATGTCCATACCTGGGATTCCAATATTTAAAATTATTAAAGACATATATATATATATATATATATATATATATATGTTTTCTGAGGTTTTCACGGGTGTTTGTATGTAGGTCTTTGGTAATTCGGGTTTTCTCCCGCGTAAAATTGGAAGTGTCTTGGCGACGTTTCGACGAAGTCTCATTCGTCATCTTCAGGCTGGTGTCTCTTCGGCCTCGTGCTTCTAGGAGCAATGTGTGATCGCAGCTGTTTCTTCCTTTTAACTGCCAGTGGGGGTATGAACTGATTGGGTGGGAGCTTGGCTGTGTTCTGATTGGGTGGAGGTGTGTTCTGATTGGTTAGGGGCTTGGCTGTGCTCTGATTGGCTGGGGGGTTGGCTGTGCTCTGATTGGCTGGGGGTGTGTTCTGTTTGGGTGGGGGCTTTGTTGTGCTCAGATTAGTCTGAGTTGCAGCGGGATTTGAGATGGAGAGCTGCATTGCTGTTGTTTGGCTTCGCGTTCGTCGTCGTGCCATATCAAGGTGGGTGTCAGTTTGCTTCATGTATGGATTGGAGGGGTTTGAAATGGCTAATGATGTAGCTGTGGTCTGGTTTCTGGTTTGTGATTGTGCCTCATCATCGGTGTGGGTTTCGGTTTGCTTTTTGCATGGATGTGTGGTGGTGACATCCTGTGTGGTTTTCGTGAGTGTGGGTCTAGTGTCATTCTTTGTGTTAGGGACTGGTTTGTCAATAAGGGTGGGTTTCCAAATGGCTGGTAGGCGGGAGGTATCATCTCGTTTATTCATGCTGTGTGGGCGTTTTTCTATCTCGATGGCTTCTCTGATTATTCTGTTGTTAAAGTGTTCAGTTTTGGCGATAGTTCTGGTATTTTTAAAGTCAATTTTATGTCCTGTGGCTTTAAGGTGTTGGACCAGGGAGGAAATTGGTTCCTCTTTTCTGACTGAGTTCTTGTGTTCTTCAATGCGTGCACTTATTCTTCTGTTGGTTTGTCCGATGTATGTGGTGGGGCAGGCGGTGCATGGGATTTCATATACTCCTTGATTTTCTAACTCAATTTTGTCTTGATGTTGTGTTTGTGGAGGATCTTGCTGATTCTGTCTGTGGTGCCTTTTATGTATGGGAGGAGGGCTTTGCCGTTTTCTTGTTCTCTGTCTTGGATTTTAGTGGGGGTTTCTTTTTGGATTAGGTTGGTGATCTTATTTCTTTGGAATCCGTTGGATGTTAGTACGTTAGTGAGAGTGTGTAGTTCGGTTTTTAGGTGTTGTTTGTCAGCTAAGCGTTTTGTTCTCGAGATGAGTGTCTTGGCTACGGAGTTGATCTGTGCTGGGTGGTGGTGTGAGAGTGCGTGCAGGTAGCGGTTTGTGTGTGTTTTCTTCTGGTAGATGGTGTGTCCTAGGGAGCCATTGGATTTCTTGTAGACTAAGACATCCAGGAAGGGAAGTTGGTTGTTAGCTTCTGTTTCCATGGTGAACTGTATTTTGGGGTATCAGATAGGATCCTCACCAAAGCCGAAACCAATGTCCTTTCCAAAGGATTCAACTCCTAGAAGCACGAAGCCAAAGACACCAGCCTGAAGATGACGAATGGGACTTCGTCGAAACGTTGCCAAGACACTTTCAATTTTACACGGGAGAAAACCCGAATTACCAAAGACCTACATATATATATCCCCCTGCAACTCAGACTAATCTGAGCACAACAGGGCCCCCACCCAAGCAGAGCACACACCCCGCCAATCAGAGCACAGCCAACCCCCCATCCAATCAGAGCACAGCCAAGCCCCTAACCAATCAGAACACACCTCCACCCAATCAGAACACAGCCAAGCTCCCATCCAATCAGTTCATACCTCCACTGGCAGTTAAAAGGAAGAAACAGCTGCGATCACACATTGCTTCTAGAAGCACGAGGCCGAAGAGACACCAGCCTGAAGATGACGAATGAGACTTCGTCGAAACGTCGCCAAGACACTTTCAATTTTACGCGGGAGAAAACCCGAATTACCAAAGACCTACATACAAACACCCGTGAAAACCTCAGAAAACAAATATCGTACCTCTACGGGGAGGAAATCTACCATCTGACCAGGACCTATGAAAAACTCGGAGTCCAAAGAGCTTCCATTCTATGTGACCTCGCATTCTTACGCAACTGCCGAGATCAAAATTTAATCCCCACATGCTTCCAATTGAAATTCCACTCCAACTCTGCAGCCACCAAACGCATCCTGAAAAGAACAGAGTTGGCCCTAATCAGAAATGAACTTCACACAAAAAGATTCCTCCTAGACCGAATCAACAAAGATCTCCTCACACTTCACCTCAAACTCAGCAACAAGATCCACCCCGCACTTTGGGACAAATCCAAACAACTCGCCGTCTGGAGAGCCGAAACACAGACCACCCTCAAGACAAACACACACACCAACAAATTCCGAAGACTACAAGAACGCCAGAAACAAACCCCTCCTCCCTCACAGCCACACATGAAACAAACAGCGCATAACATCTCAGATAGGATCCTCACCAAAGCCGAAACCAATGTCCTTTCCAAGGGATTCAATTTTGCAGTCGCTCCCAAACACATCCCCACTGAAACCATTATATGCGGAATTGAAACCAGCCTGACCAAAATCAACCCCGACGACGCTAACAGAATCAGACTCGAAATCACCAACATCCTCTGCACCAGCAAGCCACCCAAAAGCAACTTACACAAAGAGGAACAGACAGCACTACTTAACCTGAAAGAAGACACCAGCATAATAATCCTACCAGCAGACAAGGGCAATGCCACGGTGGTTATGAACACATCTGACTACCAAACCAAATTAACCAACCTACTCCAGGACTCCACATACAAACCTCTAATCACAGATCCCACCACCTACCTGGAAAAAACCACTAGATCCAAAATAAAAGCCTCCCCCATAAGTGAAGAGATCCAGCAAAGAATCATTCCCAGAGAAAAATCATCCAGATGCCCTAAGCTCTATGGTCTCCCCAAGATACACAAAGAAGGAACCCCACTTAGACCCATAGTCAGCTCCATAGGCTCACCTCTACAAAACCTAGCCAAATTTCTCGCCAAACAACTACAGCCCTATTCAGAATCCATCACCTCACACGTAAAAAATTCATTCCAATTCATAGAGATCATAAAGAAACAAAACTTACAGCCCAGCGACCTACTCGTGAGCTTTGATGTCATTTCCCTCTTCACCCAAGTGCCAATCCAAGAAGCCTTGACAGCTATCCAAAACAAATATAACCCCCCCAAGCACATCCTAGATCTGACCAACCATTGCCTATCCAACACATACTTCATCTATAATGGACAAAAATACAAACAAATAGAAGGAGCACCCATGGGGTCACCCCTCTCACCTGTCATTGCAAACCTCTACATGGAACACTTTGAAACCCAAGCTCTAGAAAAATCTGATCATAAACCCAAACTCTGGCTCAGACACGTAGACGACACCTTCATAATCTGGCCACATGGGAAAGAAAAACTAGACAACTTCCTCACACACCTCAACAGCCTACACCCCAAAATACAGTTCACCATGGAAACAGAAGCTAACAAGCAACTTCCCTTCCTGGATGTCTTAGTCTACAAGAAATCCAATGGCTCCCTAGGACACACCATCTACCAGAAGAAAACACACACAAACTGCTATCTGCACGCACTCTCACACCACCACCCAGCACAGATCAACTCCGTAGCCAAGACACTCATCTCGAGAACAAAACGCTTAGCTGACAAACAACACCTAAAAACCGAACTACACACTCTCAGTAATGTACTAACATCCAACGGATTCCAAAGAAATAAGATTACCAACTTAATCCAAAAAGAAACCCCCACTAAAATCCAAGACATAGAACAAGAAAATGGCAAAGCCCTCCTCCCATACATAAAAGGCACCACAGACAAAATCAGCAAGATCCTCCACAAACACAACATCAAGACAGCATTCTGCACTAACCGAAAAATATCCACCATCCTAAGAAACCCCAAGGACAAAATTGAGTTAGAAAATCAAGGAGTATATGAAATCCCATGCACCGCCTGCCCCACCACATACATCGGACAAACCAACAGAAGAATAAGTGCACGCATTGAAGAACACAAGAACTCAGTCAGAAAAGAGGAACCAACTTCCTCCCTGGTCCAACACCTCAAAGCCACAGGACATAAAATTGACTTTAAAAATACCAGAACTATTGCCAAAACTGAACACTTTAACAACAGAATAATCAGAGAAGCCATCGAGATAGAAAAACGCCCACACAGCATGAATAAACGAGATGATACCTCCCGCCTACCAGCCATTTGGAAACCCAGCCTTATTGACAGACGAATCCCTAGCACAAGGAGCAACACTGGACCCACACTCACGAAGACCACACATGATGTCACCACCACACATCCACGCAAAAAGCAGACTCAAACCCGCACCGATGATGAGGCACGACCGCGGACCAGAAACCAGACCACAGCTGCATCATTGGCCATTTTAAACCCCTCCATTTCATACGTGAAGCAAACTGACACCCACCTTGAAGATGTGGCACGACCACGAACGCGAAGCCAAACAACAGCAATGCAGCTCTCCATCTCAAATCCCCCTGCAACTCAGACTAATCTGAGCACAACAGGGCCCCCACCCAAGCAGAGCACACCCCCGCCAATCAGAGCACAGCCAACCCCCCATCCAATCAGAGCACAGCCAAGCCCCTAACCAATCAGAACACACCTCCACCCAATCAGAACACAGCCAAGCTCCCATCCAATCAGTTCATACCTCCACTGGCAGTTAAAAGGAAGAAACAGCTGCGATCACACATTGCTTCTAGAAGCACGAGGCCGAAGAGACACCAGCCTGAAGATGACGAATGAGACTTCGTCGAAACGTCGTCAAGACACTTCCAATTTTACACGGGAGAAAACCCGAATTACCAAAGACCTACATACAAACACCCGTGAAAACCTCAGAAAACGTATATATATATATGTATATATATATATGTATATGTATGTATATATGTATGTATATGTATATGTATATATATATATATATGTGTTTTCTGAGGTTTTCACGGGTGTTTGTATGTAGGTCTTTGGTAATTCGGGTTTTCTCCCGTTCCAATTTTACACGGGAGAAAACCCGAATTACCAAAGACCTACATATATATATGTATATATATATATAAGTTTTTTCTGCTCCCCATAAGCAAAGGAGTTTCTTTTTATTTACAAGATTCTTCAATAAATCAAATAAAGTTGAAAATAGGGGCATGGTCATTTCCTATTATATTAATGTTTTTTTAAATCATACATTGCTAAAATCTCAAGAAGTCTATTCATTATAGTTAAGTAAATAAGCTTTAAATTCCAGAGTGAATTAAATTTGCTTAACTGAGTTTGGAAACTAATGAACATCAAAGTTCTGATTGTATATGGATTTCAATTTCATGCTATAAAATATGAAAAATCTAATGTAAGTATAAAAATTTAACTATAAAAATGTTAAATGTAGATTTTATTTATATCCTGCCTTTTATTATTTTGACAAATAAGGCAGCAAATATATCCAACACACTTTCCTCCTGCTATTTTCCCCACAACCACCCTGTGAGGTTAGATGGGGTGAGAATCACTGGTCCAAGGTCATCCAGCTAGCTTTCATGGCTAAGACAGGACCAGTACATACAATCTCCCACTTTCTAGCCTGGTGCCTTAACCGCTAGCCCAAACTGGTTCTCTAAATATTCTTAGTTTTATGATGACAGTGAAGAAACCCTTCAAATGTTATTTTTCACTATTTTCAAAGCATGGATTTCTTTTTAAAAGAAATTTTATTTTAAAAATTTCCAAAGGATATATCACTGTAGTTCACCACTGAAACTACATTTAGAAACTAAAAATATCTGCAATAGATCTAGTTTATTGGTTTCTTGCTTTAACTTTTTTATGGTATCAAATGTGTGATTTTTCAGAAGTCATTGTTAAATTGAAGATGTTGAAACCTGACATTTACAAATTCATTTATGATATAATACTAGTTCATCACTAGATTGCATCTGGCAAAGGAACTTTCAATAGCAAATAGTCCATTTGGTATATATTCTGAATTAAAAGAGCTTAAGTTGTCAAGGCCTACTACAATAAGTTTGTATCTGGCAACCTAGTTTGACAGAATCTAAGACAGATGGGACTAGTGTACTGCCTAATTATATTATTATGGATATTTTGCAGCATGAACATATAAGAATGTAGAAACAACAACACCTTTTTTTTAAAAAAAAAAAAATCTTTGTTTTTTATAAAGTGGTGAACATATCCAATCGTCCTTCTTCCTCCTATTTTGCTCACAACAAGTACTCTATGAAGTGAATTGGTCTGAGAGAGACTAGTCCAAAGACGCCCAGCTGGCTTTCATGTGTATGATGGAATTAGAACTCATAGTCTCCTGGTTTTTACCCTGGTGCTTCAACCACTATACCAAACTGGCTCTATTTCAAGAACTAATATCCAATTTTGTTCTGAATAATTCTTCATAATGTACTTGTCTAACCCATGATGGTCCACAATCATAGTGTCCAAATATTTGTTTTAAAACAATGAGAACTCCCCATTCCTGATGGAGTCATTGGCCTTTTTCAAAGATAAAATGTTCAGTTCATACTCAAAGAGTTCCTTACTCGGTCCCATTGGATATGAATCTCCTCATAATTGGTATGCGATATTATCAATTTAGCATGCCTCAATTAAATTTCCAGGGAAGACATCACAATGGAATTTGACCATTGGGTTTTTTCAGTAGCGGTGCTGCTGCCACCACTGAAAGAGAGTTCTGCTCTTTAAAAAAAAAAAAAAGGGATAACCTGAAAAGCAGTTTTCTTTCCATTGCTTTAAATAAAAGGGTCTATCAAATCAAGCTCAGTGCTTGGTCACTTCATGGACACACTGATTGCTCTTCTTGTCAACATTATGCAAAAAGCCTGCCCTGTCTTCTTCCATCAAATTTACAGAATTGAGAATTTATGGTACTCTTCCAGTCAATCCTGGTTTAGCTTTTGAAATTATGTTTTTGATCTTGGACATAATGTTTACCTTATGAATTTTACTGTTGCTATCTGCTTCAAGGGCGCCAGGCGCTTTTGGCCTTTAAGACTCAAGTTGCTGTATCCTGGGGTTGACACCAAGGAAGCCCTTCAATCACATGAAAGGGTTCTGCTAAATAACAGTGAGTAGAACAGCAATAGTGCAGAGAGAGATTATTGAGTAACCATGGTTTTACCTGGGTACATTTGTATTATCTACAAACATTTGCCATTTGTGTTCTAAAGGCAATCCCTGTTGTTTCATCATTCTCAGATCTTAGAGATGGCATAACTGTACAACTTTGTTGAAGATATTGATTAGTAAGTATGTCAACCATTCAGGCTGAAAGTTAGAGGCATCTGGTAAAGCCACAATATACTAATATTAGGGAATGTCCAACAAAAGTGATTCTATAAAGATGTAAAAGGAAATAGTTAAGCTATGAGGAAAATAATTTGAGTTAAGTCAAGAAGAAAAGGATATAAATTGGTTAATTAACACACATATAAACTATATATCTAAAGCTTCACTGAAAGTCATATAAATCATATTAACAGATTTTTAATTAAGTCTAATACATTTATCTACAAAAAGAAATTGAATCAATTCTTCTGGTTAAGATATAATTATAAACAATTAACCTGCACCTTATAACCTGCTTTATATTGCGGATAAACTTTAAAAACAAGAACACAACATTTATATTGTTTGAATGATTCCATTTTCTGTTGAAGCTGTTGCTCAGCTAATGGACATAATTTTGAAATCAAGGACATTTTAGACTCTTGCAAGCGAAACCACCAGGTTCTCAAAACAACCTCGTACCTATGGATTGGCTGAATTTCAACCGGATGGTTGGGCACTGGGGGGGGGGAGTCCTGAATGGGCTTTCCATGCGCGAATTCTTCAGACCTTGCTTTACTCTACTGCTATCACTAACTCTCAATAAAAGTTCCTTTTGAAACAATGCCTGTTCGGCTTTCTTGGGAGACCTAGTTGTGGCAGGTCCTTACAGATCTCAAATTAACACACTGGCTGCTTTCAAACACGATACTATGTGGATTGCTCAAAAGACTATGTGGTATCCACTGCTATGAAAATAATCCCTACAGCTCTCAATGGAAGGGAAGGAGAATCAAGATAATCACCTCTGTACATTTTGCTTCCTCTGTAAATTATTCTTGTTCAATCTTGTCAAATGGCTACTTCATGGTTAGGATGAAGCTTGATAGCTTTTGCATTGATTAGGACTATCAACAGTAAGGGAACTAGCCTTTACTAATCAAGAAATATACCATAACACTTGGTAGAATGAAGGCTTGAGGTATCATGATGTATACATGTATGTATGTATAGTATGTTTGCTGTTTTATTTTTTATTTTATTTTATTTTACCTTTATTTTTCTAAACAACTCAAGGTGGTGAACATACCTAATACTCCTTCCTCCTCTATTTTCCCCATAACAACAATTCTGCGAGGTGACTTTGGCATAAAGAGAACAACTGAGCCACAATCACCAAGTTGGCTTTCATGCCTAAGGCAAGCCTAGAATAGTTTCTTACTTTCTAGACAAAACCGGCTGATATAGACAACACTGGCTCTAATACAGATACAGAGGTAGTCCTTGCTTAATGACCTTTTGGTTGCAAGAACTGGGCATGGCTAGTCTAGTGAAGAGAAGGACCAGGGGTGATATGATAGCAGTATTCCAGTATTTGAGGGGTTGCCACAAAGAAGAGGGGGGGGCAACTTATTTTCCAAAGCACCCAAAGGCTAGACAAGGAACAATGGACAGAAAGGAGAGATTCAACCTAGAAATAAGGAGAAATTTCCTGACAGTAAGAACAATCAACCAATGGAACAGCTTGCCTTCAGAGGTTGTGGGAGCTTCATCACTTGAAGCTTTCAAGAAGAGACTGGACAGCGACTTGTCAGAAATGGCATAGGGTCTCCTGCTTGAGCAGGTGATTGGATTAGATGACCTACAAGGTCCTTTCCAACTCTGTTATTCTGTATTCTGTTCAGTGACTATTCAAACACATTCTTTATAAGGAACTTGGTTAAATTGTTCATATTTAATGATTGTATCTTAGCTGCTCGAAAATTTTGCATGTAAATACCTCCCTACTTCTGGCATTTCTGTTTTTATATATTTGGCAGTTTGGAAGATGCATTTATAATGGCTCATCCATTTTAGTGAGCCATCCTTGCTGAGGTTGGCTATGTCTGTTTGTGCATCTATAGTTAAGATTCTTTGTGCAGCAATCTCATTGGCTTGCTCTCCAGCTGTATAAGATACAGGGCTAAGATACAGTTGTATAAGATACCACAGCTCTGATGTAATTTATCAATTGTGCAAACCAAAAGGACTTTGATTACAGTGTCTCTGTGATCATGTGATCAAAATTCAGATGCTTGGCAGCCTACCCTCATTTATAACCACAAAATGTGCTTCATCCCACCCACCTATCTTTATCCCATCTCTGCCCTTTGGGCTACCATGCACTCCGCTCCCCCTGCCAGTTTGTGTACCACTGCTCCCACCACCACTGCTGCCCCCAGCTGATCTTCACCATCTTCTCTCTCCGAGTGAAGTGGTGCCACCTTGTGAAGGGCCCGATGTATTAGCAGCAGGAACAACAAAAGAGTGAAGGTCAGCTGGGGTGGCAGGGGCATCTGAGTACAGGGAAGCGAGGGCAGCAGGGGAAGTGGAGTGCAGGGCATCAGGGGCAGCATAGTGCAGGACAGCCAAAAGGGCAGAGGTGGAGAAAAATAGGTGAGTATGGGAAGAGGAAATAGAGTTGAGTGCAGCAAGGCAGGAAACAACTCTGTCTTAACAACCACAACTGCGACTACCAAAACTATTGTTATTATATGGTGCAGTCAAATGATATTTCATATAAGGACAACATTGCTTAGTGACGGAAATTCCAGTCCCAATCAGGGTAATTAAATGAGGACTATCTGTACAGTATACCTACAAAGATCAAAATCATGCAGGAAATGTTTTTTTTGTGATACTCTATGGAAGTGAAAGTTGGA
The DNA here is from genome assembly GCA_023970755.1 of Azemiops feae. Classification (NCBI taxonomy): domain Eukaryota; kingdom Metazoa; phylum Chordata; class Lepidosauria; order Squamata; family Viperidae; genus Azemiops; species Azemiops feae. Next base: position 27,360 of record JALGBA010000587.1, read on the forward strand.
CTTTGAAGAAGTAGGACCGTTAGTCACACTTTTGACTCCTGTAGTTGGAGAAGATACATGTGAATAGCAGGGTAGCTAAGAAAAAAGCACACAGATCAAAAATCAGTTCTCACTGGAAGCACAAACTACCAGGCTCAAATGATCGTATTCTGGACATATTATGCAAACACTGGACTTTCTGGTGACATCTACAATGTTGGGAAAGGGGAAGGAGAAAAAAAGAGGATGAGCAGCGGCAAGGTGGATGGATTGGATTATAGCACCCCACTGGAAGATCTGAAGTACTATGTTGGGGACAAAGTATCTGCTGAAAATCTATCTATATGATTGCTACTAGTCAACACCAACTTGATGGCACATAATCAGTCAAATCTGGCATTTGCAGATAGTAGATCAAGTCATAGCCCTGCAGTGTGGCGTGCCTCTGGGCTTGAGCCTTTCACTTCTTCATTTTAACCTCTACATAACACCACTGGGAAAAGTCATCTTTCATATGGAATGTTGTACCATTAATATGCTGATGATGCCCGATTAAATATCTCAACCCCGGGCCAGACAGGTGATGCTGTGGCAGTTCTGGCCATGCCTGGAACCTGTAAAGGTCTGGAAGTGGTTTCGACTCAGCCCTGGCAAGAGTGGTTCTGAGTCCTCCCCCCACAGTCCAGATAATATTTCATCTCTTTCTGGACTGGATGGCACTCCCCTGGACTAAGTTAGTATGCAATTTGGAGGTCTTTGAAGACTCACCAGTTCCTGCTCGAGGAGCAGGTGGCAGCCATGGCTAGGGAGGTCTTTGCACAGATTCATTTCATGTGCCAATTGTGCCCATTTCTGGCCCAGGTGGCCTTGCTCATGGTCATCATGCATGGCTATTTCCCATATGATTTCTGCAATGTAGTCTACATGGGGCTGCCCTTGAAGACCATCTGGAAGCTACAATTGGTCCAGAATGTGGTGATGTGCACTATGATGGGGGCATCTAGGTTTATCCAGGTTTACACCTCTGCACTCTACACCAAACTGCACTGGCTCCCAGTTTCTCTCTGGATGCAGTTCAAGGTGCTGGTTATTATCTTTAAAACCTTATATGGTACACAACCAGGTTATCTATAGGACTGTCTCTCCCTAATGACATTTACCTGTTGTACCAGATCAGATAGGTTGGGCATCCTCCTAATCTCTTCTCTTAAACATTGTCATTATATGAGATCTAGGAAGATTTCAGTGACAGCATCTACTGTAAAGAACCTCCTCCCCATTGATGATCAACACACACACACCTCCCTGATCCTCCTAACCTTTGAAAAAGCACAAGACCTTTTCCCCCAAGCCCTGGGATAGGGTAAGATAGATGAGAGGACTTAATGATGGACTGTACATGAAAGTTTTATTTGGTCCCAAATTTTACTCTTGGTGATTTCAACATATATTATGTTGTTTATTATTAATGTTGTTCTAATTATAGATTGAAAGCCTCCATTGATATAATTTGGATGCGTATAAGAATGTTTTGAATGAATGAATGTTTTATCAGTGACTTCTCATCAGGAATCTCCTATCCCAGACCTGGGCATTTTACAGTCACCGGATCACATCCAGCCAGTGGCATTGGTAGTGTCAGAAGACAAACGGCAGCATCGGGGGTGGGGCATCAGTGCAGCATTGGCAGTGAGGGGTGGGGGGTTGGTAGTGGCGGGGGCAGAGTGGTGACGGCAGCTCTCCATAACAGTCTCAGTTTCTCATATGGCCCACTCATGTCCAAATCATACTGACAGTACTGGGAACAAGGAGAATTTGAACCACATTTTGATAGCAGAGCAAGTAATACGTGTCTATACAATTGCAGAATAGCATCTTACAAATAATCTTTGATTAACAACCACTTGTTCAGTTCAAATTTATGATAGTGCTGAATGAATGATACTTATGACTAGTCCTCAAAGTTCTGGCTGTCCCAACACCCCTACAACCACGTGATTGTGATCTGTGCTTGGCAATTGGCTTGCACTTATGATGGTTGTAGTGACCAGCATCACCCAGTTGCCATTTGCAACCTTCCCTGCTGACTTCCCATAAGCGAAGTCAATGGGGAAGCTATCAGGAAAGGTTGTAAGTCACTCTCGTAAGTTGTTCCCATTCCAGAAGCCTTTTCTCCCTAAGAAGCCTTGCTACAAAACCTGAAGCAATTGCCCCACCCATGATGATCACTGGTGTGCCCTCCCCCACCTGGCAGAAGCCCCCCTGACCTTGCACCCGATGACCAACTATGCACCCTTGCACACATATCCCCACTCATTAGTACCTTGCCATGCTTCAACAGCCACCTGCACACCTTTACATAACTGGCTATAACCATACCTGGCCTTGCTGTGCTTGTGCCCTGACAACCACCCATGCATCTTCATACTGCCCAGATGCAGTCATCCTCGAACCCCACTGCACTCCTGCTGTGCCAATTGCCACACACACACACACACACACACACACCCTCTCCCATGTGGTAGCAGTCACCCCCAGCCCTGTGGTGCTTGTGCCATGCCAGCCATTCATGTGCCTTGCCCCACCCAGCAGCAGCCAATTATTTCCTTACTGGCTTGCTTGCGAGCAGCCTGGGATCCTACTGTCTTCTCCATTGACTTTGCTTGTTGGAAGTCAGCAGGGAAGGTTGCAAGGAGTTTTTCACTTGTTGACCCCTGGTCCTTGCTTAAGGACAGCAATGGGTGCCAGGATTTTCTTCACTAAGTGACATGACCTCACACTTTACAACAGCCTCACTTAAGAGAAGGAAATTTGGATCCCAATTGCCATCATAACCTGATGTGGCTTTTAAAGATATGCCTTATTTTAATGAAAATAGGTCAAAACCAGTTATAGAAGGGTACAGAGAATATACAGTAAGAAAAAGATAAAAGCAAGGAAAGACAAGCAAGTAAAGCAGCGTTTTGCACATATACAGAAGGTATGTTACTACAATTGAAAAAAAATGAAATATTCGTGTAGAAAAGCACTATAATGTATAAAAGCAATTTAAGTCTTAACTAATGGAAGTTATTTTTTGATTTTTTTGATTTAATAATTTTTATTTTCAAAATAAACCACTTTTGCTTTTTTATTCCTTTTCTGGTTCAATATTGTAACACATCTGAGTTATTTATTTGTGTCATATCCTGTAGTACTCTTTCCTTTCTTTTTCTTATTTATTTATTTATTTATTTATTTATTTATTTATTTATTTATTTATTTATTTATTTATTTATTTACTTACTTACTTACTTACTTACTTACTTACTTACTTACTTACTTACTTACTTACTTACTTACTTACTTACTTACTTACTGGAAAATATATTATATAATCACAATCTGAATTACAATCACAACATATACCTTCTACAGAAAATTAGCTCTATTATATGAAAGTCTATAAACTTTCTTAGGACTTCCTGAGCAATGAGGTGAACAAAATAGGTGAAAAAAAAACCCCTAGAGATTCATAGAGATGAATGGTGCTATTTACACAATGAGATCAACCTCCTGCTCAGTGCAAGAATTCAAATTAAGGCTTTCTAGACAGATGAGTCTCTAGCTATTGCTTGGACACAGCAGTTGGAAGTCTACCAACTTTCTGGATAATTGGTTTCACTCTAAAACAAAAGTATTCAGTGAGAATCTTTTTTCCTGTAATTTAAATGCACATTTGGAACCAGAGAAAATAGGTATTTGCATTGCTCAATCAACATTAATTTAGGTATATTAATAGTGCTATCATATCCTGTTTCAGTTGTATTTCCTTAAGACTAACCATTTTTAGCTTTTTCAATCTCTCTTCATAGGACTCAATTTAAGACTCCTCATTGCCCTTCTCTGAAGCAGTTTCAATTTCTCTCAATCCTTCCTAGAGTATAGTGCCCAGAACTGAATAGTGACTGTTAGCTTCCAGAAATCCTCCCTTTTTAGAATAGAATAGAATAGGATAGGATAGAGCTGGAAGGGACCTTGAAGGTCTTCTAGTCCAGCCCCCTGCTCAAGCAGGAGAACCTATATCATCTCAGACAAGTGACTGTTCAGTCTCTTCTTAAAAACCTCCAGTGATGGAGCGCCCACGATTTCTGGAGGCAAGCTGTTCCACTGGTTAATTGTCCTCACTGTTAGGAAGTTTCTCCTTAATTCCAGGTTACTTCTCTCTTTGGTCAGTTTCCAACCATTGTTTCTTGTCCAGCCCTCTGGTGCTTTGGAGAATAGTTTGATGCCCTCTTCTTTGTGGCAGCCCCTCAAATACTGGAATACTGCTATCATGTCACCCCTGTTTCTTCTTTTCTTTAGACAAGCCAAACCCAAGTCCTGCAGCCATTCTTCATATGTTTTAGTCTCCAGGCCTTTGATCATCTTAGTTGCTCTTCTCTGATTTTTTCCCAAACTTTCAACATCTTTTTTGTGATATGGTGACCAAAATTGGCTGCAGTATTCCAGGTGTGGTCTTACTAGGGTTTTATAAAGCGGTACTAATATTTTGCATGATCTTGATTCTATGCCTCTGTTTATACAACCCAGGATTGTATTAGCTTTTTGGTTGCTGCTGTACACTGCTGGCTCATAGTCAAGTGATCGTCCAGTAGGATTCCAAGGTCCCTCTCACAGTTACTGTTTTTGAGCCAGGTCTCACCCAATCTGTACTTGTACCTTTGATTTTTCCTGCCTAAATGTAAAACTTTGCTTTTCTTCACATTGAAACTCATTTGGTTGGATAGGGCCCATTGTTCAAGTTTGTCAAGATCTTTTTGGATCCTGAGTTTGTCTTCTGGGATGTTGGCTACTCCTGTCAGTTTGGTGTCATCTGCAAATTTGATGAGTTCCCCTTCAATTCCCTCATCTAAGTCATTTATGAAGATATTGAGGAGTACTGGACCTAAGACGGAGCCTTGTGGTACCCCACTGCTTACTTCTCTCCATGTGGATGTGGTGCCATTGAGGACTACTCATTGAGTACGGTTTGCCAGCCAGCTACAGATCCATCTGGTGGTGATGTTGTCTATTGACTACATCCCAGAGTTCTGGAGGAACTGGCAGATGTGATTGCAGAACCATTGAAACATATCTTTCAAAGTTCTTTGATCACCGCGGAGCTACCTGAGGACTGGAAAAGAGCTGATGTGGTCCTCATCTTCAAAAAAGGGGAAAAAACAGATCCAGGAAATTATAGACCAATCAACCTGTTATCAATACCTGGGAAGATCTTGAAAAAGATAATCAAGCAACAAATCTGTGAACACCTAGAAACAAACAAGGGTATAACCAGAAGCCAACATGGGTTCATCAAAAACAGATCATACCTAACAAATCTTATTTCATTCTTCGATTACGGTGAAAGAGTCTGTGTTATGAGGGAGAGAAACAACTGTTTGTAGACTAGATCAGCTATTCTATGAATTGTGCGGTTTTCCTGGTAAAGGCATCAGGATGGTGCAGGCATCTAGAATGGAGTAGAAAGATTTACAAAGTTCATACAAAGAACCAATTATCATCTTTTATATTTGTCCACATGGGAGCAAATAGGATGGGAAGAAGAGATTCAAAGTTTTCAGAAAACTCTACCTTAATGAACTCAGTAATAAAAAAGGGCTGAAAGTTCCAATTACCATGTCCATGATTCCATATTTTACCCCTAATTGTTGCATTAGAACTCCTTATTGAAATCTGTCATTCTTGTTTCTTTGTTTGGGGCTCTGCTGTAGAGGGATTGAAATTTATGCTGTGAATAATTTCTTGTCTTTAAATAAAATTAAAAGAAATAGGAAGTGATGCACCTGGGGAAAGTCATACAATGCTGAAGTTCAGGATAGACAGAGGGCAAAACCTGGGATGAATGGCTAATATCTCAGAAGAAAGAAAGAAAATAAAAACTGATCTTACTAGGTTAGAGAAATGGTTTGAAAATAATAAAATCAAATTTAACAGATCTAAGTACAAAGTTCTTCATGAAGAAAAAGAATATGTTATTACCAGGTTTTGTATCAGTCCTAACTCTAAACAGTTCTAAGTATAAGAGGAAAAAAGCATATATATATTGGGCAAGACTTTCTTTGTAAATTTTAAGTTCATACAGAACTTTGTTGCAAAGAAGTCTCTATTTAAGCAAATACTACCTTGCATACAGCATGAACATTAAGGATTTCTTCTTCAAGCATATCTCTAGTCTGACAAGATACATTACTCTTCCAGGAGTATATGTTACTTGGGTGAATGGTAGTAGAAAAATAAAAATAAATTTTCTTATCTGTCCATACAGCCTCCTGTACCATCCAGATTTTACAGAGTTTATTGAATCATTTATCAGTAATTTCTAAAAAATAGTAATTCATTTTAGAATGGGACATAAGAGGTTATCATCTGACTAAAAGTACAATATGATGCCCTATTTTCATTTCAGTTATAAGAAGCAAGAGGTCAAACGAACTCTGACTGGAACAGAATAAGTTGAAGAAATTGGTCCTTACAATCAATAAAAAATTAATATAGATAGGTTTCGAATTGGAAAAGAAAAAGAGAGAAAGCAGGAATAAGTTACTATTAAGCACTTAAAAGTTAACAATTATTCAGAGAATTAAGCACATACAAGTTGATCCGATTATGATAAATTGAAATAGATAAATTTGATCAGATCTTGCATGTATGACTGGACACTAGGAATAACTGCAAAAATGATAACGTTTGTGTACTGTTTACGTATTACTTATTTTATTCAGTAAGATAGGCTCTGAACTGGTTGAACATTGTAGACATATGAACAGTTTACTTGTAACAATGTCTCTCAGAGAAATCATCTGTATGTTTAAAAATAGGTACTGTTTCTGTGCAGAATATCTTTTGGAATGTCCTACAGCTGAGATACTTGGATGAAAGCCTCAACCACATCCTATTATATCTGTCCAAAAGCAATCAGATCAGAGACTATTTAAATAAATAGAAAAGCAATTTACATGAAGATGGGTCAATCTCTACAATGTGATTCAAAAATCAATTATATAACTTATTTTTGTGGTAGTCACTATTCATCCATTGAATGGGTGACGAATAAACCTTTTACTGACCACTTCCAATTAAAAAATCTATTCAGAACAGCACTCTATTAAATGATAGCCTTCATAGCCAATATATAAATGTTGCAGGAAGTTAACAATTCCAATGATTTTTCCATTAATTGAGAAGAACTGACAAACTGCAGTTTTTTTTGGCAAGATTTCAGAACTGGTTTGCCATTGCCTTCTTCCTAGGGCTGAAAGAAAATGTCTCAAGTCACCCCAATTAGCTTTGTGCCAAAGACAGGACTAGAACTCACAGTCTTCTGGTTTCTAGAGTAGAGTAAATAGAGTAAACTATGTCTCTAAGCTGTATCACTTGTTACTTTTTATGTTTAGAACAGACATAAGCTTAAAAAAACATACTACTGTGCATATAGCTAAGGATTTTAATTCTTTTTTTCTTTTCTTTTGGGTTAAATTCTATCTAGCTTCTGGAACAGGGTTACGTAAAATAACGAAGAGCAAAATGAGTTCTCTGGAAGCAAACACCTTAAGTCAGCCTGGTGCCTTGGCTCTGTGACTCTAGGGCAATACATGGTATGAGGCCCAGAACCCCACATTCTATAAAAACCAGCCTCTCAGAGGAATCCTAGAGAATAAGCCGGCCCTCTAGTCAGTTTTTATTCCCCATTCATTTTTTTTAACAAAAGTGTTCATTCTCCAAATAGTCAGAAGTATTAGAGAAAGAACTTTTAAACAACAATGTAACTACCCATGTTTCCCCGAAAATAAAACCCAACCAGAAAATAAGCCCCAACATGATTTTTAACTGTGCGCCTAATATAAGCCTTACCCCAAAATTAAGCCCCAGTTAAGATCGTCAGCCCCCCTCCACCTGCCTCACCTCATGGTGGCGGTACCAGCCCGCCAGACATACTGCGCAGCCACGAGGTGAGGTGAGACAGGTGACAGGGGATGGCGGCTTGGCTGCAGGGCCCCAAGGGGCACGGGTGCGGGGCATGTGGGGCACTTCCACTCCTGCCACCTGCCTTGCCTCACCTCGTGGAAGCGGCACCAGCCCACCGGATGGACCGCGTGGCCAAGTAGTGGCAACATTAATGTAGTGGCAACATTAATGAAAAATAGTGGCAACATTAATGAAACTATTAAAATCCCAGGGTAAAATACAGGAATACAAGTATCAGGACAGGCAGTTTTTCAGATGGATTTAAGTGTAATATTTTATCATATGAATAGCCTTTCCAAATCTGAATGTATTGTGTGCACAAGAAAGTCTTGTACTAGTCTATGTTCCAGATGTCATTACAATAGATTAATCCAGTCCTCTAAACAGCAACATACTTAAGTTCATACATTTGTTTGCTTTGTTCTATTCTACATAGGATTTTTATAATAGCCTTTCCATGCTGGAGGCTTCTACTGCCTGTATAACTGCAGAGCCCATCATCTGATAATTGCAATTATCATGCTGATAATTGCAACTCAACACATCTCATGCTACAAGACTAGGAAAAGATACTTGCAGTTATCTAGCTTTAATCTGGCTAGCAATATCTAACTTTTAGAAGATAGGCAGTAGTAATAAGCAATAATAACATTATCTCCCCAAATCCAGTTCCTCTTTTTTTCTGTTGGAATGCAGCATTTTATTGGTAAATTGATAAACCCTATTGATAAATTGATAAAATCAGATAAACTGAGAATGCATATATAAGAAATGTTAGGTAAATATTTAGCAAAAATAAATATAAACTATATTATCTGAAGAACAGTTATGTTGCAAAGGAGTTTGATATTTCGAAGTAAGGGTTTAAATTAATTGTCAAGTATATGTCCACAAATGTACATAAGCTCTAAGCGTAAAAGTATAGATGGCAAATGCTTTTTTCCATAGAAATGAATGCTAGTTACAAATAATGTTGAAATCTAAACTTTTTTTGTCCCTTCAAATCAGCATTAACTCCTGGAGCATGCCTGGACAAGTCTCTGCAGTTTTCTTGGAAAGGTTTTTGAAAGTGGTTTGCTATTGCTGTTTTCTTAGGGCTGGAGAAAGTGACTTGTCCCGGAACAATCTTGAACTAAACACACTCAAAACTGTAGAAATGATAGTAGATTTTAGGAGAAACCTTCCTATACTACCACCTCTTACAATACTAGACAACACAGTATCAACAATAAGGACCTTCAAGTTTCTAGGTTCTATAACAGACATGTCAAACTCGCAATGTCACGTGACGTCGTGCGACGTATCGGAACTTTTTCCCCATTGACGGCAATGGGGTGGGCGCGGTTTCCTCGTGATGTGTCCGGCCCGTGGGTCAGTAGTTTGACACCCCTGTTTTATAATATCTCAAGACTTAAAATGGACACCTAACATCAAAAACATCATCAAAAAGTACAACAAAGAATGTACTTCCTGCGCCAACTCAGAAAGCTCAGACTGCCCAAGGAGCTGCTGATACAATTCTACAGAGGAATTATTGAGTCTGTCATCTGCACCTCTATAACTGTCTGGTTTGGCACTGCAACCAAACAAGACAGAAACAGACTTCAACTGATAATTAGAACTGCAGAAAAAACAATTGCTACCAACCTGCCTTCCACTGAGGACCTGTACACTGCATGAGGCAAAAAGCGGGCCATGAAAATACCTACAGACCCCTCAAATCCTGGACATAAACTGTTTCAACTTCTACCCTCAAAACGACGCTATAGGGCATTACACATCAGAACAATTAGACACAAGGACAGTTTTTCCCCCCATGCCATCACTCTGCTAAACAACTAATTCCCACAACACTGTCAAATTATCTTGTAATATGTATTACTATTATTCTTCTCATCTTTATTACTGTATTACTATTATTCTCCTAATCTATTTATGACTATAACTTTGTTGCTTACATCTTACAATTTATATTGTTTTATTTAGTATGATTTATGTTGATCGCTTATTTAGTGTCCTATGACTATCACTAAGTGTTGTATCTTATGATTTATGATGAATGTATTTTTATGATGACTATGATCATGATTTATCACTTATTGCTTTTATGTACACTAAGAGCTTATGCACCGAAGACAAATTCCTTGTGTGTCCAATCACACTTGGCCAATAAAGAATTCAATTCAATTCAATTCAATTCAATTCAATTCAATTCAATTCTATTCTTTCTATGCCATGCCATGCCATGCCATGCCATGCTATTCTTTTCTTTTTTTTTTTTTTTGTTTTTTTTTAAGACAACAAAACATAACACACATAAACATACAATGTATACTCCTTTTTTTTTAAACAGCAATTTCGTAACTGTAATCTTCTATTATTTACATTTTCCCCCTTTATTCTTCTTTTTTAAAAAATATTTGTCCTTGTTGTCCCATTGTTTCTTATTTCCATTTTCTTCGTTCATACTATATTTCATACTAAGAATAATACATATTATCACTATACATTATTATACATTATTATACACACATTTTCCCTTTCTTGACCTTTCTGCATTTATTTTCATTTATTATTTCTAGTCTCCAACCAATCGTACCACTTATTCCATATTTCATAGTACTCTGTGTCTTCCTTTTCTTTTATCTCTTTTGTTAATTTGTCCATCTCCGCACAGTCTAAGATTTTCCTTATCACTTCTTCCTCTGATGGTATATTCTCATTTTTCCAGAACTGTGCGTAGACTATTCTTGCTGCTGTTGTTATATGTAAGATTAAGTACCGTATTTCTTTACTGTATTTTCTATTTAAAATACCCAGCAGGAAGATCTCTGGTTTCCAATCTACAGGTTGATCTATTATTTCTTCCATCCATCTTCTTATTTTAGTCCAGTATTTTTTTGCAACGGGGCATGTCCACCATAGATGATAATATGTTCCATGTACCTTTTTACATTTCCAGCATGTCGGTGAGTTGTTCTGGAACATCTTAGCAAGCTTTGCTGGTGGAAGATGCCATCTGTAAAACATCTTCAACTGATTTTCCTTGAATGCCGCAGACATAGTCAGTTTTATGTTTGTTTCCCATATTTTTTCCCATTTCTCCAATTCTATGTTGTATCCGAAATTTTTGCCCATCTAATCATTGTGTCTTTGACAACCTCATCTTCCATTTTATATCTCAGTAAATATTTATATATATTACTAATTAATTTTATTTCTGTTCCATGTATAATTTTATCCAATTCTTGCGATTCTTTTTGTATTTCATATAATTTTTTGTCCTCTGTATATTTAGATTGGATTTGTGTGAATGTCCACCAATCAATCTCTCTGCCTACATCTTGTTCCAATTCTTGTTTTGTTTTCAGATTTCCCTGTTCATTTACCAATTCTTTGTATCTAATTATCTTATTTATGTCCAGTAGGTTTGGGTGTTTCAGAGCTTCTGTTGGTGATAACCACATTGGAATTCTTATATAATGTTTTTGTTTTATCTTTTCCCAAGTCTGTAGCAATGCATCCCTAACTATATGTCTTCGAAAGTATCTATGTACTTTATATTTTTCGTCCCATAGAAATGCATGCCACCCCGCTTGCAAGTCGTGTCCTTCAAGTGTTAAAATTCTGGTATTTTCCAATTTCATCCATTCTTTTAGCCAAGTTAGGCTTGATGCTTGGTAATATATTTCCCACTCTGGTAATGCCAATCCCCCTTTATCTTTCGTATCTTGCAAGAGTTTTAATTTAATCCTAGGTTTTTTTCTTTGCCATATAAATTTAGTAACCAATTTATTTAATTCTTGAAAGAATGTTTTCCCTAGTTTTATTGGAATAACTTGGAACAGGAATAATATTTTTGGCAATATATTCATTTTGATCGTTGCAATCCTCCCTAAAAATGAAATTTGTAGGTTTTCCCAATTTTCTAAATCTTTTTTTATCTGGTGTAGTATTTTATCATAATTATCCTCCTTAATCGAGGAGCACTTCGCTGTAAGCCAAATCCCTAAATATTTTATTTTTTTAGTTACGCTTATTTTTGTTTTATCTTCCAATTCGCTTTCCTGTGCCTTTGTAAGATTTTTGGTTATTAATTTGGATTTATTCTTATTAATCTTCAGTCCGGCTACCTCACCAAATTCTTCTATTTTTTGAATTAATTTAGGGCCGGTTTCTAATGGGTCTTCCAAAATAAATACCAAATCATCAGCGAAGGCTTGGACCTTATATTCTTCCTTCTTAATTTTTAAACCCTTTATTTCTTGGTCCTCTCTGATTTTTGTCAGAAGTATTTCTAATGATAAAATAAATAGAAGAGGAGAGAGTGGGCACCCTTGTCTTACTCCTTTAGTTATCTCAACTTTTTCTGTCATTTCGTCATTCATAATTACCCTAGCTGTTTGTTTAGTATATATTTTCTCAACCATCTTTCCAAATTTTGTCCCAAATTCCATGTAGTTCAGTTGTGTTATAATAAATTTCCAATTCAAATTATCAAATGCCTTCTGGGCATCAAGGAAAACCAGTGTAGCTTGTCTTTCAGAGTGGACTTCATAGAATTCTAAGGTGTTCATTATTATCCTCATATTGTTTTTTATCTGTCGGCCTGGTAGAAATCCATTTTGATCTGGGTGGATGTAGTTATTCAAGATTTTTTTAATCCTTTCTGCTATTATTGTTGCAAATGTCTTATAGTCTGTATTCAGTAAAGAAATCGGCCTATAGTTATGAATTTGTTGCAAGTCTGAGTCTTCCTTAGGGATGAGAGTAATAATTGCTTCAGTCCAAGATGCCGGTATCTTCGCCTCCTCCAGCACCTCATTACAAATCTCCAACATTATCCATTGTAGTGACTCTTGTGTATTTTTATAAAACTCAACCGGAATTCCATCTGGGCCTGGTGATTTATTATTTTTTTGTTTTTTCAATGCTGTTTCTAATTCTATTGCGGTTATTGGTCTATTCAACATTTCCTTTTGTTCTTCTGTGATTTTGCTCATTTTTGCTGCCTCTATATATTGTTTAACTTTATCATCTGCTATATCTTCCTGATAGTATAGCTTTGAGAAGAAATTGTGTATTATGTTCTTTTTCTCTTCCCGTCTATATTGTACTGTTCCACTTTCATCTTGTAGTTGATGTATTGTTCTTTTACCTTTTTCTTTTTTTTAATTTATAGGCCAACCATCGACCGGTTTTATTCGCGTTTTCAAAGTAATTTTGTTTCGCCATCCTAATTTTCTGTGCCATTTCTTTTTGTGTTGTCAGATTAATCTTGTGTTTTATAATATTCCATTTTTCCTTTATCTTTTTGTTTTGTGGATCCTTCTGTAGGTCACTTTCTGTTTCTTTAAGTTCTTCTTGCAGTTTTTCTTGTTGAAGTCTCCTATCTTTATTTTTCTTAGAATTGTATGCAATTGTCAATCCTCGAATGTAGGCTTTTGTGGTATCCCACAAATTTTGTGTTGATGTCTCTTCCTTTTTATTTACCTGAAAAAATAATGTCAGTTCCTTTTCTAGCATCTGTATATATTGTTTGTCTTTACATAGTCTTTGATTCATTGACCATCTTTTTTTCTGTTTCTGGCCTTTCCATTTTATTGTTATTGGGTTGTGATCTGCCCAGTCATTAAGTCCTATTTCAATTTCCTCTATCCCGTTCTGTATTTCTGTTGTTACCCAGGCCATATCGATCCTGGACCAGGATTGATGCGGATACGAATAAAATGTGTATTGTTTGTCTGATCTGTGTGTCTCTCTCCATATATCCCGAAGGTTAAGTTCTATTACCATGTTAAAGAATGATTTTGGTAATATATTTTTCTTCTTTTTGCTCTTTTTACTACTTTTATAGTCTTTCTTAACATCGACTATTGCATTTAGATCCCCAATCATACAAATATTTTCATAGTCCAGATCCACTAGTTTCTTATGTACCTTTTTAAAAAATTCATGTTGGTTATTATTTGGTGCATATACTGCCGTTAATAAAGTTTGTTTTTGCCCTAATTCTATTTCCAACATTAAAATTCTCCCCTCTTCATCCGAATATATTATTTTTGATTTTATTTTTTCTTTAACATATATAGCAATTCCTCCTTTCTTGTTTTGTGCTAGTGTTGTGTATAGTGTTCCTAATTTTACATTCTCTAGTAGTTTTCTATAATCCTTTTTTATATGAACTTCCTGTAGACATATCACGTCTGCATCCAATTTCCTTAATTTATTAAACGTTTGTACTCTTTTTCTTGGTATGTTTAAACCATTAATGTTTACAGAAAAGAGCTTAATTGCCTCTCCCGTTTTTTACTTGATCTGGTTTTTTTGTGCTTCTTGTCTCTATTACCCTTCCTTTTGCTCCTTCTCTTTCTAACCTTTCTCTTTCTTGTTTCTTTTGCGTTTCTCTTTCTCGTTCAAGTTCTTCTATTAGGTCTTCCTCCTGACTTTTACTCTCTGGCTCTTCCCTACTTTCTTGTTCTTCTCCCTGCGCAAAGTGACATTCATAAAAATCCTGCGCTTTCTCGAGTGTGTCTATCTTATATTTTTTTTCTTGCCATGTTACAAATATGCCTTCAGGTACTAACCATCGAAACATAACTTTGTATTTAGTTAATTGGGTTGTTAGAAATTGGTATTCTCGTCTCTGATTTCGTATTCTACGTGGTATTTGCTTTAATACAATTATTTCTTTACCCTTATATACTATCTGTTCGTCTCTTGTTTTTTTATATATTTCATCCCTTATTGATCTTCTAGTAAACCTTATATGTACCTCTCTCGCCAGTCTGTGCCTTCGTGCATAATTTGTATATACTCGATATATTTCATCTATGTCTCTTCTTGTTTCCTGTTTGTCCTTTCCTAATATCTCGGCCAATATCTCCGCCATCTTCTCTCCCAAATCTTCTTCTTTTTCCTCTACGATATTTTGAAATCTTAGGAAGAACGAAGCTTTTTCCATTTCCAAGAAGGTAATAGATTGGGTCAGCTCTCTGTTTACTTGTTTGGATATCTGATCCATCTTTTCTATTTTGCCATCAACTTGATCTATTTTTGTTTCAACTTTTTGAATTCTTTGTTCGTTCTTCATCATTGTTTGTTGTATACTCTCTATCTTGTCATTCATGTTTTTAATTTCATTTTTGATTTCTTTGTGGTGAGTTTTTGTTTCTTCATGATTATTTGCTATTGCCTCTTGGGTTTTCGTCATTGTTTCCTGCATCATTTGTAGCATTATCTGTATACTCTGTGGGTTCATCGCCAATTCTACTTTTTCTTTTTCTTTCCCCAACATGGTTCCTATCGTTCTTTGACCTATAGGAGAGGCCATTATAGGTGTGGGATTTATAGCTGTTTTTTTACTTATTTTAGTTGTTGCTGTGGTACTTGTCATTTTTATTACTTGGATAATATTTTTCCACACTTGCATATATCAATTTTATATAACGTTATTCTTTGGGTTAACCTTAAAAATAAGATTACAAATAGAGTTATACCTTTTCTTATCCCACAATTATATAATATAATTTATAATACTCTTAACACCTCTTATATATATTTCTGTAATACTACACACAATGCATATACATATACTATTCTCAAAATATTATCACCACTCTTAATTTCATTCGCTATCACTCTTGTTTAAATAATCACCTTTCTCTCTATGATCCCTGCTTGTTAACAGGTGCTGCAATATTGCATCAGCCTTTTTTCTCTCTGTCTCAGTTTAATGTGTCCACAGATCCACCAAATGTCACCTTATTTCTTCTTCTGTATATCCAATAAATCCAAAACGTCCACTAGTCACTTTGTCCAGATATATGTCAGTTAAGATTCAATTTTCAATGGTATTTGTTCTTCAAAAATAAGATCCAGTAATTGGTATTAAGTTTCTCCGTTGTCTCACTTCAGCTTTTAATCCTTATATTGATTTTTTCAAAGTCTCTTAATCACCCTTTGTTGCCTCTGGCCGTCTCCAGTCCTTTCTCTAGTTTCAATCTCTGCTTCTTGCAGCTTTTAAATTCCAGCCTTTCATGTTTTATAAACTTTACTGTGGGCTCTCTGCTTCTTCTCGCTGCTCTCGTTCTGCTCTAAGGCTCCCTTCTCCGCTCTATTCAATTTCAGTTGCCGCTGTGTCTCTCTCCTTATCGCTTTGCTTTTTCCGCGCCTTCTATCAAATATTCCTCACCTCCTTCAGGGGTTTCCTCCTCTCCCGTACGAAGCTGTCAGTTCTAGTTTTCACTTCCCTCTCAGGCTGTCGCCATCGCTCCCGGCCGGCCTTAAAGACCGGCTTCTTCTCCGCCAATTTTAAGAGTGCTGCTCCTGTCTGCTCGGGTGTTTGCTTTCCACCCGGCTTCTCTGAAGCTTCCTCTTTAATTTACCGGTCTCTCCGGGATCGGTAAAGCCCTTACCGGGCTCTTAGCGAAGAATTTCCCGGGATTTAGGAACAGAGATCTGTTCCTTCACCCGCTCCACGATGACGTCACAGCCGGAAGTCCCATGCTATTCTTTTCATCCAGTTGGCTTCATGCCCAAGTTAGGACTAGAATTCACCGTTCTCCTGATTTCTAGCCTGGTGCCTTAAACTCTACACCCGACTGGCTCATCAAAACATATATGTAGGAAAAGGATGATTTCGCCTACTTGTCAGATATTTTCTGCAAATGCAGCACTAAGAAAATCCTATTTACTTTCAGGTATACAGTCCTGCTCTTAATCATAAAAGTAAATTTTTTTTACATTTTATTATAAGAACAGAAAACTTTTATTAAAATACACGTAATCCTTGACTTACAACAGTTCATTTAGTGACCGTTGAAAGTTACAATGGCAAAAAAGTGACTTATGACCATATTTCACACTTATGACCATTGCAGCATCTCCATGATCACATGATCAAAATTCAGATGCTTGGCAACTGGTTCATATTTATGACAGTTGCAGTGTTCTAAGGTCATGTGATCATCTTTTGCGAACTTCTGACAATGGGACAAGTTAATGGGGAAGTCAGATTCACTTAACAACCGTCTTACTAACAACTGCAGTGATTCACTTAACAACCGTGGTAGGGAAGGTCGTAAAATGGGCAAAACTCACTTAACAAATGTTTCACTTACCAACAGAAATTCTGGATTCAATTGTGGTTGTAAATTAAAGACTACCTGTACTAAGTACCTTTTGTGGAGGACTTGAATACCAATATTATTTAGACTATAATTCAATTACTTACTTTCTTGAAAAAAACCGCAACGTAAATTTAAAAAAACCCTTATATTTGAAAAACACATATATCAGATTGCACCATTAGAAGCGATAATAAAAAATGTGTTTGGTTTTTTAAAAAAGCCAGATATGGTTTCATAGAATCATAGAATAATATCGCTAGAAGGAACCCAAGGCATTCTGAATAGTTTCGTCCAACTCCCATTTCTCTTTTTTGGACATTTTCTGAAAATATCATTAAACATGTTCATACTGGAAATCTTATCCTTATGTACCTATACCCATTCCCAGGCCTTCAGTCTGGTAATTGAAAGATATACATTTCAGTATTTAACTTTCAAAACAGGGCTAGTAAAATTTATTGTTCAGTAGACAAGTATAGCTTCTACAAACTCTAGGACAGGGCTTTTCAACCAGTGGTACACGTACCACTAGTGGTACGTTGGCACCTGGCAGATGGTACACGTATGATGGGTTGAACAGCACTGTAAAAAAAATGTAAAAAAAAGTTTAAAAGTGGATGACGTGAAGCGGCAGCAGCGCCGCACAGGCTTGTGGGAAAGTCAGCTGGAACTGCACATTGCCTGGGTCCTACTGAGAGCCCATGATCAAAGCGCGCAGCTCCAGCTGATTGGCGGCGGCCTTGGGGGTGGCAGGCAGCCTCATGCAGTCTTCAGGCAGAGATTCAGCTGGAGCTGCGCGAGGCACTGCCTGGGTCCTGCTGAAGGGGAGAGAAGAGAGATATTAAAGGGGGAGAGGGAAGAGATGATATTAAAGGGGGTGAGGGAGAGATGATATTAAAAGGGAAGAGATGATATAGACGCTTGGGAAGAAGATATTAAAGGGGTGAGAGAAAGAAGATATTAAAGGGGGTGAGGGAAGAGATGATTAAAGGGGGTGAGGGAAGAGATGATATTAAAGGGGGTGAGGGAAGAGATGATATTAAAGGGGGTGAGAGAAGAGATGATATTTAAAAGGGGGTGAGGGAAGAGATATTAAAGGGGTGAGAGAAGAAATGATATTAAAGGGGGTGAGGGAAGAGATGATATTAAAGGGGGTGAGGGAAGAGATGATATTAAAGGGGGTGAGGGAAGAGATGATATTAAAGGGGGTGAGAGAAGAGATGATATTAAAGCGGGTGAGAGAAAAGAGGATAATAAAGGGGGTGAGGGAAGAGATGATATTAAAGGGGGTGAGAAGAGGATATTAAAGGGGGTGAGAGAAGAGAGGATATTAAAGGAAGGTGAGGACTACCTGTACTTTATCACTTTTTCCCGTTGTTGTTTTTTGGGTCATCACGTTTTTGACACCTTACTAGGCGACTGGTGGTACTTGAATATTGCCATATTCTAAAAGTGGTACAATCAGTGAAAAGGTTGAAAAGCCCTGCTCTAGGACTTTGGAAAACAGAATGATAACCCCCACTGACATGATGAATAAGATGCATTCAGTTTTTAATGGCTCTTGTGATTTTGCTTCTCTGAGCTGCATGAAATAGTGTGTGTCTTGGAGTACTTGAAACCAAGCATTACATTATTATTCAACAAGACAAGTGATTGTCCAATCTCTTCTTAAAAACCTCCAGTGATGGAGCACCCACAATTTCTGAGGGCAAGCTGTTCCACTAGTTAATTGTCCTCACTGTTAGGAAGTTTCTCCTTAATTCCAGGTTGCTTCTCTCTTTGATCAGTTTCCAACCATTGTTTCTTGTCCTGCCCTCTGGTGGTTTGGAGAATAATTTGACTCCCTCTTTTTTGTGGCAGCCTCTCAAATACTGGAATACTGCTATCATATCTCCCCTATTTCTTCTTTTCTTTAGACTAGCCAAACCCAAGTCCTGTAGTTGTTCTTCATATGTTTTAGTCTCCAGGCCTTGGATCATCTTAGTTGCTCTTCTCTGAACTTTTTCCAAGCTCTCAACATCTTTTTTGTAGTATGGTGACCAAAATTGGTTGCAGTATTCCAGGTGTGGTCTTACTAGGGTTTTATAAAGCGGTACTAATACTTTGCGTGATCTTGATTCTATGCCTCTGTTATGCAATCCAGGATTGTACTAGCTTTTTTGGCTGCTGCTGCACATTGCTGGCTCATAGTCAAGTGATCATCCACTAGGACTCCAAGGTCCCTCTCACAGTTACTGTTTTTGAGCCAGGTCTCACCTAATCTGTACTTATATCTTTGATTTTTCCTGCCTAAATAGAAAACTTTGCTTTTCTCCACATTGAAACTCATTTTGTTGGTAGGGCCCATTGTTTTTGAAAGATATGGTGCAATGGTTCTGAGATAACATCTGCCAGCTCCTTCAGAACTGTGGGATGTAATCTGTTGGGTCCTGGTGATTTATATTTGTGTTCTCTTACCATTTTCTTGCTTATTTTAATTTTTGTTTCTAGTTTGTGTTTTGCAGTATTTGTTTTTGGTATGTTGTGCTATAATTTCTTTTTGTGTGAAGACTGATGCAAAGAATGGGTTAAGCAGCTCTGCTTTCTCCGTATTGCTTGTTACTTCCTTGCCATCTTCTCTCTTTAGTGGTCCTATAGTTTCCTTGACTTTTTTCTTGTTGTTAATATGTTGAAAAAAAACTTTTTTTATTATCCTTGATTTCTGTTGCAAGTCTTTATTCATTCTGAGCCTTTGCTTTCTTGACTTCGTCTTTGCATGTTCTGGCTGTCTGCTGATAATCAGCCTTAGTTATGTGTCCCTCTTTCCATTTTTTGTACTTTTCCTTTTTGTCTTTCAGTTTGTCTGAGAGATTTTTGTGCAGCCATGCTGGTTTCTTCTTGACTTTCTTGTTTTTAGGAATACTTGTACAAGTTTTGGAATGATAAAAAACAGGAATATTATGTAGCCTTCATATTTTTTCTCTGGGTTTGTTTCTGCTAAGTTCATTAATTTCAATGACAGCAACATTTTATGTTTGCTTCTTTTTCACCTCTCAATCCTGTTCTACATATGTACAAGAAAATGGTAGAACTACATCCAATTAGGTTTCTAAAACTCTTAATAAATCTAGCACTGTAGACAAATGGCCTCACTAAAACCTTTGTCCCTGATATCTCCTATGTCAAGAAAGATCTTACCAGAAGGATCAAAAGCCACCTGATTGCCAGGGTGAGGACCAGCATCAATGGAGACCATTGGGACTCCCCTCCGAACATCCCATAGTTTCAATACACCATAAGAATCACAGGAAACAATTGTATCGCCCTGGAAAGCATAGGGAGGGGAGGGGAGAAGAGAAAAAACATGATTATAATATAAAGGAGGGCATATTAAAATTTCAAATGTCTCTAAGAGAAAATATAGGAATCATTTTCCTAAACATTTGATTCTGAATGTCACTATATGGCTGTATAAATCTTTTGAAAGAAGTACTTGCAACACACAGGAAAATGTTCCAAGTACCTGTCTATCAATCAGTAAATCTGCATTTTCTGCCAGGCTTATATAGTGGCTTCATAAACTGTTTCTGGCTGTCTCTGCATATAGGTCCATACGCAACCATTTTGTTCTGCTTCTCACCTAAAAAGAGATAGCACTCACATCCTGCCCCCTGCATGTGAGCGAGTCCATCTCCTGGTTATGTTGACTGTTTGTGGTCTGCTGCATGGCTCTCATCTTTTTATATTTATCATTTTAATGTTGTATTAAATATTAATATTGTAACATTGTCCAGAGCTATATATTTGAAATGGGGAGCATTTGTTTATTTGTCCAATAAACAAACAGATAGTTAGAAAAATATATTACAAGCAAGACAATAGTTAGAAATCTCATAAAATTTGTCTTTCTGTCTTTGCTTTACAACTCACTTTTAGCTTACTATAAATTTGGAAGAGGGTTTTTTTTGTCCCAATTTTCCATTCTCCTCCATTTTCAAAATATTTTAACAGTTTGTAACTTAACTCACTTCAGTCAAAGATGAAATCTCTTTTGAGAGAAACTTTACTTCTCTTGATTTCATGGACATATACAACAAAGTAGATGAACTTTATCTCCTCCTCTGTTTTCTTGATTTCCTAGGATATCCAACTGTTCTAGGATTCCTGATAGTATTAAGCATGCACAACCTAACTTTGATTTTTGAAATGAAACCAATGTTAATCATGGAGAGTACTTTATTAAAACAATTTCCCACATTTTCAATCCTATAAATACATATCCGTGTTAATTTGTACTATGGGTTGGAATAACAAAACTCAGAAAATGCAGAAGTGAGCTGTCTCTGGGTTCAGCTTGAGAGTTATTTCACTCCTCTGTAACACTGGCAAGAATTGCAACCCCTGCTTCTTTGAGGATCAGTTTTGTACTCTTTGCCATGTAACATTCATGTAGAAAACAGTGGTTCATAATTATAATCCTTTACCTGCAAGTTTTGGGAAAAACTCTACTTTGAGGGGGAAAATGGAACTTTTCCCTAATTAATACTTTATTCAATCCAAGCATTGGCTGTCTGGTTTGTTTTATGCTAATCCTTTTGCTGCCTCTAAAATTCCATATTTGTTAAGACATGGAGTTTTATTATCTGGTATTCCTAAACTAGTATCTTATCTGTATTAGATTATGTGCCATAAAGTTGTCATTGACACTTAGCAACCACATAGATAAGATTTTCTCCGTGGATCTTTATTAGAAAATCAACCTAATAATGTGTAACTGATATTAGCACTAACCTTTGAAATATTGAGCTTGAATTGTTTTAAAGTGTGAAATGATCTTAATATGAGACTAATACAAGAACAATATGTATTCCGTAATTATTGAACAAATTATTGAACTAGTGGATTATTGAACTATACTGTAATGTTTATGAAAATTTAGTCTTTTTTTACACAATAGCAAGCAAGAGTAGTTTTGTACAAGTTCGTTTAATTTCTTTCCCTGTCACCATTTACTCATTCAGAGCAAATTTTTCTCTGCTCAAGAGCAAGAGAGCATTTGTGGTTTTCTTAGTTTTTTTGCAGTTAGTAGAATGGCTGAAAGGCTGGTAGTGTAAATTCTCTGTCAGAATGGGACTCTTGATGTCAGATGAAGGTGCAAGTCACTGATTATGTAAATTAGGGTTAAGAAGCTAATTGAGATAATGGCAGAAAGGCAAATCCTGCAGGCTTAATTCACCACTAATCTTCCAGGCAGGAATACATATCCAGGTACAGATACAATACCAGAAACAAAATAAGACTAACAATTGTGAGGTCCTACTCCTTTCTAGCACTGATGATATTACCTAGTTGGGTAGTGAAATGTCTGCAAGAAAAGCACCAAGCTCAGAGAGCACCAAGGACCCCACAGTTCAACCCTGAGCTACAAATATTCTCTTCTATTGGTAAGACTAACAATACAAAAAAACTATGGCGATCACCCCATAGTATAAGCAAAGAAAAATATCCTAATTTGCATATACCATATATACTTGCAGATAAGGTTAAAAATTTAGGTACCAAAACTGGCCCAAAATCATCCAAATTTCATGTGTAAGGGAAGAGCAAAATGCATGGTCAGCCAGTACCTTATCCATTACACCAAAATGGGTATCTGTTGTTCAGGGATTGAATTTGCTAGTTTTTTCTAGCAATCTACATAAACAGGCTTAGATTTTATTCATTCTTTTATTTTTGAATTATGGGGAATTTCCTCTGCCTTGACTACAAAAACATATGGTTTGGCAATATTTGAATAGTAATGAACTAAAGTGGCATTTATTGTTCCTGTTACATTATTAACATCATCATTGTTCCATTTTGTTTGTTTGAGAGTTTAGTAACAAAACAACCATATCAACATCTCCTTTTGGAGAACTCCTTCGAACTGTTGTTAACAATTCTATTGAGAGATGCAGGAAATGGGGAAATGTATATGAAAGAAGAGACCAAAATAGTTTTAGATGAAATTAGTTAGGAAGTTCTTTGGATCCCAGTCAATCTCTCTCTTATACAATATCCTTAAAATCTATAAATTTGATCTTGAAATAAACTGAAATACCACTGAGAAAATAAGAAACATTTTAAGCAATACATTCTGTTTTCAGGATTGGTGTTTTAAGGTATTGATAATACATGGGATTTTTGATTATGATTTTTTTCCAAAAATGCTTAAATTAACTCTAGTTGCATAGGGAGGTTTTCAATCCTTCCATAACTGTTATTATTTTGCAAGATACCCTGCCCTTTTCTTTACTATGATCAATTGATGTTACTTCCCATATAGCAAAATCAGTTCCATGTAGGAATATAACATATTGCTAAGAAAGAACTCTGTGATCTTCTTAAGCTGTAGAAGAATGAAAGTAAAATGTTATTCAGCTCAGATTCAAATAATATAAGAATTGTTCTGAATTGTTGTCCTTATGGGTTATATTGAAATATAGAGATGTCAACTGTAACATTTTTATATGGTGGAAGATCGCCATTTCTCATCAATTCAATAATTAATCTTAGCAGATCTATATTTCCACGATCTTTTCGATTCATGCACTGAATCATACAATGTTTTACTTGTTCATTTTCCAGATTTAAATTCAATAACATTTTATAAACTTTAGTAATAATATGTTCATCAGTACCACACAGTAAGATTTCCAATTCATTTTTAACAAAACTAAACCCATGATTATTTTTGTCTAGCTTAAATCTTTCTTTCAATTGCATATATGTAAACCAATCGCAGCCATGACCTTCTGATTCTAGCTCCTCCTTGGATTTGAGGGTAGGCTTACCCAAATTAAAAGTTATTATTTTACCATAGGTCCACCAAATCAGCCTCATCACCATCTCTTTTCTAAAAAGGCTTTTTGTGGGGAAACCCAAAGTGGCACCTTTGTAGAAAACCTTGTTTTATATTTATTCCAAACTCTCAAAATGGCACGCCTAGTAAAATGATTATTAAAATCAACATTTACTTTAACTTTGCCAACCAAACCTTAATTCGTGGCCTTCTAGGTCCAGTAACCTCTTATTCTGAAGGTTCACCCATTCTTTTAGCCAAACCAAGCAGCAAGCATCAGAGTACAATTTCAAATCAGGTAAACCCAACCCCCCTCTTTCCTTAGCATCTTGCAATAATTTATTTCTAATTCTTGGTTTTCCCCCCTGCCATATAAATTTAGAGATATCCCTCTGTCATTGTTTAAACGGAATGTCAGTTGCAAGTATTGGTAATGTTTGGAAGAGGAAGAGCATCTTTGGTAAAACATTAATCACAGAAATTCTACTCAGTAATGATAAATGCAATTTGTCCCATCTTAATAAATCTTTTTTGATGCCATTCCAGAGAGGCACATAATTATTTTTCAACAGGTTTGTGTTTGAATTTCACCTTTTTCTCAACCCTATTTCACCTTTTTCTCAACCCTAAAATCAGACTTTTTCACCTTTTTCTCAACCCTAAAGCCAGACTTTTTAGTCAATATATCACCATTCTGTGAGGTTATATTCTTAATCAACATTGATATTTTCTGCTTATTAATTTTAAATGCGGCCAAGGGCCCAAACTCGTTTAGTTTCCTCATCAAGTGTTCTATATTATTTTTTGGGTCTTGCAGAAATATCACCAAATCATCAGCAAAGGCCCTCAGTTTATAAACTTCCTTCCTAACATTTATACCTTTTATTTTCTCGTCTTGCCTAATATCTCTATTCAAGACTTCCAGCACCAAGATAAACAACAGTGGAGACTGTCTTGTGCCCTTTCAAATTTCACATGAGTTAGTTAGATTGCCATTAATAACAATTTTTGCATGCTGTAATGTATAAACAGCTTTAACCCCTTGAATAAAATTCCCCCCAAAGTCCATTTCTTGCAGAACTTTAAACATAAAGACCCAATTTAAGTTGTCAAAGGCCTTCTCAGTGTCTAAGAATATTAAAGCTGCCTGTTGTTCATTGTGATATTTTAAGTATTCAATAATATTCAAAAACATTCTCACGTTATTCCTTAGCTGTCTTTTTGGCAGAAAGCCAGCTTGGTTGTCATGAATAATACCTGTAAAACTTTTTTTAGTCTTTCTGCCAAAATTGCAGTAAGGAGTTTATAATCTTTGTTTAATAATGAGATTGGTCTGTAGTTCTTTATCATCGTGGCATCCTGACCCTCCTTCGGAAGCAGCACAATATTAGCTTCTGTCCATATTGGGGGTATTTCCCCCCGTGTAATATAACATTCATTGCATCCTTTAATGACTGAAGAAGTTCATCTTCAAAACATTTATAATATTGACTTGTAAGTCCATCTGGGCTAGAAGCTTTGCCTGATTTCTTTTTTCTTATAGCTTCTGATATTTCAAAGGTGGTTATTGGATCATTCATAAATTGTCTCTGAGTTTGTGAAAGTTTTGGCAAGTTTTGCCTAAACAAATATTCATCTATTTTTGACCTATCTAACTCCTGCATCCTATACAAATTAGAATAAATTGTGAAAACATTTTTTAATCTGTTCGTTATCAGTTATTACTTTATTACCTTCACAATTTTTTTCAATCATTTTCTTTTTCCTCTCCTTTCTTAATCTATATGCCAACCATCTCCCTGGTTTATTTGCAAACTCAAAATGTCTTTGCTTCACATAGCTCAATTTTGTTTCTATTTCTTGAACTGATAACATAGACAGTTTTGGCGTAGTAAGTTAATTTGGTGCAAAATTTTAGGGTCCGTAGGTGACTTTTGCATATCAATTTCTTTCTGTCTGATTGCATCAAGTATCTTTTGGGTCTTTTCCATGGATTTTTTCTTTTCTAACTGATTGTATTGTATAAAATAACCCTTCATAACTGCCTTACTAGCCCCACAAACAGTTATTAGATCTGTCCCTTTACCTAAATTATTATCAAAATATTCATGTAGTTTCTTTTTACAGTCCTTTACAGTTGTCTCCTTTTGTAAAATAGATTCATTTAATTCCAACTATAACTCAAACTCTTTTTTCTAAGGAGCAAAACAACTGGGTTATGGTCAGAAAAAGATTTAAGTAGGATATCAACTTTCAAAATTCTTTTTGCTAAGTTTTTAGAAGTCCATATCATGTGAATCCTTGAGAAAGATTTGTGCCTTTCTGAAAAAAAGATATATTCTCTTGCGGAGTCATTTTTATGCCTCCATGAGTCTATTAGCGTTAAATTGTCCATCATTTCAAAAAATGACTTTGGTAGTTTGATCCCCTTAGTAGATGGTCTATCCCAAAGTGGCAATGTCACTCCATTCCAATCCCCCAGCATAAGCCAATTTTCCTATGAAAAAGGCAAGAGTTGGCCCATAAGATACTCAAAAGAATTGCTTTTTCCCTCATTTGGCACATATAGACCAATCACTATTGGTTTTATTCCATTAAATTCAATTTCCACTATTACAAATCTACCATATTCATCTGATAAAAATATCCTAGGTTTAAATTGGGGTTTTATATATAAAACCATTCTATTGATCTTTTTTGATCCACTGGAAGTCCATGTTTGCCATTGGTTTACACATTTACATTTGTAAGAAAGATTTAAACTAGACTGAGTTATGGATTTGATTTTGTGAAAAATGAATTGGAAATCCTACTGTGAGATGGTGATGAACATATTATTGCTAAGGTTTATAAATTGTTATTGAAATTGAACTTGGAGAATGAGTATGTAAAGCATTATATGATTCAGTGGGTAAAGAACTTTGAATATAATATAATGCTTGAACAATGGGAGAATATGTGGACAAAAGTCTAAAATTCACATTAAATTATAAAAGTTTTAAAATAAAACTTTTATAAGATGATGTACCATTGGAATCTAACACTGGACAAATTGTCAAGAATGTACAAAGGCATTTCAAATGAATGTTGGATATGTATATGTAAAGAAGGAACTTTATCATTTATGGTAGACAAGTGACAAAGCAAAGAAATATTGGAGTAAGATTCACATTTTAATGCTGAAGATTCTTAAAGTAAAGATAAAGATAAAACTAGAGAATTTTATTTTAGGTTTAATGGCTAAAAAGCTTGAAAAAATTGTTATATATGTTGAGGGCAGCAAGAATACTTTATGCACAAAAATGGAAGGATACTGATTCCCACAGTGAATGAATGGCTGCAAAAGCTGATGGAGTTAACAGAGATAGCATGTCAGAATCCAATTATATTTTATTTCTAGCTACCTACTCTGAGAAAAACCAATTCTTACTCTCTTCTGGATTCTGTCATACTACAAAGGGAGGGGGAGTAAACACGGGTGTTTATGACTGGCATTTCCTCTATCAACTACAAAGTAACAACCTCTGTGGATTCTCTTCGAGAGTACTAACCATAACAATGCGGCCATCAGCCTTTAATCTCACTCCCTATGAAGTCTCCTTTTACCGGCAGCGAGGGAAAAGGGGGGGAAGATTGCAATGCCTGGGATCTGATGGACTTAACACCCAACCATATGCCAATTTGAATCGACCGGAAGGAATGTGGAGTGGGGCTGCCTGGGAATACTTTAAAACATTGAATGGTAGGGGGGGACCCCTCAGATCCTGTCTAGCATGCCTTCAGTCAGTTTTTCTTAATAAAGATTCCTGTTGGAAGAAACGTTCCAAGAGTTCTGTCTTCTTAAGATGTAAATTGAGGTGGGTCCTTACAGATAGCTAAATTGACTGCTTTGATTAAAGAAAAGAATACAGTTTGATTTCTAATTGGAAATCACTTTTGGACTTTGTGCTTTGATTTTGGGTTTTACTGATTAGATACTGTAAGTCTGTTGTTATAGAAATGACTAATATATATTATCATATAAAAGTAAAAAGTTGAGGTTTTATGTTAATACCTTATTCTACTGCACCAAAAGGAATCAGCAGTCAATACTTTTCTTTTTCTTTCCCCTTTACCTTACACTTTTCTCTCTCTCTTTTCCTTCCTTATTTTCCCATTATTTTCATTTTTTTTGTAATTCTATATTTTATATTTTGATAAATTTATATATATATATTTTTAAAAAAGATCACAAGAAATTATGATACTGCTTTATACCACCCTAGTGAGGACATATTTCGAATACTGTGTCCAATTCTGATCACCACGATGCAAACAAGATGTTGAGACCCTAGAAAGAGTGCAGAAAAGAGCAACAAAGAGGATAAGGAATCTGTAGGCTAAATCAGGGCTTTTCAACCAGTGGTACGGGTACCACCTGTGGTACATTGGCACCTGGCAGGTGGTACGCGACCATCCTAGAAAAGTAGCGGGGGAGGGGAATGAGCTGAACTGGTGGCAGCACTGCACAAGCCTGAGCGAGAGATGGCTGGAGCTGCAGGGCTGTCAGGGCTCAGCGGAAGCGCCAGGATCAGTGCCGCTTTCCAGCTGATTGGTGCTTCTTCGGGGCGGTCAGGGCTCAGCGGAAGTGCCAGGCTCCAGCTGGAGCTCGGCACTGATCCTGGTGCTTCTGTTGAGCCCAGAAGAATCGCCGATCAGCTGGAATGTTGCAGCATCTCCAGGGTCTTGTGATTTACATTCAGATGCTTGGCAACTGATTCATATTTATGATGGTCACAGTGTCCCAGGGTAATGTGAAGTGACCAAAACCTGCTGCAACCACCCAGCAGATGGGGGGAATAAAAACCAAACATCCCCCCACCCCTGCTGCCAATCCTCAACAGAAATGCTCACAACAATGAAAACCTCGGACAGGAGGAAGAGCACCGCCGGGCGGGCAGGCATCTTGCTCGGCTGAGGCTTGGGGGGCACTTTTTTCAGTGCCATTGTAACTTTGAACAGTCACTAAGTGAACTGTTGTAAGTCGAGGACTACCTGTACTTTATTACTTTTTTTTTTTTGGTCATCAAGTTTTTGACACCTTGCTGGTAGAACTCGGATGTTGCCATATCCTAAAAGTGGTACAATGGGTGAAAAGGTTGAAAAGCCCTGGGCTAAATCATATGACGAACCACTGAGGAAGCTAGGTATATCTAGTCTATCAAAGAGAAGGATTGGGATGACATGATAGCTATCTTCCAGTACTTGAGAGGCTGTCACAGAGGAGGTCCAGTTATTCTCCAAAGCACCAGAGGGTAGAACAAGAAGCAAGGGGTTGAAACTAAAGAGAGATCCACTCTGGAACTAAGTGAGAACAATTAATCACTGGAATAGCTTGCTTCCTGGAGCTGTGGGTGCTCCATTGCTAAAGGGTTTCAATACACTGATCAAACAGTGTATTGCATGGTGACTTTGTGGTATAAGGTCTCCTGCCCTGAGCAGGACGTTGGACTCAAAGATCTCTGAGGTCCCTTTCAGCCCTATGATTCTATGTTCTGTGTTCTATGATAACATCAGATTTCAACCAAGAGCAAGGAATTCAGAGCCTGCTGTAATCAAGCAGAAGTTTGGACAAGGAACATTTTAAAAGCCACTGTATCCTTTCATGTCCCCACAATGAAAAGGAACATGTAAGTCACAGCAAACATCCGAGGGAGGCTTTACTATATTTTGTTATGAGAAAGATATGGTCATCTCACATTTATCCTCATTTTGATTTAATGACTGTTTTCCTGCAGAAACTGTTCCATATAAAAAGAAATAGGGTATATTTAAAAAAATATACCCTGAACTATGTACTTTATATACTGTGCATAATAGATGTTGAAAAGTAGCCATCCTGATTGATACGCAGTAATTAGGGTACAATAAGTAGGACGGTTTATAAAATGCCTGGCTTCCCCCTCCCACATAAATTTAGTTGCAGAGCAATTACTGCTCACTTGCACTACTAGCGAGTCTTATTAGCTTCAGACAAGATAAATGAGGGCTTTGAATATCCCTTGACCAGAGCAGGAAAAAATGAAAAAACTGCCTGGGAAAACCCAGTAGGGAAGAACTGGCAGCTGAAGAAAGAAAGAAAGAATATCCAGAACCTGATGGAGCTGGATTGCTTCCATTTAAGCCATTTGCTGTAAATGAAAAATATGATTTTTCATTTTAGTTGTGCAAGCCAATCAGCTAACAAAAATAAAAACAAGGAAAGTAAAGAGGACAAAACTAGACAAGACAGTATAGAAATGTAAGTAAACTTGAAACTGTGTTTGCAAGCACCAGAGCAAATAAATTTCTTCCTATAAAAAATTGCAAACCTTACAGATTTGCTAAACATTAGTAGAATATAGAAGAAAAATGAACTTATAAATGGTTTGGCCAGTACATTTTGTTCTGCAAGACAGGTGACAAGAATGTTTGTCCCAGAGTCATACAGAAATACACCAGAAGAGATCCTCCGTCATATTTGTTCCATATGGACAAAGGCAAGAATGGGGCGGGGGTGGGTGGGAGGATATTTCTTTCTTCCAGAATAGCAGGTGTATCAGCTGTATTCGCTACTGAGTTAAAGCTGTTCTCATTGGAAAATTGATATTTGTCACAGCAATGAGGACTTTTAATTATATGGAAGCACCTTATTACTCGCCAGGGCACTAATAGCTAATTGAATTGCACAATCGTAAACAGGTTTCTTTATTACCACTTTTGCTGTGAAGGAGAGTTGAGCACGGAAAGCCATATGCTAATAGCTGACAGGCAGATCTAGCCCATGTATTAAGGGACAGATCAGCCAGCATCAGTTCTAGAAAGCATGCTGCGGCTATTCTAGAGGAGGTGAGACCCACTGCTTCAGACACAAAAAAATTCATTCACTGCAGAAACTGTAACTGTTTTATAGTTTGGCCTCAGAGCCAGGTTCCAGGTAGCAGGACAAAGCCCCTCAGCCTAAGGAGCCTACACCCTGGCAAAGTAAGCACCTCATGAGCAAGTGGCAAGATGCTGCCTATACAAGCAAGCTCAGTATCTCATCTCTGCACATTAAGTGGGGAGAGGATATATACAATGCAGGGACTGTCTTCCATTGCTGAAAGCAACTTGAGCATCTGGCTTTGTATATTCCTGGTCTTGATTCCTGCTTCCTTTTGATGTGCTTCTGACCAAATCTCTAGCTTGTCCCTTGATTCTTTTCAAGCTATTGTGTGGTATTGGATCAGTATCTAATTGATTTAGCTGTTATGGAAAAAGATCTCATTAGCATTTGGGTGGGAGACCAACAGGGTATCCCAGAACAATAGGCTAGACTGGGAAGTTTAAAACATATTCCAGAAGAAAGCAGGGGCAAAGCATTGTGTATTTTGTTATGTGTCTGGGTAATCATCATGAAGCTGAGTTTGATTTGAAGGATGTTTTCCTATTATATTATTGTGGTTTGTTTAAAATCACTTTATGCTTCCTTCTTCCCCACTTCCCAGTTTTGAACAATTTTCTGTTGTGTGTCAAATGAAAGACTATGAAGATTTTTTCAGTGTTTGAGGGTTTTTTAAAAAAAAAAATACATGCTGGGCTTGCAAATATTTTCCATTATTTTATCTAGCAAGCTCAAGATTACTGCATACTTTGTAGGATTCTTGGTGTATAAAGCTGACAAAGCGTTTCATATAGCAGTTTCATCTGCTCTACCCTTTTCAAAAAAGCATGTAGGCTGATCAACATATTTTTCTTTTTATCATGAAAGGAATACCATGCATTTCCAAGGGTTATGCCAGGGGTGTCAAATTGCCAGCCCGCGGGCCGGCTGCGTCATGCTGAAACAACACCCACCCCATTGCCGGCAATGGAAAAAAAGTTGCGATACATTGCGACACATCACCTGACGCTGCGTGTTTGACACCCCTGAGTTATGCAGTCAAATCAGAGGGATAAATTCCTATAGTTTTTAAAAGAATTTTCTGAACTGACTGCTATCTTTATACAGAGTTAATGGGCTAACTCTGCCCATTGCCAGCAGTTTGATTCTCATCGGCTCAAGGTTGACTCAGCCTTCCATCCTTTCGAGGTTGGTAAAATGATTGTTGGGGGCAATATGCTGACTCTGTAAATCACTTAGAGAGGGCTGTAAAGCACTGTGAAGTGGAATATAAGTCTAAGTGCTATTGCTATTACACATTAATCTGAGACGTGCATTTAATGAGAATTAATGGTCATTATATCTCAGTGCTTATTCTGTAGGAATTCCCACAATTTTTTTTGCTTGTGCTTTTCAATAACTAGTCCCTGCCAGAGAGAGTGATTGGCCCAAGGTCACTCATCTGGCTTTGTGCTTAAAGGGGGAACAGAACTCGTGGTCTACCGGTTTCTAGCATAGCACCTTAACCACTGTACTAGACTGGCTCTCCCACAGTAGAGTTAGAGGGATAATATTACTAAGTCATGAAAATCTGATGGTTAACAAGTATATTGTTCCACAAGTGGGCACATGAGGCCTCTACATGAAATTGGGTACTTGGGACAAGCTACAGGTTTTGCTGGTATATTGTCCTATTCTTTAGGTTCCTTGCCTTCATTACCAGCTGACTCCTCCAGGCTGTTTTTGCTGGGAAGTTTCAACCTCCATGGTTGGGGGAGGGGTAGTGGATGATGAATTCATGATTACCATGACAATCATGGACTTGTTCCAAGAAATCATGATACTAGTTCACACATGAGACCACACTGGACTTGATATTCAGTTCATGGTAATTGTTCTAAGGCAGAAGAGTAGCCTTAGCAAGATGGGCGGCACAGAAGTCTAATAATAAATAAATATTAAAATGTGAATTCCAAGGCAATAAAATAATGATCTGATTGTGACAGTATCAATCTACTGTCACAATCAGATCATTATTTTATTTCCTTGAAATTTACAGTTATCTTTAATGTTTGTGAGGGGGATGAAGTTTGGAGTTGAATTCACTTTTCACTCAGAACTTCTAACAATTTGCCTCTGCTTTATGTTACAGAGAAGAGGTTTTGATGATGAAATTGCAAAGTTTCAGATCAATTGGAAATTCCAAATAATTCCTCATTTTAAGTAATGTGAACAGAATAATTGAAATTTTGAACTTGAATTAAAATTCTGTGGTGGTAAAAAATTTAGGGAAGCTACTTGGTTGCTTCTAACAGTTTGAGATATTTGGACATATCTAGCATAAAGAAAAAGTAATTGCCTTATGAGAGACCCATCAGCAGACAAGTGAGAAATTGTGAAGGATTTCAGATTCCTTGCTAAAAATGGCATTTTAGATTCTTTCTAAAGTGATATAATAGTACTCTCTCTATCTGGGGGAAGCTGCCACAGGCCAATATGTATTTAAAAGATGGTGCAGAATCTCAAACTTCTCAATAATGCATGGTTTAAATAAGGCCAGGTAGGTCAGTAATGCCACGAGAGATCACACATCTATCAGCAGATGGGAATGAGAGTCAGCAGCCATGGAATTCCTGTATGGTCAATCCCTCCTTGGGCTGTTGAGTTGTTTGTTTGGAAGTGAGGCTGAGTTCTGGGAGGAAAAGGGACTAATTATATTGTTTCTGAGTATAGTTTCAATAACAGTTGTAATTAACTCTAAGGGAACAAATTGTTTAAGGTAAGAAAATCCCACTCCCAGCATTAGCTCATCCATCTTTATTTGGGTGGAATTTGGACATTCAGAGTTCTTTCATACCTTCTTCTGATTTTTCACTGTCTGGCAAATGAAGAAGCAATCTAGAAACATGTTTCTGCTATGTAATGGCCAATTGGGAAAAAACTGATTTAGAAAACACCATGTTTGAGCACCTTGTCTTCAACATAATACCCACCTCCAGTTCTGGTGTTCAGAATTCAAGTTCTTGTGGCGCTTAACTTTAATGACTTTTTCAGCATAAAAGAGTCCTTCTCCTTATTGGGTCCTATCTCCAGAGAACTTCAAATTTCAATTGAAAAATGGCAGTTGCTAAGATAGATATGATTTGCCTAGAATTATAAAAAACCCAAGTATGTATCTACTTTTAGAAATCACTGTAGTTTTGCCTATAAAGAAATATATTGAACCTTCACATATATTCCCCATCTGTATATTTAATAAAGGCTTTTCACCATAAGAACCATTTCATTCAACACGATTCCAGAATAAAATTAAGAATCTGATGTCATAATTTGGGTCTCATGTGGATGTTTTGTTTGTAATGACTCTTCTGTATTAACTGTGAAATAAACTGGAATACTGTAATAGCTGTATTTTCCCCTCATTTTTTAAAAATTCCTCTCTTTTTACATCCATATTTGTACATGTGCTATGAAGTAATCTTTTCAGTAGTCTGAATTCATACAAAATCCAGACTCTCCTAAATATATAAACAACCATAGACAAAAACATATGTTCTATTCTAAGCTTTATCTGGTTTCTATTAATCAACTGTAGCTTTTTTGTTTTGCCACTGATAGAAGCATTAGCAAAATCTGATTCTGAAATCAATTGGTTTAGTAATGAATAAGAGTTGACACTGCATTTCACTACTATTGGCCATGCTAAAAGGTAACCAACATCAAATTGTACTATTGAAGAGATAAACAAAATTGGTATAAGACGTGTCTGGCATTATTTGTTCTTTGATGAATTAATGGATGACTGACTTGAAATACATTTTTGCTGGTTTGGACAAGGGGACCAAGAAAGAGGAGAGGTTTCTAACATTAAAAAATATTTTTAATAGAAAAACATTTCCATAGCTTAAGAAAACTATAAATTCAAAATCATTATCTTTTAATGGAAGACTAAAAAGTAAAGATTTCCCTGTCCAGTCATGTCCAACTCTAGGGCGTGGTGCTCATCTCAGTTTTTTGGCCAAGGCAGCCAGCGTTGTCTGAAGATATTTTCTGTGGTCATGTGCAGGGCTTTTTTTCTCATAGAACGCCCAGAACGGAGTTCCGGCACCTTTTTTGGATGGAACCTTGTAGGATAGGCAAGGCAGGTTGTATGATGTGTGTGAGTGATCCCATGGGAACCAAGGTCATTCCTACAGGAGTTGGAAGGTGGAGAGAAGAAGTGTCACGGAGCCCACCAATTGCTCTCATTGGGTAGCATAATCACTACCATAGTAGAGGGGAGGGATCTGTTACATTTAGTTACATTGAATCCCTGGGGGGAATTTTAGAGTTGGTTTCACTTTTGACCAAGCTGATATTATGTATCCAATAAACATGTGCTTTGAGGAAACTTCAAGCCAAAAGTTGATAAAAGAAGTGTATTTAAATTCACATATATAAATGTAAATAAATGTTGGTTGTTATTGGGTGTGATAAGCTCAAGGGGCAGAAAGCTGCAGACAACCTGTTAAGGAATGCACATAGGACTTGGACCAAATACTCCTGCCCACAGCAATCTAACAAAGTTTGGTATTAAATATTTATTTATTGATTGATCAAATTTATATAATGGTGGTGGTGCAGTAGTTAGAATGCAGTATTGCAGACTGGCTCTGCTCACTGCCTGGAGTTCAATCCTGACCAGCTCAAGGTGATTCAGCCTTCCATCCTTCCAAGGTCAATAAAATGAGAACCCAAATTGTTGGGGGCGATTTGCAAATGATAAACTGTAAACTGCTTAAAGAGGGCTGTAAAGCACTGGGAAATGGTATATAAGTCTAAGTGGTATTGCTAGTGTTATTTTAATATATGACTGGGGAGCTCACAATATAGAAACAATATAAAAATAGTAAAAAAAATTCACAAGAATCTTTTCAATCTGCTATTCCAGTCATCACTCAAAACCCTTTCAAGAGCAGTGAAATGTTCCCTAAGGAAACAAGCAAGATTGTACACGCCCTTCTATTTTATTACTTATTTTGTCCTATTTCCTCAAAACAACTGAAAACTGAGATTTTCCTGAAAAAGTAACTTGAATACTTCCTGAAGGTAACCCTTCCATTATTGACAATGGACAAATTTGGGAAGATCAGTATAGCTTTATGCCAGACAAAAATCTGAAGACCAGATTTGCAGCAACTCACTGAGAAAAGCATGAATGTGAGAAGATAGATTTATTGCACAATGATTTACATAGCTTGTATAATAAAATGAAAAGGACTGAATTATATAATTTTTGTGCAAATATGAATTGAAAGTTGACTGCTGAATGTAAAACACAATGTACATAAAATATTCATGCAAATACAGTAGACAGAATATTTAGCAAATTGTTCAGCATTAAGCAAGCAATAGGACAAGGATGAGTGATATCCTTTTGGATGATTATGTGTTCACTTGTGATAACATTAAATGTTGGGGTGTTACTATACCTGTACGTCTGTATTCAGATTATGTCACATGTTGGCTGAGGAGCTGAATGATTTGTAGTGATGTTAGATACTCAATGCTGAAAAGAGGAGTATGAATCTGAAACTTAATATATCAAAGGCAGAAGTGGTGTTTAATAAGGAAAATGGAGAGAAAATTGCAAGATAAATTATACATTGAGAAAAACTAGAGCAAGCAGATTAAATTGTTCATCCTTGTGAAATGTTTACTAAAGATGGAGAAATGGAAAAATGCCAATAGAAAGGTTGTAGGCGGTATGTGGTGTTTTGTGAGAAATTAATGTTTGTCAAAAGAATAGGTGTGGATAAGAGCATGCTTCTGCTCTGTTATTTGGAAGTGATAGTTGGATATGTCAGGAGTGACATAAAAGGTGGAATGCAGTGGAAATGGGATACTGAATAAGTGTGGGTGGTAAAATAAGAAGAGATAGGGTCAATCTTGAAAGGGCGCTCAATGAATGAAGACAGGATATAAACTTCAAACTTTTTGAAAAAAGTACTTTGAGATGACTTAGTCATGGAGTGAGAATGAACGAAGATCGAACTATAAGAACAACACATGAAGACAGAATGAGTCAAGTGATAGAGGAAAATTGACAAAAATGTAATTGGAGTTGATGAAATTCTGAAAGACAGAGGTGGAAGTGTAAAGAACAAAAGGCAATGTATGAAGTGGTGTATGGATACAGTATAAAGGAGGGAGAGAAGGTAATAGAAAGATATTAAATGGTGTTGGTGCACACTAGTTGTATTTGTTTCTTTTTCTTGTGCCTTTAATTTCTTTGACTTACTGTTTTTTACTCCTTTTCTGCACTTCACAAACTACTGCTACTTTGAAAGGAAGTAGCATGATGACTATGTATATATATAGAGAGAGGTCTAGGTAATTACAGTCCCCCATTACCATTTCAAGTTTTTCAAAGATCTGCAATTTCCTTTTGGAGGATATAACTCACATTTTGTAGATTGGATATTAATAGTAGATACCCACAATTGTATTATTTTTATTTGCTCTTCCACTTCTTTTATGTATTTACTTATTTAATTAATTAGTATCCCGCCTTTATTATTTTTACAAATAACTCAAGATGGCAAACATATCTGACACAATTTTCCTCTTCCCATTTTCCCACAACAACAATCCTGTGAGGAGAGTTAGGCTAAGAGAGAGTGACTGGCCCAAAGTCACCCAGCTGGTGACTCAGCATTTTAAAGCAGTTATTCCCTACAGCAGTTCATTCACTTGTTCTTCTGAAAGAAATTGATTCCCTTAACTTATGGTGCAACTCCTCCTCCCTTTCAAATGTTTCTGTTCCATTTGAACAAACTGTGTAACTTTAAAGTGCTATATTCCAAACATAGGAGGCATCTCACTAGGCCTAGCTGGGCCAATAGTAGATTTTCCCAGACTTAAGGTTTGTGAGGAAGTGCAACTTGCCTTCCCTAGGAGAGATAGTCCAGGCGTTAATATTCTGATCAATTTGCTATCTATGTTTATAGCTAGCAGGTCTCTGTGACAGAAGACCAAAGTTTTTAATTTTTGAGTTAATAACTAGGATGTACGAGAACACATAATATAACAGTTTCTCAGGAGCCCATCCATTATTTAACTTTAACATCAATTGGATGATAGAGTATTTAATTAAAATGGATTATCTTTTGCTTAAAAAATAAACAAAGGGAAGTAGAATAACTTCTGTACACTGAAGATACAATAATTCTTTCTCATTTACCAGTAGGCTCAAAGAGGGCACTGTGACTCTTATTTATTGCATAGAATAATCCATTTTGGAAAACAAGAAATTATTATTTTTCTCCCACCTTGGCCATGAAAGCCAGAGGGGTGGCTTTGGGCAAATCACTCTCTCTGAGGCCATCCCACCTCATAGGGTTGTTGTTGTGAAAAAAATAGGAGGAGGAAGGTGTGTTGGATATGTTTACTGCCTCGAGTTGTTTGTAAAAATAATAGTAAGATACAAATAAATAAATAAAATTTCCTGATTGCTCTTAAACATCTAAAACAAATAATATATACACTATTATTATTTTGTAAAGCTCATTGCTCTAAAATTGTACCTATTTTTTAAGTGGCCCTTCAGTATATCATTGTCGCTTGACACCGGTTTTATTAAGCAAAGAGGACAGGAAATGGTAAAGTTCACAACTGGTTGACCAATCACACCCACAAGAATGCGGCAGCAGTGTGTTGCAGCTGCCAAAAAAGGCCAATGCAGTCCTAGCCTGCATCAACAGAGCGATAGCATCAAGATCACAAGAAATAATAGTACAACTCTATACTGCATTAGTGAGATCACACATGGAATAGTGAATCCAATTCTGGTCATGACAATACAAAAAAGATCATGAGGCCCTATAGAGTCCAGAGAAGAGCAACTAAGATGATAAGGTGTCTAGAGCAGAGTTCCCCAACCTTTTCCATTTGAGGACTGGTGGCGGGGGAGAGGGGATGGTTCCGTGCAAGTGGTGCGCATAGCTCCATTTGTGTGAGCAGTGGGCATGTGCTCACCACTCGTGCAAATGGAACAAGTGCACACGCGTTTGCCCACTGCTGTGAGTGGGGATGTGCATGCGTGCACATGCACTTACCCACAATTTCTGTGGGCCAGTTCTGGAAGGCTCAAAGCCCAGTAGTGGGCCGTGGGCCATGGGTTGATGATCCCTGGCCTAGAGGCTAAATCATATGAATGGTTAAGGGAACTAGGTATGTCTAGCCCAGGGGTCTTCAAACTTGGCCCTTTTATGACTTGTGGACTTCAGCTCCCAGAATTCCTCAGCCATCGTGCCTCGCTGAGGAATTCTGAGAGTTGAAATCCACAAGTCATAAAAGGGCCAAGTTTGAAGATCCCTGGTCTAACGTATTGAAGAGTAAGATTAGGGTTGACATGATATCTGTTTTCCAGTACTTGAGCAGCAGTCATAGAGATGAGAGGGTTGATTTATTCTCCAAAGGACCCAAGATCAGGACAAGAAGTAATAGATGGAAGGTAATTAAATAGCGATCCTACCTGGAACTAAATAGAAATTTCCTGATAGTGTGAACAATTAACCAATGGAATAGATTGCTTCCTAGAGTTGTGGGTGTTCCATTACTGGGGGTTTTCAAGAAAATATTGGACAACCATTTGTCTAGGATGGTATAAGGATTCTTGCCTTGGGCGGGCAATTAGACTAGAAGATCTCCAACATCCCTTCCACCCTTCTGATTCTTTCATAGTTACAAGACTTGGTTACATCACTATATTTGGTTTGTGTTAAGCAGGGGTGTCAAACTGCCGGCCCGCGGGCTGGTTTCATCATACTGAAGCCGCGCCCACCCCATTGCCGGCAATGCAAAAAGAGTTGCGATACATCGTGACACGTCACGTGACCTGGCGAGTTTGATACCCATGAGCTAAAGCATCTACTTGACATCTTTCTGTGGCACAGGTTTCATATGTAAAGGTTCAAGAATTGACTAAAATTTAGCTTTCAGAAGAGAAATGAAAATGATTACTACTACTGCTTTATATCTCCACCCATCTCCAGCCTAATAGAGATCACTGACCTCTGCTAATGTCTGGCTGACTACAGGGCAAATGCTTAAAGAAAAATAAGATTTTATAAACATATAAATATTTCTGCAAGTCTAAAGTTTATACATTCCAGCATTCTGAATCCTGCACTTTACAGAATTTAAAAATGAGTTTAATTTATCCAGAATGCTTCTTGGTTATTTGCTGTTTTTGGTCAAATGAGATTGTCAATACAGTATTAAAGTCTCCTGCTCATTGTAAATTATGGTTGCCATTCAGCTGCTCATCTTGTTTTTTGGTACATAGCAACATTTTATCTATGTACGTATATGCCTAGTCTCCAAGCAGTTAACTAGCTGGGCATTATTAGAACAGAGCTTGAATTGAATAAATATGCTTTCTCCTGATAGAACTGAAATGAAGACTGCTACATTTTGTCTAATAGCTATTGCCATTAGGGAAGAATTTGGCTCTAATGTTGGAATAGTTAACCTGGAATTCACACTACTATTTGATTAGATATTGCTAGATATTCTATTAATTATATTTTACTTGTTAGTATTCCTTAGGTTTATTATTACTTTGTAATTGTTGTTATAAAGGTTATTATGTTTCTTCCTCCTGTTTTAAAATCATGACCATCTTCCAATACAGCTTCCCTTTATATATATATATATATATATATATATATATATATATATATATATATATATATATATATATATATATATATATTCACATATAAGTTTCAACTCTGCTTTCAGCTAAACAGAAGAAATATTTTCTAGTTTTAGAGGCATTTTTTTTTAAATTGGGAAGAACTACAAAGCCTTACCACGCTTTTTTGTCTTAACCTTTCCAACAATATACTCATACGAATTTTGAAATATAAACCAGTGCTTCTGATCTCACCAGCTGAAATCATGATAATGGCAACACAGTGTAATCAAAGTACTGCCTCTTTTTAAGTAAGCTTCACATTCACGGTACATGTAAAAAAAAGGAGGGGTTTCAGTTGTGCAGACAACTTTACATTCTTGGTATAAAACGTGTCCAAAGATTGGAGTGAACCTAAAATTTGCACTGCTAGGTGCTGCTTCTCCCTTGTTTCTCCTCTGCTTCATCATGCCCTGTCAAAGGTTTTAAACACTTTGGTTGCAATGAACAGAACAATAATAGGATTCTTAGACTTTTTCCTCCCACTTTTCAAATATTTTAAATTTTAAAATTTATTAAATCTGTACATGGCTTAATATCTATTTCCTTTCCTACTGAAAATCACTAGAAATGACTCATTATATAGTTATTTGTCTCTGAATTTCGTTGATGTAATGGGGGGTGTGTGTCTGGCACTAAAAACAGGAAATCTGAGAATCACAAGCAACCCACATAGCTATTCTGTATTGTGTTGTATTGTATTGTATTGTGCATTGCTCATCCTTGACAACAACCTTATTAAAGTAATTTAATTCAGCCTAATGTGGCAAGTAGCCTGATTGTTCAAAAATCCTCTATCTCTAAGGCCTTGTCTCTGTAAAGGACCTGTAGAATAGCTATCTTTCTTGAGTGAAAGACTCACCAGATAATTTCAGCCCAACCCTACTGCTTTTTTATATGCAATTAACATTAAATTGTGATATGCTTATAATTTTCTGCATGTGAATTCTTTTGATCCTGGTTTTATTGTAAACATTTTTCTGCTTTTCTAATGTATGCGTCTGTCTGTCTGTCTGTCTGTCTGTCTGTCTGTCTATCTATCTATCTATCATCATACCCACATGTGTAATCTACTGTATTACCTTTTCAGGGAGATTAAGCTTAAGAAATTTCTTCTAAGTTAAAGTTACATTTTATTTTGCTCCTTCTTAAAAATCGCATTTATATATATGAATTCACAGGAGGACACACAATAATGGAGTCCAAGCAGTTCAGGCAGAATTAAGTTAAAGGATAGACAGAATGGGGACTTTTTTCATAAATTAATTTATGGAGATGGGGACACAGCATTGAGAATCTACATCTGAATTGTGCATAGTCCTGTTAAAAGAGAACTACAACAGAAGATAATCAATGTATTGGAAAGTAAGATAATTAGAAAGAGAAAAGGTGAATTAAGTTTTAAAAAGTAGACTTCAATAATATTTTATGGCTTTTCTCTTATTTGGTTCTTCATTATTTTAGGTCCAAGTCCAAAGAAATGCATCTATTATATTCTATCAAACCAGGCCTTAATGGCATCTGATGTCATTAGAAGTGAGTTGGGTGGCAAATAAATTTGATTAAAAATGCTCATCACTAATTCTGCTCAACGAGAAGACATACAACTCTTATTTTATTAAATTGATCACAATTCACAGTTGGCAACAAAACATATAGGTTACAGTGGGTGTCCAAAATTGGAGGCAAAAACAGTTTGGTGGCATATAATTAAACCTTACTAATTTTCTATGTGGATTGCAACTGTGCACAAAGTTCCAAAAGGAGCAGAGCTTGTCTGTAGATACTGCTGCTCTTGAGTCTTATTGTTTGACATCTGTCACCAAACTTACGCTACTTCTTTGAAGTATAAATGATCTTCAGGGTCAAGTATGTCCATTATTATTGCTAGTAACATATGAGCACATTCAGAATAAAATATGTGTCTACACAGCAATCTGATCAGATGCTAAATTGAACTATAGAAAAATAGTTTCAGTAGGTGACACTACTGAGCTGATTTTGAAAAGCCAACCAGGGTGTCTGTTGTGTAGTACAGCTGTGTGATGATTAACAAAGGTTCACAGGAAACATTCCTTTGAAGTTGTTTCAGGAAGCAAGGTGGTCCCCTTCCCTATAAGAGTGAAAAGTGAAGTAAAACAATCCTATAGCTTTGCCTTCTTCTACCTCAGTGGAGCACCTCTCAGTCTTTTCCCACAGAACTCATACTATAGGTAAAAGCTGAGAAGAACCTTCTCCCTACTATTGGCTGAAGCATTTCTAGGCAAATGAACTAGATACACATTATAGGACTGCCTGCAATATATGCTAAACTGTCCAGTGCATCCTGAAGATCTTCCAGGCTCTGCAGCTTTGTTGAATATTCTAGAAAACCCTGCACTGTATGCTAAAACCACTCAACCTGAAACTTCATCCAGACCAGATGCCCCCTCCCAAACCCTTTCACCAGTGCTGTGGAAGAAGTGCTGCCCCCAAGCAGTTTGGATGAGGCAGATGGTGTGTTGACAGTGTTAGCCTAAAATGTGGTGAATGCCAAGCAGCAACAAATGACACAGTGCTTGCCAAAGTGCTTTCCAGACTGAATGATTCTGACATACCCTGTAGGCAATCCTAAAAGCAGCCAGCTGAAAGCACTTCAACCGGCTTTGCAAAATCCCATTCCACATTATCGGCCTGAAGCAGCCCAAAGGCACTGAAATTACTTTGTTGAAATGAATCAGGTGGATTTTTCACAGGTTGAAGCAATCAGGTCATCTTTGCCTATCTATTTATCTGATCATTTTGCATGAATCAGATAGGTGGATGGCAGACCACCTGGAAATCCTAGACCAAACACATTCGGATATCACAAAAATATCCTGGAAGAAGGCAATGGCAAACCATTTCTGCATAAAGAAATTCAACGATGAATAGGAGCAGAAAAATTAAAATGATTCTTCATACTGCTTTTTTCTATGAATCCCTATAAATTGACATGAAAAATACCATAGCCCAACTTACCAAAAAAAACCACTGCAAAAGACAAACTAGAAACAAAAATTAAAATAAGCAAGAAAATGGTAAGAGAACATCTATCCGACCTTGATGAATATAAACCACCAGGACCTGGCAGATTACATCCCAGAGTTCTGAAGAAGCTGGCAGATGTTATCTCAGAACCATTGCACCATATCTTTCATAAATCCTGGAGTACCGGGGAAATATCTGAGGATTGGAAAAGGGCTGATGTGGTTCCCATCTTCAAGAAAGGGAAAAAAACAGACCCAGGAAACTACAGACTAATCAGTCTAACATCAATACCTGGGAAGATCCTGGAAAAGATAACCAAAAAACAGATCTGCGAACAACTAAAAGCAAACAAAGTTATAATTGGTAGCCAGCATGGGTTTGCCAAAAACAGATCATGCCAAACCAATCTTATTTCATTCTTCAATAAAGTGACTAAACTAATAGACCAGCGAAATACTGTAGACATAGTATACTTAGATTTCAGTAAGGCATTTGATAAGGTAGACCACAGCCTACTCCTTGGTAAGCTAGAAAAAGGTGGAATAGACAACATCACCACCAAATGGATCTGTAGCTTGCAGGCAAACCATACTCAACGAGTAGTCCTCAATGGCA
Source organism: Azemiops feae (assembly GCA_023970755.1). Taxonomy (NCBI): domain Eukaryota; kingdom Metazoa; phylum Chordata; class Lepidosauria; order Squamata; family Viperidae; genus Azemiops; species Azemiops feae. The sequence continues at coordinate 71,540 of JALGBA010000587.1, forward strand.
CTACATCCACATGGAGAGAAGTAAGCAGTGAGGTACTACAAGGTTCCGTCTTAGGCCCAGTATTCTTCAATAACTTCATAAATGACTTAGATGAGGGAATTGAAGGGAAACTCATCAAATTTGCAGATGACACCAAACTGGCAGGAGTAGCCAACACCCCAGAAGACAAACTCAGGATCCAAAAAGATCTTGACAAACTTGAACAATGGGCCCTATCCAACAAAATGAGTTTCAATGTGGAAAAAAGCAAAGTTTTACATTTAGGCAGGAAAAATCAAAGGTACAAGTACAGACTGGGCGAGACCTGGCTTAAAAACAGTAACTGTGAGAGGGACCTTGTAGTCCTAGTGGACGATCACTTGACCATGAGCCAGCAGTGTGCAGCAGCAGCCAAAAAAGCTAATACAATCCTGGGTTGTATAAACAGGCATAGAATCAAAATCATGTGAGGTATTAGTACCGCTTTATAAAACCCTATTAAGACCACACATGGAATACTGCAGCCAATTTTGGTCACCATATCCAAAAAAAAATGTTGAGAGTTTGGAAAAAATTCAAAGAACAGAAATTAAGATGATCAAAGGTCTGGAGACTAAAACATATGAAGAACGGCTGCAGGACTTGGGTTTGACTAGTCTAAAGAAAAGAAGAAACAGGGGCGACATGATAGCAGTATTCCAGTATTTGAGGGGCTGCCACAAAGACGAGGGGGTCATGTTCTCCAAAGCACCAGAGGGCAGGACAAAAAACAATGGTTGGAAACTGACAAAAGAGAGAAGCAACCTAGAATTAAGGAGAAACTTCCTGACAGTGAGGACAATTAACCAGTGGAACAACTTGCCTCCAGAAATCATGGGCGCTCCATCACTAGAGATTTTTAAGAAGAGGCTAGACAGTCACTTGTCTGAGATGGTATAGGTTCTCCTCTTTAAGCGGTGGGCTGGATTAAAAGACCTCCAAGGTCCTTTCCAGCTCTATTCTACTCTATTCTAATACTCTTACTTTCCAAAACTAAGCTATGAATATTTCTTGTATGAGAATATATTGAGCACTCTAGTTTTCAGAATGAAAAAGCAGTTTGAATAATTCGATAGTTACATATATGAACACCTATAGTTCAGCTGCCTGAGTTCTACAGATCTACAATTAATTTCTGGAGCTGTAATTACAGCTTCTAAAATTGCACCCTTTGTTCTGTTTAATCAGCCTTATACTGACAGTTTCTAACTTTTCTAATTAAGTTACTGTGGATGTCAATCAGTAATTCCATCATAGTGTTTTATGCCAGATGTAACATTCTTTATCAAAATAAATGTTAATCTATAAAATCATCAAAATATAAATATTTGCGTTTAATTATTTAACATTATGAAGGACACTGCAGGAGAATACAATACTAGATTGTTTACTGACATGTCCTGATGTCAGCATAAAGCATCCTTTCCAGAAAGGGTAGGCAGCTAATGCAGCAGTGGAAATAAGGCATGTTGTCAGTATAACCCTCTTGTCAAAATACATAGGAATGTTTTGTTTTCTTATTCCATCTTTGGAGGGGTTTTTATATATTTAAGGAGATGTAGAGGAAGGCATAATCTGAAATTCCCCAAAGGTTTAACAAAAATATTGTATATATATATAGTATGTTCATGTTTATAAAGTATACACATGAACATGATTAATGAAACAATAGACAAGTAGAAAATGAATAGCCATGAAAAAAAAACATATAAAGATTTTTTTCCTTTCAATGGGGAGAATGGTGTCTTGTTCTGGAATTATTGTTGGAAAATAATGATTTCAGGAGAATAAAAACTCCAGTAGATTATATATCCAGTAGCAAAATCACTTGATATACAGATTGTATATGTACTGTATGTATGTATGAATGAATGAATGTATGCATGTATGTAAAGGTAAAGGTTTCCCATGTTCAGTTGTGTTCGACTCTAGGGGGCAATGCTCATCTCTGTTTCTTAGCTGAGGGAGCCAGAGTTGTCGCTAGACTTTTCCATGGTCATGTGGCCAGCATGACTATACGCCAAGGCATATGGAATGCTGTTATCTTCCCATTGAAGTGCTTTACAGCCCTCTCTAAGTGATTTATAGAGGCAACATATTGTCCCCAACAATCTGGGTCCTCATATATATACTGTCTGTATGTGTGTGTGTGTGTGTGTGTGTGTGTGTGCGCGCGTGCATGTATGTGTATATATGTGTGTGTATTCTATTTAAACCATAATTATTTACTGTTTTTAGCTTACCTTCATGTTGAACGTGGCATGGTTGCAGGAATGCAAGTGACCGTAAAATGTTTGAGCACAAAGTCCCTAGGGGGAAAAAACAAGAAAGTTCATAAAAATCAGAAGACAAAAGTCATAACTGAACAAGCTGCAAAACATCATATGAAGCTAGCATTTGAATACGATATTCCTGTCTGGGAAACCAAGTCACTGGGAAAGAGAACAATAAAGTACTATCCTGAAAAACACACCTGAATGAAATGTGAGCTTTTTAAAAAATGAAATGGTACATCTCTTAATATAGTAGTTCCCATATTTATAGAGATACTATACATATAAGAAATCTAGGATATTACATATACTGTACTTATTCAAAAATGAGTTTCAGTGAGGTCTATACTCAGTTCCAGGTACATATTTATACAGAAATGTTAACAGGTGAGAAAAGTTATGCATGCTAAAATAAGGTAAAATAAATATTTACTTATTTCAAATAGAAATAAGAATATTTCTATTTCTTAATAACATATCTTTAATATTTGTTATTTTCTGTGACTGGAGATGCACCAGATGGGTTGCCATTATGTTAAGGTTGGATTAGTAATTTTAGTTCTGTAGAAGTTCTGGTCAAATTGTTAAAGTGGTCTTAAGCTGTTCTGATAATTCCCAGGAAGGTGATTTAAGATAAATTGTTTTCCATTTTTTTCTTTTTCTTTTTCCATATGCTATAAATTCTTGACTTAACTTTTTCTTTTTTATAACAGATTGACATGGTCTTATTTTATGTATATCTCTTGTAAACAAACAACTTGTTGAAAATTGTCCTTTTGCTGGGTAGATTAATTCAGTTTACATTAGATATGATTAATGTTTTTTTTCACTTTAATTGTGATTTAGTATTAATTTAAAGCTGCAGCCATACTTAGTTTCCCATCTTCTTTATTTCCAATTCCTTTTTTTTTTTACTAGAAAGCTCCTTATCCCAAGCAGTGCATATGAACATAACGGACAAAGGGAAGGGGAAATAAAGCAAAGTCAAACTTGCAAGTTTCTGTTACTATAGCCAATAGTACTGATAGTTTTAGTCATCTTGTGGAGTTGTTTTCTTGATTTGATCTACATAAGTGAGGCTAACATCAATCATGCAAATCTAACTGTGCGTTACTTCTCCCCTCCCCCCCATAGTCATGTGAATTTGGGAGATGTCTGCCTGAATTGCTTGTGTACACCTTCTTCTCGTTTCAGACTTAAGCCATGTTTTCCTCCTTGTCATTTTGGTAATAGATCTGATGTATCATTATCAAGGTCATCTTCCTTACTCTTTACATGCAATCAGTTCCTTTCTCTATCTCTTATCCCTGTACTTCAGCATTGAACTATTGGAAAAAGGAGTTAAAATAATTATATTTGTAAACTCCAGTAAAGCGGTTGCTGTTGTACAATCCAGTACACAGCAACAGTAATCCAATGGTTTATTCTTTCAGGGATGTTTTGAATCAGTGGTCCCCAACCTTTGCAGCTTGGTGGCCCGGCTGGGGGTGGGGCGAGAAGAGAACCAGGCCCGCACTGCTTGTACGAGTTAAGCTGCACACATGCGCACGCACACCAGCCTACCGCACAAGCAGTCTGGTTCCGAATAAGCTATGACCCGGTAGTGGGCCGGGGCCCAAAGATTGGGGACCCCTGTTTTAAATCATCCTGTCAAAGAAAATAGAAAAGAAAAAAAGCAGGGGAGTGGAGTTGGCAGTGTCAAGAGTCTGGCAGTAAGCTTTGAAGAACAACATTTGTAGGGGTGATAGATGGCGGAAAAAAATGGGCTGGGGGAAACCAAAAATCTCCTGGCTGTGCTTTCTTAGCTTAACTCATGACTTAGATGCCTAGAAGTTAATAAAAGCACCACAAACTCCAGAATAGGACAAGAGAAGACAGTAAGTGCCATTGCTCATTTCCACAATTTGAAGATGCTTTGGGACCCAAATCTAATTTTCTAATATTTATCAGCTCATTTGACATCCTTAAACAATCCCATTCTGAAAAAAAGTATCTTAAAAGCATGCTGTAAAGGCTGCTAACATTTAGGCTTGATTACAGTGATGTGATTTATGTGTAGTTGTCTGTATATGTGATCCAGAAATTTCAGTTGGTACAAAATCCAGCAGCCAGATTGGACTTCGGAAGCATGCAAAGAAGCCAGCTGGATCCATGTGTAAAGTATTCCACTGGCAAAATATAAAGGGCCGGCTACTAGTTTTAAAGCTAGTTCCAGGTTAAAGAGGATTTTCTTTTTCTCTCTCTTTAAAACTGTTTTTATTCCAAACCAGCTTTCTACTTGGTAACATAATAGCTAAAACAACACAAAATAAAAAGAACTCTAGGAGCAGCTAGAGGGTAATTTGTGTTGCTTCAGCATGTACCTCCTCAGGGCTGTGAACTTTCAGAAAAGAAGAATCTTATTCATTAATCCATTAGTTCCTGAACAGAGACTATTCCTGGAGATGCAGCTAATTATACTGCAGAAAATAGAAACAAGAGGATGACACCCTCCCTTTAATTTAGCTCAGTTAGCTACTGTTGCTCAATGTGTATAAGCAAGTATAGAAGTTCTGCAGTAGGATAGTTTACCAGCATTTAATCCAACATGTCTTCCTTCAGAGGAAGTTGCCACAGGACCCAGACAAAATTTTTATTACATAAATCAAGATTAATGCACCCAGTGTAAACTTTTAAATGTTCTGATTCCTATTTCTGAATTTTTTTAAGTGTTATAAAGATCAGGTGGAGGAAAGGCATATAGATATCCTCTCATTCATCTAAATTCTAACTTCTTTTAATGATATTGTCCATAATGGTATGAGTCTGTAACTTTGTGAGAGTAATTGTGAGAGAAATCAAGGTGTCCTAGTGAATCACCACTTAAATATGAGCCACTAGTGTGATACATCTGCCAAAAAAGCCAATGCAGTCCTGGCTGAATTAATAGAGGAATAGTAACAGGACTCAGATTTGACCCAGATAAAAAACTATAGACTGATATCACTACTGAATGTGGACTATAAAATCTTCACTTCAATAATAGCTGAGAGGCTGAAAAGATTTTTGACTGAAAATATACCCAGATCAAAACGGATTTTTGCCAAAGAGACAAATAAAAAATAATTTGAGGGTAATACTAGCTATATTGGAATATTATGAACTCCATCCAGGGAAACAACTGGCATTAGTATTTTTAGACGCCTAAAAGGCATTTGATAATGTTTCTTGGCAATTTATGATTCAACAACTAAAAACAATGGACTTTGGTCAAAACTTTATGAATACAATTCAGACAATATATCAAAAACAAACAGCAAAAGTGATTGTAAATGAGGATTATACAGAGAATTTTGATATACGAAAAGGCACAAGACAAGGATGTCCATTATCCCCACTGCTATTTATCTTAACTTTAGAAGTTTTAAATAGAAACATTAGGCAAGATCCAGAAATTAAGGATTGAAAATAAAAGGTGAAACCTACAAACTGCAAGCATTTGCAGATGATTTGGTATTCATTCCAGAGGAACCTTTAGAGACGATTCCTAAACTGTTGGAAAAGATAGAACAATTTGGAGAGATAGCAGGATTAAAGATAAATAGAGAAAAAACTAAAGTGATAGTTAAAAATCTTGCAGATAAACAAAAAAAGCAATTATAAAAAAAAATAGAATTGCAAATAGTCAAAAATGTCAAATACTTGGGAATATATTTGACAGCAAGATGTTCAACAATAAAAGAAGATAATTACATTAAATTGTTAAATAAAGCTTGATTTGGAAAAATGGAAGAATCTTCAACTGTCGATATTAGGAAGAATTGCTACGGTGAAAATGAATATATTACCAAAAATACTATTTTTGTTTCAAACAATACCTATAAAACTGGAGAAAAAAATCCTTTGAAGTTTTAAACTCTCTAATTCAAAAATTTATCTGGCAAGGAAAGAAAGCTAGAATTAAATTGAAAATGTTACAAGAAGCCAAGGGAAATGGAGGTTTTGGCTTGCCAGATTGGATTTTATATTATCAAGCATCAGTGTTAACATGGATAAAAGAATGGATAACTCTTAGAAATAAAAGATTGCTGTATTTGGAGGGACATGACCTGCAATTTGGTTGGCATGCTTTTTTATGGTATGGAAAAAATAAAATACATAAATACTTCCAAAACCACTATATTAAAAATGCACTATTATTAACTTGGGAAAAAATAAAATGTAAAATTTATTTGAAAATTCCAGGATGGCTTTCAACAATGGAAGCATCTGTACATCCAAATCTAGTCAGTCTCAATAAAATATGGACATACAAAGATATTCTAAATTCTGAAGGGAACTTAAAAATCCAGGCAAGAGATGGAAAATCAGGGCATTGATTTAACATGGTGGTCACATTTACAAATGCAAGTCAGATATGACAAAGATATTAAACAGTATGGATTTTATAAAGAGCAGACTATGTTTGATCAGACATTACTAACTTCCGATGAAAAGTTAATTTAAAAAATGTACAATTTCTTATTAAATTTCAAAATGGAAGATGAACAAGTAAAAGAGACAATGAGAGCATGGGCAAAGAATTTTGGATATAATATAGACTTTGAGAAGTGGCAAAGTTTGTGGGAAAGAAATTATAAATTGACAATGTCAGCTTCATATAAAGAAAACTTATATAAAATGTTCTATAGATGGCACTTGCCACCAATAAGATTAGCAAAAATGTTTAAAAATATGTCAGAGAAATGTTGGAAATGTAAACACAAACCAGGTACTTATTATCATATGTGGTGGACATGTGTTAAAGCAAGGAGATATTGGACAATAATCCACACTTGGTTAGAAAAAATGTTAGAGAAACACATAGACTACAAACCTGAATTTTTTTTACTAGGTGTAATACCAGGAAAACTTGATAAGCAAAGTACATATTTGATTTTACATGTTATAACAGCGGCGAGAATTATATTTGGAAGAACGAAGAAATACCACTAGAAGACGAAATAATCAAAAAAATATTAGACTGTGCGGAAATGGACAGACTTACTTTAAGGTTGAAAGAAAAAGAAGAAACAGAATATTTTCAAACTTGGGACCTATTTTATCAATGGTTAGAGAAAAGATTTAGGGATTAGGAATTTAATTTGTATTAGTGAATAAAATACTCAGACAACACATTTTTGTTGAATGATTATTATTGAATTCTGTTAAAAAAATAATAAAACTTTATTAAAAAATAATAATAGAGGAATAGCATCAAATCTCGGGACATGATAGTTCCACTTTATAGCGCACTGGTGAGACCACCCTTGGAATACTGCATTCAGTTCTGGTCATGATACAAAAAAAAGGTTGAGATCCTGGAAAATGTGCAGAGAAGAGTAACAAAGATGATAAAGGCTCTGAAACCTAAATTGTACAATGAACGGTTGAAAGCCCTAGGTATGTCTAGCCAGTTGTAGAAAAGGATTGGGGGAGGAACATGATAGCTGTCTTCCAGTACTTGAGGGGCTGTCACAGAGAAGAGGGAATTGACTTATTCTCCAAAGCACCAGAGGGCAGGACAAGAAGTAATGGGTAGAAGCTTGTTAAAGAGAGATCCAACCTAGAAGTAAGGAGAAAATTCCTGACAGTGAGAACAATTAATGAATGGAATAGCTTGCCTCCTGGGGTTGGACAAGCATTTGACTCAGATGGTGTAAGGCCTCCGAGGTTTCTATCACCCCCTGATTCTTTGTTCTATGTCAGGGGTCGGCAACCTTAAACAATCAAAGAGCCACTTGGACCCGTTTCTCACAGAAAAGAAAACACTGGGAGCCCCAAAACCCTTTTGACATCTAAAATGAAGATAACACTGCATATATCCTTTTTTATCTTTATGCTATGTATAAAAAAACTATAGTGTGTTGCATTTATGAAATCAATGAACTGCTACAAAGAAAACAAATTTTTATGCAGGAGAAAGAGGGGGGAAAAAACCTTTCTCCTTCATTCCAACAGGTGAAAACAATTTTAGTAGCTTATCTACCATCTTTAAATACAGCATAACTATCCCCATACCGCATCTCTTAATTTTAAAAAAAATCAAAATATTTCATTAAATGTTCTTTACTAAAAGTCCAGTAAGGACAACATATATTCATATTCTCTCTCTCTCTCTCTCTCTCTCTCTCTCATCTCCCTCTCTTTCTCTCTCTCTCTCTCTCCTCTCTCTCTCTTTCCTCTCCCTCTCTCTCTCCTCTCTTTCTCTCTCTCTTTCCTCTTCCTCTCTCCCTCTTTCTCCCTCTTTCTCTCTTTCCTCTCCCTCTCTCCCTCTCTCTTTCTTTCTCTCCCCCCCTCTCTCTCCCTCCCTCCCTCCCTCCCTTGCTGCGTCTCCGCCACCAATGTAAGCCCTGCATGCAGGGAAACCCAAGCACTGGGGACTGATTGTTTACCTCTTCCGGGCAATGGGAGAGGAGCAGGCCGATCGCCTTCCCGGCAGCTGGGACTCCAGCGTGCCTTCCCGGCCAGCGGGGCCAACGATAGCGCTGGCTGGGGATCGCAGGGGCTGCGCTCCCTTGAGGCCGCAGCTTGCGGGAGGGCTGGCCCGCTCAGCGGAGGCTCCGGCAGGCCGCTCCCAGAGGGGATCCCGGGGCTGCCCCATGCGGCTCCCTGTCTACGTGCGCCTCGGATGGGGCAGCCCAGGAAAGGGACTTCCTGGCCGTGCTTCTCCCAGGGGGTAGGGCGCCTGGGCACAGGGTCAATCAGGAGCCCAGAGAGAGAGAGAGAGAGAGAGAGAGAGAGAGAGAGAGAGAGAGAGAGAGAGAGAGAGAGAAGCGAAGCACAAGTGCCTCTCTCTGTAAATGGCGGAGGAGGACTGGAGCCGTAATAGAAGGCTGAAAGAGCTGCATGCGGCTCCAGAGCCGCGGGTTGCCGACCCGTGTTCTATGTCATTAATTTAAACCTTTAACAATTTTCACATTTGCACAGAAGAGTAACTTTTTTATATATGTATTTTATATATTGTATAACATATAATAAGTATAACTCTACATACTTTATATGGCATTTCAGATTACACCAATTCCTTACTTATTTGGTTCCTTACTTATGTTCCATTCCTCACCTAGGTTTCATTCAGGATAATGTTGAGAGCTAGACATCAGCCTAAACCCACAATTCTGTACCATGATGTTTCTATGACTATTAGCAATTATGGCTGTAGCTAAAAATTGCTTTCCTATCATGTCCACAGGAGCGACAACAGAAAGACATTAATGAAAAGACCCTCTCCAAGGGTCTTTCTTTACTTTTTCTAGTAAAGTGCAATACTTCTGCTCTCAGATTATTCAAGAACTGTAAAAAATGAGTTGGCAACTAAGACTTAGAGTGCACTAAAATTTCCTGAATACTGCCTTGGTGTGCTTGTCAGAAAAGTCCTTCATAAGTTGGTCATTTTCTGCTTGGATGACTGCAAGTCATCCACAAAAAGAAACTGTTCTCATAGGGTTAGTTAATTTAATTAGGAAAGGTCAAGTAAACAAATGTAATCCCGATTTTTCCAAACACACATTCACATAATGAGATCCATAATCTAAAAATAAGTAGACAACTGCTTAACAAGAGAAAATCACTGTTGTTTGGTTCAGCCCAATAGTCCAGTATTAGGTGGATTTGATCTACGGACTGAAACAAATATTGTGCAAACAAGCTAATAATGTATAGTCCTTAATGGAACTACATCTACATGGAAGGAAGGAAGTAGTGGGGAACTCCAAGGTTCTATATTAGGCCCAATACTTTTCAATATTTTCATAAATGACTTAGATGAGGAAATAGAAGATGAACTCATCAAATTTGCAGATGACACCAAGCTGGCAGGAATAGCCAACACCCCAGAAGACAGGCTCAATTCAAGATCCTGATGAATCTCGATAGACTAGTTTACAGGGCTGTATCCAATAAAATGAAATTTATCATATAGAAAAGCAAGATTTTACACTTAGGCAAGAAAAATCAAAAATACAGGTACAAACTAAGTGAAACCTGGCTCAGCACTAGTAACTGTGATAGGGATGTTGGAGTCCTAGTAAACAACCCTCTAAATATGAGCTAACAGTGTGGCAGCCAAAAAAGCCAATCCTAGGTTGCATTAACAGAAGGATAGAATCAAGATCACATGAACTACTAGTACTGCTCTACAAAGCCTTAGTAAGACCACACTTATAATAATGCATCCACTTTTAGTCATCCCAATAACAAAAAAGATGCTGAGACTTTGGAAAGAGTTCAGAGAAGAGCAACAAAAATGATTAGGGGCCTAGAAACTAAAACATATGAAAAACGATGGCAGGAACTGGGTGTACCTAGTCTAGTGAAAAGAAGGAGAAGTGACATGATAGCAGTCTTCCAATACATGAAAGGCTGCCACAAGGAAGAGGGTGGGCAACTTATTTACCAAGGCACCTATAGGCAGAACAAGGAAGAATGGATGGAAACTAACCAAGGAGAAAAACAACCTAGCGCTAAGGAGAAAATTCCTAACAGTGAGAACAATTAACCAGTGGAACAAATTGTCTTCAGAAATTGTGGGTGCCTCATCACTGGAGGCTTTTAAGAAGAGACTGGATAGCCATTTATCAGAAATAGTATAGGTCTCCTGCAATAGCAGGGTGTTGGACTAGATGACTCCAAGGTCCCTTCCAACTCTGTTCCTATTCTCTGTGACAGCCTCTCCAGTACTAAAGACTGAAGCAAGGGTTGTTCTGTGTTATAGTCTAACAAAAAGGCCAAACAGTGTTGATTTATTAAATGGAAAAACAAATTATTTTAAAGTTAGTGTGGGTCTCTGATACTCAGGTACTGAAGCAGTATCATAATTGGCCAACAAATCTGGATTTCCATCTTTGAATAGTTTGATCACTTTTAGCTTCATAGGAAAAACAAAAACCATTTGTGAGGAAAATTCAGATGCTCATTGGAAAAGAGATAGTCCCTTTCTCTGTCTCTGGCATGCTTGGCAAGAAAGCTGCATTTCACGAGAGAGCAAAGATTTAGAAGCAGCACAGTTGACTGTCCATCTAATAACTAATAAGCAATTATCATCAATTCCATGGGTTAGCAGCTTTATTTTACTACAGTACCAAATGTTTTGTTCTATTTTTTTCATGCAGAAATCATTTAGGCATAGTTGTACAGGTGAGTAACATTTCTCATATAAGAATTATACCTGTGAGATATAGCATGAGACTTTTACCCTAAAAAGCTGTTACAATGAAGATAGAATGAGATACTTCAATCTAGATTAAGGAATCAATGTGTTTCGCTTGTTGAAATGGTACAGCACTTTACTGCTATATGAAAATAGTTTTTAAAAGAAATTAATACTGGAAAAAGGAACCTCGAGTAACTGCACTAAATTGCTCTTAGAATATCATATTACAATTGAGAAGAACAGCAATCAAATTGTTGGAAAGTGCAGAATTTATTGCATGACCTTAGGTCAATAACTCAGCTGCTCAGAATCACCTTGAAGTCTTGAACCATAAATTTAATAATTTGTTGTTGTTAGTTGCGAAGTCATGTCCGACCCATCGCGACCCCATGGACAACGTTCCTCCAGGCCTTCCTGTCCTCTACCATCTTCTGGAGTCCATTTAAGCTCACGCCTACTTCTTCAGTGACTCCATCCAGCCACCTCATTCTCTGTCGTCCCCTTCTTCTATTGCCCTCATCTTCCCAGCATTAGGCTCTTCTCCAGTGAGTCCTTTCTTCTCATTAGGTGGCCAAAGTACTTGAGTTTCAACTTCAGTATCTGGCCTTCTAAGAGCAGTCAGGGTGATCTCCTCTAGACTGACCGGTTTGATCGCCTTGCAGTCCAAGGGACTCGCAGGAGTCTTCTCCAGCACCATAGTTCAAAGGCCTCAATTCTTTTGCGTTCAGCCTTTCTATGGTCCAACTTTCACAGCCATACATTGCAACTGGGAAAAACCATGGCCTTGACTATACGTACTTTTGTATGCAGGGGTGATGTCCTCTGCTTTTTAGTATGCTGTCTAAATTTGCCATAGCTTTCCTCCCCCAGGAGCAAGCGTCTTTAATTTCTTGGCTGCAACCCATCTGTGGGTGTCTTAGAGCCCAGGAAGATAAAATCTGTCACTACTCCATTTTATCCCCATCTATTTGCCAGGAATTGAGAGGGCCGAATGCCATGATTTTGGTTTTCTTAATGTTGAGTTTCAAGCCAACTTTTGCACTCTCCTTCTTCACCCGCATCAAGAGGCTCTTAGTTCCTCTTCACTTTCTGCCATTAGAGTGTATCATCTGCATATCTTAGGTGTTGATATTTCTCCCGGCAATCTTAATTCCAACTTGATTCATCTAGCCCTGCCTTTCTCATGATGTGCTCTGACATATAAGTTAAATAGGCAGGGCGACAGAATACAGCCTTGCCGGACTCCTTTCCCAATTTTGAACTAATCAGTGGTTCCGTGTCCAGTTCTCACTGTTGCTTCTTGACCCGCACATAGGTTTCTCAAGAGACAAATGAGATGGTCTGGTACTCCCATCTCTTTAAGAACTTGCCACAATTTGTTGTGATCCACACAATCAAAGGCTTTAGCATAGTCAATGAAGCAGAAGTAGATGTTTTTCTGGAACTCCCTAGCTTTCTCCATAATCCAGCGTATGTTGGCAATTTGATCTCTAGTTCCTCTGCCTCTTCGAAATCCTGCATGTACTTCTGGAAGTTCTCGATCCACATACTGCTGGAGTCTAGCTTGTAGGATTTTAAGCATAACTTTACTTGCATGTGAAATGAGTGCAATGGTGCGATAGTTTGAACATTCTTTGGCATTGCCTTTCTTTGGAATTGGAATGTAACTGACCTTTTCCAATCCTGTGGCCACTGTTGAGTTTTCCAAATTTGCTGGCAAATTGAGTGTAGCACTTTTACTGCATCGTCTTTTAAGATTTTGAATAGCTCAGCTGGAATACTGTCACCTCCACTAGCTTTGTTGTTGCTCAGCTTTCCTAAGGCCCATTTCACTTCACATTCTAGGATGTCTGGCTCGAGGTCAGTGACCACCCCATCGTGGTTATCAGGGATGCTAAGCTCGTTCTTGTATAGTTCTTCTGTGTAATTTTGCCACCTCTTCTTAATCTCTTCTGCCTCTGTTAGGTCCCTGCCATTTTGGTCCTTTATCATGCCCATCTTTGCATGAAACGTTCCTTCATATCTCCAATTTTCTTGAAGAGATCTCTGGTTCTCCCTATTCTATTGTTCTCTTCTATTTCTTTGCACTGTTCATTTAAGAAGGCATTCTTATCTCTTCTAGCTATTCTCTGGAATTCTGCATTCAATTGGGTGTATCTTTCTCTTTCTCCCTTTGCCTTTCGCTTCCCTTCTTCCTCAGCTATTTGCAAAGCTTCCTCAGACAGCCATTTTGCTTTCTTGCATTTCTTTTTCTTTGGGATGGTTTTAGTTGCTACCTCTTGTACAATGTTGCGAACCTCCGTCCATAGTTCTTCAGGCACTCTGTCTATCAGATCTAATTCCTTAAATCTATTTGTCACCTCTACTGTATATTCATCAGGGATATGATTTAGTTCATACTTGAGTGCCTAGTGTTTTTCCCTACTTTCTTCAATTTAAGCCTAAATTTTGCAACGAGAAGCTCATGATCTGAGCCACAGTCAGCTCCTGGTCTTGTTTTTACTGACTGTATAGAGCTTCTCCATCTTTGGCTGCAGAGCACATAGTCAATCTGATTTCTGTGTTGACCGTCTGGTGATGTCCAGAGACGTCTCTTGGGTTGTTGGAAAAGAGTGTTTGCTATGACCATCGTATTCTCTTGACAAAATTCTATCAGCCTGTGCCCTGCTTCATTTTGTACTCCAAGGCCAAACTTGCCTGTTATTCCGTTATCTTTTGGCTTCCTACTTTAGCATTCCAATCCCCCATGATGATAAGGATCATTTTTTGGTGTTGATTCTATAAGGTGCTGTAGGGCTTCATAGAACCGGTCAATTTCATCCTCTTCAGCACCAGTGGTTGGGGCATAGACTTGGATTACTGTGATATTGAATGGCTTGCCTTGGATTCGCACTGAGATCATTCTGTCATTTTGGGGATTGTATCCCAGTATTGCTTTTCCTACTCTTTTATTGACTATGAAGGCTACTCCATTTCTTCTGAGGGATTCTTGCCCGCAGTAGTATACCTGATGGTCCTCTGAATTAAATTCACCCATTCCTGTCCATTTTAGTTCGCTGATTCCTAAGATGTCGATGTTCAGTCTTGTCATCTCTTGTTTGACCACGTCCAGTTTGCCTTGATTCATGGATCTTACATTCCAGGTTCCTATGAGAAAAATCTTTACAGCATCGGACTTTCCTTTCACACCACCATGCATCCACAGCTGAGCGTCCTTTCGGCTTTGGCCAGTCGCTTCACTCTTTCTAGTACTAGCCCTCTGCTCTTCCCCAGTAGCATATTGGACACCTTCCGACCTGAGGGGCTCATCCTTCCAGCGTCATATCTTTTTGCCTTTTAGTACTGTCCATGGGGTTTTCATGGCAAAGATACTGGAGTGGGTTGCCATTTCCTTCTCCAGTGGATCACATTTTGTCAGAACTCTCTGCTATGACCTGTCCATCTTGGGTGGCCCTGCACGGCATAGCTCATAACTTCATTGAGTTACGCAAGCCCCTTTGCCACGACAAGGCAGTAATCCATGAAGGAGAAATATAATAATAATAACAATAACAATAACAATAATAATAATATAATAATAATAATAATAATAGATCCAGTCTGAACACCTAGCTGACTGTGCCATGAACCATAACAACTTTAGAATTCAAACAAATACCTGCCATAACACCCTGCCATAACACATATCGACAGTTGTTAAGTTGATAAGAAAGACAAAAAAGGCTGTATACTGACAGTACCTGGAAACTACAGAATTAGAAGACAAAGAACTATGAACTATGCTATGAACTATGGGTCATCGCCGATCTTTTTTCAAAACAAGTACATTTTCTGGTGTGCCCAAAGATCTCCTCTGCACAAACCATGGAAAAACTATTTGTAGAACACATTTATCATCTGCACAGGGCTCCCAAGAGGATCATCTCCGATTGAGGAGTGCAATTCACCTCTCAATTCTGGCAAGACTATTTGAGACTATTAGGGACCACCCAAGGCCTAAGTTCCTCACATCATCCTCAGATTAACGGAGCCTGTGAACGTACCAACAGTGTATTATAACAATACCTTAGATGTTATGTCAATTACCAGCAAAATAACTGGGCAGAACTACTCCCATTTGTAGAGATAACATATAACAACACAATATACTGCAGCGCTGGCTTTGCTCCTTTCCAAATTGCAACTAGCAGAGACTCTGCAGCCATGCCTGAACTCCCGCGAGAGTTACTAAGTGCCTCTCCCTAACAAAATGGATAAAACAACTGTGAACTACTTAGCCAGTGGTTCAGCAGGCATTGGATGATGCTAGAGAAACATATAAGAAATATGCTGACAAAAAGAACACCCCGTAGAGTTTGAGATAGGGGATGAAGTCTATTTGTCCACCAGGTATTTGCAGTCCTGGCAACCTTTAAAAAAGCTTGGACCTAAATTTGTTGGCCTTTTCCCCATTGTGAGGATTATTAACTTAGTGACTGTTGAACTTAAATTGCCAAACAACCTTAGGAGGATACATCCTGTCTTCCATTGTAGTCTGCTTAAATCAGCCAAAATCTCTCCATTATGACCATCTGAAAAAGTCCCTCCCCCTGCTGACTTCATTGAGGGTAAGCAACATTTCAAAGAAATGTTGGATTCGCATTTCCATAGAAGCAAACTCCAATACCTAATCTTATGGAAACATTTCCCCTCCTCTGAAACTGAATGGGTGGCAACCCAACATATGCAAGCACCAATAATCTTGTGTAAATTCCATGCCCACTATCCTGATAAACCACACTGATGCATTAACCCTTCTCTCTCTTTTTTCATTTCCAGGTCTAACTCCTTTTTTCAGGGAGGGCATTATGTCAGCTGCCACCTTAATGCTTGCTTGTGTTTTGCTACTATTTGGTGACAGACTGCCATGAACTATGAGGAGTGAGGAAGGCAAGGGGGAAAATGAAAGTAAGTGCTGTATCTCTTTGACATGCTACTTCAAGGTCACCCAGCATACCAGCTGCATACCATCCTGTGCTTGAACTGATTGTTATGAAAACATTCTTCCTGAACCTAACTGGTTGCACTGGGGGGGGGGAGATAGCTTAGGGAGGGAAAAATTGAATTTAGGGATTTTGGTGCCTGATTCTCAGTTCTGGCTATGCATCGCTGTAATACACCTGACTTCTAATAAAACTATACCTTTCTCAACAAATGGAGCCAAGGATCATTTCTATTTAGAGTTTTAAGTGGTAGCAGGTCTGACACAGAGACCTTATGGATTAAAATATGAAACTATATATTGTATTGTTTATAAGGAGAACATTTGAGAAAAACGTAGAGCTTGTCTAAAGTTGAACATATTAAGGAAAATGGCATTAATAGATGCACATTATTGATCAGTGATGGCAAACCTTTTAGACACCGAGTGCCCCAAAACTAGCCTGCCCCACCCCGTCCCCACCCGGCCGCAGGGCCACCTACCACCTCCATGGCCTGCCGCAGCAGATCGCCCAGGTGGCCCTGCAGCACCATGGCGGCCACACCCTCCGCCCACAGCATCATCTGCGTGCAACGGGGTGCGAGGGCGGAGTCTTGTCCCTTCTGCCTGGCTGCCATGTCCTTGGTGATTCTCCTCTGGGGGGGCTGCTGGTGAGGAGGAGGCCCTGGGGGGAGGCGGGGCTGGGGCGATGGCACGCGTGCCCACATAGAGGGCTCTGAGTGCCGCCTCTGGCACACATGCCATAGGTTCACCACCACTGTTATAGATACTAGTAAAAATGTAAAGATTCTTCTGAGTTGAACTTAACTCCCAATGACTTCATAGACACTGCCTTCTTCTGTGATGTTTTTCCTAGCTTTCCCATCTAGCTACAGCCCTGAGATTTTCTTGTATTCTGGTACCAACAAGTACTAAGTATTTAAATTCTCGGTGATCAACCAAGATCAGTCAGGTATTTCTATAAAAGTATGGCTCTATTTTGTGCAACATAAAGTAATTCTAATTTAGACGATGGTGTATTTTCACAACAATACTAGTTTTATCAAAATGTTATTGTTTCACTGCAATAATTGGAAATCTGTAGTTATTGACATTTGGAAAAGCAGGGAATGGGAGAAATCTGTTGTCTTCACAGTTGGGAGCAGGGCATTTGTGCTTTGCATAGAGGGTGAGGTTATTGGGACCCAATCTAGTATTGAAGTCCCCTCCCAAGACTACAAATGCGTTTAGATTCATCAGTATTAAATCAGCAGCATAGGTTTCACTTCAGTACTCAAGGCTCTGAACTGGGGTTTCTGTCTCACTGGAGGTATTATAAGCATTTATTATAAACAGAGCACCATGATTGAATTTGGTTAACGCTGCCATGGCCTATGTCTTGAGTGGAGGGAAGGCACATGATATGGCATATAATGTAGTAAAAACTAAGACCCCCACCTTTTGCTCTTCTGTGCTAAAGAAGCTCATTATCACTTACCAGGCTTATGCAATCACTGACAACTGCATAGGATCTCCTCCAGCAGAAAAGATCGTACAAACCATTACTAGCACACAAGAAAAAGGAAGCCACGAAAAACAAATGAACATGACTCATTCAGGCAATCAAATCCAAAGACAGCTTTTTTCTGGCATATCACATCAAGCTCCCAAAGAAATGGCCCAGCCACACTGGATGTCACATCCCTCTCTTGGAAGTGGAAGCCCTAGCAAAATATATAAAATCTGCCAATGTGGGCACCAGTGACAGTAATAGCTGTTATCTTACCAGCTAAGATCAGGGAAGGTCCCAGGAGAAGATTTAATCCCTCCAGAGATATTAAAAACAGCTTTGGGGGGCTTATAATCATTGTCCCTATATATAAAAAAGGGAAAAAGAATAACTCTGCCAATTATAGACCGATTAGCTTCCTCAACACAATAATCAAACTGCAGTATATTAGGCAAACTATGGGAAAAACTGGAAACCTCCTTGATTCACTGATGTTTACTTCATCTAATATGTACATTCCATGAAGTGCCATCACTCAAAGTAAAATGGACTCCCAGAGCCATCTCACTAGTGACATTGGAATGGAGAAAGCCATAAAGCAGGGGGCAAATTGACCCCACTCCTACTGAATTTTATATTAACTCCATGGTAGGTTATCTCCTCAATATGAACTTTCACTCCCCAAAATTAGTTGAAAAACATATCTCTGTTTTATTTTATGCAGACAAAGCAGCAATACTCTCAAGAACACCCACTGGCCTTAAAACAGCACTGAGATCACTAGTACAGTATTACAAGGAAGACCAGCTGGAACTCAACTATCAGAAAACCAAAATAATGGGATTTGCCAAAAGGCCCAAAAATTACTCCTAGAGGAAAGATGGCCATATGATTGAGCAGATTTCCTGTTTTAAACATCTGGGAGTAGTCCTACATTCTGCCAACAGTAGGAATCCTCATGGCAAGTGTGTTGCTGAAAATGCACAGAGGAGCTCATCTGCCATCCTTAAATTCCTCAAGACAAGAGGTGGCCACTACATTACTACAGCACTCAATGTCAACGCTGTGACAAACTGAACTGAAGCCATTTTTCATTTTGTCTTCATTGCCACATTTTAATTTAGAGATTTTAGATGAAGGAGGGGGAAGGGAGATGTTAAGTTTCTCAGTTAGCCATAACAATACTTCTGTGTGAGAATCAAGGTCAGTGCTGATAAGAGTTTTGGCGGGCTGAAAAGCTGGGAGGAGAGCCCGCATTTTGAAATAATTGGTGAATGTGATTTATGATAGCAATTTGGGGTGGGAATTGCAACTTATTACTTTGTAGACCGAGGGAGGGGATTTTAGTCTTGGGTTCAACTTTGTATGTGCCGATATCTTGTTTCCTAAATAAAATGTTCTTTGAGGAAGAAATCCTTGCCTTGAAGTTCTTTTAAATGTTTCATCTATCGGAACCATGACACTCAAATTAATTGAAACAACGCCAATAGCACAACTTCCCTAAGGTGCGCAACTGGGCCTCTTCTCTAATGCTGCTCCTCTTTGCAGCATTAGAACTAGTTCAATACAAATTCCTAAGATCGGCCCTTCAAGCCCCAAAATGTGTCTCTAATGCTACCTTGAAGCTAGAGACAGGCCTTGTGAAAATAGAGGTCGACGTGTGAGTAACCACATCCACCGACTTAGACTGTAGATGAGGGATGACTTTCAGTCAACATGGAAAAAGATAGTGACAATTCAAATCTCATCCTTGAAATTCTCTCCAGGTCAGCATAGGATACATTCAGGCAAAATCTCTCATTAAACTGAGTGCTAATTGGATCTAGCCAGCTAGGTCCAACCTTTATTACCAGCAGGTATTCTGCCTCTCCTATGACATACTTAACAAATCTTTTTTTTTTAAAAAAAATATATATTTTATTGGATTTTTGTAGGGGTAGAAGGGTTACATCAAAGTGCTTAGGAAACACCGTGGAGGTGGGTATATTGAACATCCAAAAAAGAACAATCACAAATATATAGCCCAAACCAATTCATTTAAAATTCCCTCTCTAATTCCCTCATGTAGTCTTGCATGTTCAAATTAATACATTTCTACATAAGCTTCAAACAATCCTATCAAATATCACTCACATTTCAATTATAAAGATCCAGGTCCTGTTTTTTAAGCTTTACTAACTTACAGTTACCATATTCCAATTAGCCTTAAATAGACATATTATTAACACTTCGGGTGTCCTTTTTTTTTACATAATGATTATATCTAATATATTATTCCCGCAGTAATATTCTTATATTTTCTTCATTAATACCATTTCTTCTCTTATCACCAATCCCTCTTATTCTTCTCCTATTACAAAATAATTATCTTATTTAGAATAAAAATATCAAACCAACAAATAGATTTCTATCTAATTTAAGTATATATTCTATCAATTCATCTATGTCTATAAAAATCTTTTTAACCCAGTAATTAAAGTTTACCTCTCCAGTAATTATCATATCTAAGACAAAGTATTATTACAAAGGGTATCTTCTTACAAAATTCACGTGCTCCGTTAGTTATTAAATCAGTCAAAAAGTCAAAGCCTTTTTAAACCCATTAAATAAAACTTTAAAATACATTTTTAAATCTAACTCTAGGTTTCTTTCTGTGCCATATCGGTTTCCATAATAAAATTCCTGCATCATCAAACCACAATATTAGAGAGTCAATATTCTTCAATGCTTCAAATTGGTCAAAGTTCTCTTTCCTTTCTTCTAATAGCCTTAGGAAGGTAAAAGCCATTTTATTCCATGTTATGTTTACCAGTTGTTTATCCACCTTATCACAATTTTCAATAACTTGTATCTGAGTGTCAGTCTCTGTTGATGTTAATGCTTCAGACATCTCAGTTAAAGTTATTCTTTGATCATCAGGCTTCTCCATAGATTGCGTTTGGAGTTGTATAAGTTAATTTGTTCCTTGGTTTCCACAGTTTCTCTCAGTGTAGTTTCATAGTTGAGTTGTTGACATGGTTCCTCTTTAGATTGTACATATTGCTCACTAATCTCTTTAGCGCCAGTCTGCTTCTTCTCCACTGTTTTTCGGCCTATAATTTGATCTGTCAGAGTTTGGAAGTAAGAGTTCATATCCTCTGTGGCTTCCAGAATTTTTTCCAATATGAGCTCATAGTCCAGCTGTGTGTTAGGTTCCATATCAGTGGTAAAAAGATTTTTTAATCTTTTAGTGAAGGCTCTATTTCGTAGAAATCAAACAAATATTCACCTCCAATTTTCAATAGACCAAATCACCACACAGCTGTTTCAGTTATCTTACTCTTATCATCTTTTGAAGGTCAAAGCCATCCTCAGTCATGAAAAAAATATACAGTTGCAGTAACACTTTTCGTCACAAGATGTTCTCAGCAGACTATAAAATCTTTTTTTCTTTCCAAGTTAATAGATTTTTTATTTTTCGCGTTGAAAAAGATGAAGAAAGGCCTCTCCAAAGTAATAGATGCGTAGTTATAACAATAATAGTCAAGAATAAAATGTTTTCAGGCCCCCTCAATATTCCAAAATTTAAATAGTCAATAAAAAATTAACTGGTTTTTTTTTTTTTTTTCAAAGCTGCTTTTCCCAAGTGCCCAAACGCTGCTCCCTCACAGCAGGGAAATAATTCAAGTACAAAAGCTTTTTACAGGAGAGTAATTAGGGAAAGAGGGGGGAGGAAAGGTCTCACCCGGATTCTCCACGGGGGTTCTTTACGCTTAGTTGTTCTTCTGGCTTTCAGCTGGTGCAGCGAAGTGATCGTCCATTTTGCTGGCCGATCCTTTTCCTCCGACGCCCTAAGGAGCTATCTCGACTGAGGAGGAGCTGCGCCGGCCCTTCCCCAGTTCAAGCGGGTGCCTCCTCACTGGTGGTCGCCTCACGGGGCGACTTTCGACCCGATTAAGGGGTCTACCGGCGGAGGGACAGCACCGTGGGAGAGACGGATCTCTCCGTGCAACTGCGCGTAGCGCCTATCCGGAACCGGAAGCCTCACATACTTAACAAATCTTGAAGTACCTAACCACTGTAGGGCCATTATTATGGCATGGTGTCATACCCTCCCCTCAACTGCCTTTGAAGCCCGGTAAAGGAAGATTCAGAGAGACAATGCCCCTGGATATGTGGAAATAACAGAACATGTTGTAGGAGATGACCAGGCTGAGCCCAAGAGAGTGGTCAAATGCATCATAAGTTACGAGTGTCTGTGTGCCTGCAAATGATCTAAGTCCAGCCCACCTTGAATGCCTCTTTTATCTCCTGAGCATTTCCCTTGACCGCCAGTTGGTCAGATTCTTGTAGAGAGCTTAAGCTTGCAGTAAATCTTTATACTCATTTTAACTGCCTGAATCTCCTGATTTCCCCGGTGCTTGATACATGTATTTCTCTACTGCCTGTACTTTAGCAATATTTGTATTAGCCTCTTTTCAACATTATTGCATAAATACCAAGAAGGCACAGGACAATTAAATACTTCCCTGCTTCTTTCAGATACCAACCCTGCTACAATATGCAATGTCGCCTGGTTTTGCCCCGCAGCACTTCAAATATATCAGAAGATCACCTCTGCTACATATCAGTTTTAATGACTACCTACACCGTTATTATAGAGTGTTTTGTACAATATCTATTATATTATTTGTATTAGAGATGGCTTACCATGTTATTATATCCATTTATTATTTTTATCCCTCTTTTTAGATTTTTTTAAAGATTTTTGTTTTTATATTTTTAGGTTTTTTTTGTAATTTTATTTTTGTATCTGCAAAAAAATGCATCTGAATTCCACATTAGATCAGTGACATGAAATCACCAGTATTTTCATTGCTTTGACATTTCTGTACAACTTTTAACTTTATAAAAAAATCTTCTAGTTAAATCCCTGAAATAGTTGAATAATAGTTAAGAATGTGAATAGAAAGAGGATAAGGTAAAGCTGTCTTCACATTACAGAGATCTATAGGAGCTGTGCTTTGATAGACTAGGAAGTTGAATTCACTTTTCAGAATTACAGTCTTGGGAGTTAGATGTTGAAACTGATTTCAAGTGGACTACATGTGATGTATGTAATGTACATAATGTAATATCTGGAATGTGCTAGATTAGTCCTTTAGCAGCTTAGTGAAAGTATTCTTTATTAAAATTTTCTCTAGAACAACATTTGGGGATGATAGTTAAACGTTCCCTAAATAATACTTTCCTATCTCTTTTCAAGATTGCCTTATCCAGTAGGTTGGGAATTGTAATTTGAAATTATACCTGTGCTTTTTGTTAAGCAGCAATAGATTACAAAAACATGTTTAGGGTAAATTTGGAAAGACACCAGAAATTTCCACATTTTAAATAACAAAGTGGTATAGCTGATTGTCAAATTCCGGCTGAAAAGCCCAATGAAGTCACACACCAGAGACATGGTTTTCTCTAATGTAAACTTTATTAGGCATAGCATACTAGTACATTCGAAGAAAAGCTAGCTCTGGCAATATGGCGGGAAAAAGATCGTTAAAAGAATGATACTTTCCCTTCTCCCCTCTGACAGCTCAGGTCACATTGTCCAATTAGTCCTCAAGGATTTGTGATGAGAAGAAATCCTCTGTTCGCCAAAACATCTTTCAATGTCCTTCGGTTCTCACACTGATAGGAAACACCTGCAGACCCCAGCTCTTCTCTCCCCCCCCACAAGTGTAGGCAAGCTGGAAACAGTATGGCTGTCCTAATGACAAAGATCTTCATAGCTTGAAACTGATATTTTAAATTTAGCTAAAATAAAAATTTAATAAAGATTCAAAATTTTTTGAAAGACCTGATGAGTCATTCCATAATTTCCACAACAATTTGGGGAATTGGAAATTGAAACAGCTGGCACCAAGAAGAAATTGTTGTCTTATATTACTGAACAAAAAAGTTTGAGGGGTAAAAATTTGGTTGGAGTGAATTCTTGCTGACACGTTTATTTTTTTCTTGGAAAAAGAGCTATAATCAGTGATCTAGCCTACTGTGGCCTCCCAGTCTAATTTATGTTAATGCTTGTTACTGGGCTTCAGTAGTGGACTTTCCCCATTAGCAACTACTATATTTTTTAAAAGATATTCTCTATTTTGAATAGAAAGGCATTTACAACTCAAGATTTAAGGCCTTTCTCTCGAAAGGTTGGAGGGGAAGTTCAGGAATATTCCATATTCAGTGAGATTCTCTCTATGCTTAGATGATGTCATCAAGACAATCACACACATTATCTTTAGTTCTCTCAGTTAATATTTCCTCTCATTATTAAATGTACAGATTGGCTTGAAGTAAAGGTCATGTGCCTTCTTTTTTTTATATAAGATTTTTTTTTAAAAATTCCATAATAGTTTTTCAACCAATGTGCTGTCTGAGTTTAAATTCGCTAATACATATTTAATTCCTAATCCTTTATTCTTTCCTCTAGCCATCGATAAAATAAGTCCCAAGTTTGATAATATTCTATTTCTTCTTTTTCTTTCAGTCTCATAGTCAATCTGTCCATCTCTGCGCATACTAATATTTTTTTGACTATTTCTTCATCTGATGGTATTCCTTCATTTTTCCAATATTGTGCAAATATAATTCTTGCCGCTGTTGTGACGTGCAAAGTCAAATATAGGCTTTGTTTGTTACTCTTTTTTGGCATTATACCTAATAAAAAAAGTTCAGGTTTAAAATCTACATGTTCTCCCAACATCTTTTCTAACCAAGTATGTATCTTTTTCCAATAATTCTTTACTTTATCACATGTCCACCATACATGATAATACGTGTCTGACTTATGTTTACATTTCCAACATCTATCTGACATATTTTTGAACATTTTTGCTAATCTTGCTGGTGGCAAGTGCCATCTATAAAACATTTTATATAAATTTTCTTTATAAGAAGTTGACATTGTCAGTTTATAATTTCTTTCCCATAAATTTTGCCATTTTTCAAATTCTATATTATATCCAAACATTTTCACCCATCTTATCATTGTTTAACTTGTTCGCTTTCCATTTCCAAAGTTAATAAAAAGTTATACATTTTCTTAATTAATTTCTCATCTGAAGTTAATGAAGTCTTATCAAATACTGTTTGTTCTTTATAAAATCCATATAGTTTTAACATCTTTCTCATATCTAGTTTGCATTTGTAAATGTGCCCACCATGACAAATTGATGCCCTGATTTTCAATTTCTTGTTTAGATTTTCAATTCCCTTCAGAATTTAGAATATTTCTATATGTCCAGATTTTTTCAAAGTCCACCAAATTTGGGTGTACAAATGCTTCCATAGTTGACACCACCCTGGAATTTTCAAGTATATTTTACTTTTTATTTTTTCCCATGTTATTAATAATGCATTTCTTATATAATGGTTTTGGAAATATTTATGAATTTTATTTTTCCCATACCATAAAAAGGCATGCCACCCCAATTGTAAATCACGTCCCTCCAGATATAACAACCTTTTATTTCTAAGAGTTATCCATTCTTTTACCCATGTTAATACGGATGCTTGATAATATAAAACCTACTCCGGTAAACCAAATCCTCCATTTTCCTTGGTGTCTTGTAACGTTTTCATCTTAATTGTAGCTTTCTTTCCTTGCCAAACAAATTTCAAAATTAGTGAATTTAAATCTTCAAAAAAAAAATTCTCAAGTTTTATGGGTATTGTTTGAAATAGAAATAAGATTTTCGGCAATACATTCATTTTCACTGTAGCAATTCTTCCTAGTATTGAGAATTGCAATTTTTTCCATTTTTCCAAATCCAGTTTTATTTGATTCAATAATTTTATGTAATTATCTTCTTTTATTGTTGAACATCTTGCTGTTAAATGTATACAGTACCCAAATATTTAACCTTTTTAACTATCTGTAATTCTGTTTTTTCTGACATTTGTTTCTTTTGTTTATCTGTGAGGTTTTTAGTTATTACTTTGGTTTTTTCTCTGTTTATTTTCAGTCCTGCCATTTCTCCGTATTGTTCTATCTTTCCCAGTAATTTAGGAATCATCTCCAAAGGTTCTTCTAAAATAAATTCCAAATCATCAGCAAATGCTTGTAATTTATATGTTTCGCCTTTTATTTCTAGTCCTTTAATTTCTGTATCTTGTCTAATATTTCTATTTAAAACTTCCAGAGTGAAAATGAATAACAATGGAGATAATGGACATCCTTGCCTTGTACCTTTTCTTATCTCAAAGTTCTCAGTATAATCTCCATTCACGATCACTTTCACTGTTTGTTTATTGTATATTGTTTTTATCATATTTGTAAAGTTGTGTCCAAAGTCCATTATTTGTAGTTGCTGAGTCATAAATTGCCAGAAAACATTATCAAATGCCTTTTGGGCATCTAGGAATATTAGTGCCAGTTGTTTCCCTGGATGTAGTTCATAATATTCTAACACGTCCATTATCACTCTTAAGTTGTTTTAATTTGTCTCTTTGGTAAAAAGCCACTTTGGTCTGGATGTATAAATTCAATTAGGTATCTTTTCAGTCTCTCTGCCATTATTGAAGTAAAATTTTTATAATCCACATTCAGTAATGATATCGGTCTATAATTTTTTATCTGTGTCAAATCTGAATCTTCTTTTGGTATTAAAGTAATATTCGCTTCTATCCATGTGTTTGGGAGTTTAGCCTCCAACAAAAGTTCATTACAAACGTCTTTCAACGGTTCACTTAGTATATCTTGTAGGGTTTTATATAACTCCGCCGATAGTCCATCTGGCCCCGGTGTTTTCTCGTTTTTTTGCCTTCTTATGGCCTCTGTTATTTCCATCATTGTGATTTTTTCCTCTAACATAGTCTTAAATGTTTCTGGAATTTCTGGAAGATTATTTTCTTCTAGATATTGGATCATTCTCTCTCTTGGAGTTTCTTCTATATCATACAGTTTCTTGTAATATTCTTTAATTATTATTTTATTTCTTCATTTTTAAATTGTAGACAGCCTTTTTCATCTACTAAATTGTATATCAATTTCTTTTCCTTCTGTTTTTTAAGTTTATAAGCTAACCATCTTCCTGATTTATTTGCATTTTCAAAAAAAATTGTTTTGCTCTTTTTATCTGCTGTGCCACTTTTCCTGAATCCAACAGATTTAGTTTGTGTTTTATTGTTTCCATTTCTCTTTTCAAAGTCTTTTTCTGTGGGTTCCTTTGCAGTTCTGATTCTAACTTTCCAAATTTTTCTTTTAATAGTACATATTGCTGTCTTTCCTGTTTGTTTTTCTTTGCCATGTATGTTATAGCTATACCTCTAAAATATGCTTTGGCTATGTCCCATACATTTTGTAATGTTGTATCTTCTTTTTTGTTTTCTCTAAAGAAAAACTCCATTTCTTTTTTTGCTAATTCTATAAATTCTCTTTCTTTTAATATAGATTGATTCAAAGTCCATCTTAGTTTTTTTTGTATTCCTCTCCAAGTCACTTTTAAAGGGTTATGGTCTGCCCATGTACCTGGTTCTATCTCAATTTCCTGTATATTCATCCTCAATTCAGATGTCATCCAAATCATATCAATTCTTGATCAGGATTTTTGACTATTTGAATAAAAAGTATATTGTAGTTTTTCTGGATTAATTTCCCTCCAAATATCTTGTACTCCAATTTCTTCTATCATATTAAAAAACGTCTTAGGTAGTGTTCTTCTTCCAGTTTTCCCTGTTTTACTGCTTTTATAGTCAGTTGTCCCATCTACTATCGCATTAAAGTCTGCTACTAAACAAATATTTTAGTATTCCATTTCTATTACTTTTCTATGGAGACTTTGGTAGAATTCTTCCTGGTTATTATTTGGTGCATAAACTACTATTAACAATGTTTGTTTTTGATGTAAATATATTTCTACCATCACAATTCTTCCTTCTTCATCTGAGTAGATCATTTTAGAATCTATTGTCTCTTTAATAAATACAGCAACACCTCTTTTTTTCTGTTGCGCTGATGCATAATAAAGTTTCCCAATTTTTGGGTATTCCAACAGTTTATGATGTTGGTTTTTTATATGTATCTCTTGCAAACAAATTAAAATATATTTAATTTCTGTAGTTTCCTAAAAATTTTGTTTCTTTTTGATGGAGAATTTAGTCCATTTATATTCACTGAAAAAAATCCGTTTTCTTTCTCCATTTCAGTTATTTATATTTAGGTCTAGTCGATCTCGTGATCCTCTGTTCTCTGGCAGTTCCTTCACTCTCTTGCTCAGATTTCTCTTTCTGTTCTCCTGTTTGTATCATTGCTTCTTCAATTGTTTCTTCTGTTTGTTTCTGTTCCTTTCTCTCCTCTTGCCGATGTTGCACTCCTTCATCTAAAACTGCTCAATTTCTTTCCTCAAAGTCTTCTGCTTTCCAGATTGAATCCAATCGGTATTTTGTATTATTTCTGTTAATTAAAATCCCTTCTGGCATTAACCATCTAAAATTTATGCCTTTTGCAATCAGCTTTGTAGTTAAAAAATGATAATGTCTTCGAGTATCTCTTACTCTCTTGGGTATCTGCTTTAAGGCCACAATTTATTTATTTTTGTATTGTAATGGCTCATCTCTCACTTTTCTCAGTATTTCATCTCTTGCTGTTTTCTTTATGAATCTCACATGCACTTCTCTAGGTAGTTTATATTTCCTTGCGTAGCATGAATTCATTCGAAATATTTCATCTATCTCCATTGCATCTTTGCTCTGTCTGCTTTCAAAGCCTCTGCCAGAAGCTCAATGATCACAACTGCTATATTTTCTTCTCTATCTTCAGGGATATTTTGAAATCTCAAGTAGTGTTCCGCCTTCTCCATTTCTAAGATTGCCACCACACCTTCTAGATTTTGGTTTGCTTGTTCTAATTTTTCATTTTCTTGCAATAGTATTTCCATTTTTTTGTCAATATCATCTGATTTATTTTCCATTTTCTGAATTCTTTGTTCATTTTTAACAATCATTTGATTGTGAACTTCAAATTGTGTCTTTATATCCAAAATTTCTTCGCTTAATTTATCAAAGTTACTTTTTGTCTCTTCATTAGTTTTTTGCATTGACTCTTAAATCAATTTTAGTGTAGTCTGCCTCTCATTTTGGGCAGTGCTTATTTTCTCACGCTGCAACATTGTTTCAATAGATCCCTGGGTTGTTGGGCTAGGTGTTCCAACAGAAGGTGCAGAGGAAGTCTTCTTCATAAGTCTAGTGATGTTTGATGTACTCATTTTTCAGCCAACAGTCTTAGGGTAAAATCCAAACTGTAAAAGGAGCCAACTACTTTAGGCTAAATCCAGTATCTCAAGGAGAAAAAACAAAACAGAGCAGGCAAAAAGAAAAAAAGCCAACTATCTTAGACTAAAATCCAACCAAAAAGAACGAGCCAACTACTTTAGGCCAAATCCAACTCCTCCAGTCGGGTCTCAGATGTAAAGCGTTCACTGTCTCCAAATAGTTCCTGTTTTAGTTATATCCAGAGTCAACAAATATAGTTATGAGAAGTCTTTTCCATTGTAGACTCACACAAAGGCACTTTGTTTACACCAGGTGTTGTCTCAAGATCAAATACTTTCAGATTCTTTTATTATTTAATAATACTGTAATTTCTTCTTTCGTCACTAGATGTCCTCATACACTATTTTATCAATGTCTAATTTAAAAAAAAATATTACAAAGTTTTTCTTTTAAAGTTCTTTATAGGTTATTTACCCTTGAGATTATATCTAGAAAATTTTTCCATCTCTTGTGGATTAAGTAGTCTTTCTTTGAATCAATCTGAGTTCAATTTTTTTAAAATTCTTTGTATTCCTTAAAAATCTTCCCCTTTTATAATTGCTTGCTGCCTTTAGATCTTAATCCTTCTGGGGTCTTTACTTTTTAGCTCTTCCCAGTCAGGGGCTCAACATTTTTAGTCCAAAAGGAAAAGGAAAAAGCACTGGCTCACCCAGTTTCAGCATGCTGTTGACAATCAGCTGTTTGGCAGAGCGCCATGGCTCCTCGCTTTCCTTCCGGCTGGCGATGACTTGGGCTGCCTGGGCTCACCTGGCAGCCTTTCCCCTGTCCTTTCAGAGGATTTCTTCAGTCCGCTCAGACCGACCGCTGTCTGGTCTGGTCTCCTGAAGTATCCCTCCTTCTTTGTTGCCCCTCCAGGGCAACTTTCCAACCCTTTAGGGTCACCGGGCAGAACGAAATCGGGCTGAGAAGCCAGAGCCCCGGCTTCTTCCACCCGTCTCATCAGATGCCAAACCGAAGCTCAAGGTCATGTGCCTTCTACTAGCAGATCACTCTTCTGAATTTCAATGAAAATTGCAAAATTCTATTCAGCTGGTTAACCGAAGATGCTGCGTTTGAATCAAGCTTTGACTGGCAGTTACCTATGTTGGTAATAGAAGGTTGATGTTTGCTACAATTTCTGTCTCCCTAATGGGTTAATTTTCCAGTTTGATTATTTTTTATATATCTATATTTCCATCGGTTTTTAATAATAAATTCAAAAAAGAGAGAGCAAATGAGAGAGAGAATGAGAATGGAATCCAACTGCTAGCTTGGTAACAAATAGCCTCGGAAGCTACAATTTTGGAGAGTTTTTCAAAATTGAGACTCTTGGATCCCAATGCTTTAGGAGTAGTGGATATACACTTAATGTCAGTTCTTTCTTTAGAATATATGGACAACTCCATATTACCATTTAAGTCACCATATACCATAGTGCTAATGAATAAATTACATAAGGAACCTGATAAGAAAACTTTAGTCTTTTCTTGCTTTCAAAAACTCCTCATATAAATACCCTTTCACAAATACCTGAATGAACTCTACATGAATATATTGCATTTAGTAGTTTCTATCTTTGAAACTAGCAGTGTAATTACTAGTTTGTAATTGTAACAAGCTGTTCTTGCTTACTGGGATGACATAAGAGAAGATTAGCGGTTAAGAAAAAGATTCTCTAATAAGTAATATGAAAGAACAATGAAGTACTTGTTATAATTCTGTCTTGGGCAAAAAAAATCCATTAGTCTGGGTCTTAGTTTTATTCACTCAAGAAATGTTAATATATTATAAATGCAGCTTTTGCAACTGATAACAAATACCTAATCAGTGCTCAGCTTAAATGTTTTAATTATTTATTTCATTTGTACAGGCATTCTAATTCAGGATCAACAGATAAATTATCAAAAACAGCCTTTGGAATTCCTCTTTTGCATTTTATTCAAACTTTTTTTATCTTATCAATGGCAGCTAACAATTTACTCTAGTAAGACCTGCCTCCTTCTGTTCTTTTCATCAGCTCTCTTTAAATGTGTTTAATAATATAGCTAGTTCAGCATGCTACTGTGGTATCCCATTGAAACACCAGTACTGTTTTTCAATCTTATTTTTTCCTCTTTGTTACAACATTATATAGGATCATAAAACCATTGAGAAGGAAGGAGCTGTTAAAGCCACGGAGTCAACCCCTGCTCAGCTCAGTAATCCAAATTAATTTTTTTATGATCAGATAGTTCTCTAGCCTCAAATGTGCAGATAATTTCTAGCTAGGAAAATTGATAAGTGCCTTACATGAGGGCCCTCGGTCCATGGACTAGCACTGGTTTGCAGCATGCCAGAAACCAGGCCACGCAAACAAGCGAAGCCCCATCTGCAGGATGCAGGCAACACGCAAAACCACTCCCCCTCTGGTCCATGGAAAAACCTCTCTCCGTGGAACGGTCTCTGCTGCCCAAAAGATTGGGGGCCTCTGCCTTACAGGACAAAAGAATGATCCAAGTGACTTTGACATACTTGAACATTGGGTCAAATCAAGATGGATTTGACTATTCAGTGGGGTCAAATGTAATGTCTTGTATCTGGGCAGGAAAAAAAATCAAACGCAAACATACACGAATGCCTGGCAATCCTGGGCTGCATTAACAATAACCAATTGCCTCACTTTAAATTCATGGGTGGTAATAGCATTGCCTTTTTCAGAAGCTCCTACTCACAGAATTAGAATAGAATTATAGAACATAAGTCTTGGAAGAGATCTTGCAGTTCATCTAGTCCAACTGTAAGACTCTACAACTACAGATTCTGACAGATGGCCACCCATATTTTGTTTATACACCTTAAATGAAAGAGACTCAGGCTTTTTCTAGAAGAAATTTGGCAGTTTGTGTCTCCAAAGTAATTAAAACCTCCCACCACTTCTATTTCATGTCTTTATTAAGATATCTGCAATTTGTTTTTGGAAGGCATCATCCACAACTTATGCAGGCAAGAGAAGACAATAGCAGACATCAATCAGCTACTGTATGATTCCACTTATATTAACCCAGATGTTCCCTTTAGCATTGCTAAATTTATTTATTTGCATTTCTAAGCAAGATTAGTTATTTTTAACATAGACTGCAATTTGTCCTTGTTCTCTATGTTCTATTCCTTCTGATCAAATTGTATCCTTCAAGCAGGAGACTGTGAAATTCAAGTACCGCCTTAAGTCATGAAAGTCAGTGGGGTGACCTTGGGCCAGTCACTCTCTCTCAACCCAACCCACATCACAGGGTTGTTGTTGTGGGAAAAATAGGAGAAAGATGTGTTGGATATGTTAACTGCCTTGAGTTATTTATAAACATAATAAAGGTGGGAAACAAACAAACAAATACTGCTGTATTCCATCCACAGAACTCAACCTGCCATATAGTAATCTCTGTTATTCACATTAAATAATATTTCCTAATATGAGTTTAAACTCATACTGTTTATTTTCTATGATCTGAGCATTAGTGTACAGAGCACAAAGGCCATTAAATTTATTAGCTTGATTCTGGTTTTTCAGAGAGTGGTTAATACATCCTATTAAAGCATCCCTTCTGCAGTGCTTACCTCTTTACTTGAGATTCTTCATTCAGGATTTTTGCTTTTTATCTCTACAGAATTCAGTTTAAAGTATCTTAGAGCAAGCTTATTGTCAGACCTGCCCCAGTCTGATCCCTTAGGGAAGTAAAATTCTCAATTCCATTTTGTTGAAGTGAAAAGGCACTTTTACTAAGAGATGCTGATTACAGTAAAGTCAAGCAGAATCTAAAATTCTCACGCTCCAATACAGAACTAAACTTCTAATTTCTCCTAGCCCTTCCCCCATGGTCCCTCCATATATAGCCAATCCGGCACTACCAAAATGTTTTTGGAAATGCTGAAGTGTTTGGGTTGGTGAAATTCCACTCTCAGGGCAAATGGCCTTGAAGATGCCAGCGCACAAGCACAAACCGGATTCCAAAATGCTCTGGTCTTCCTCAACTGTCAATTCTCCCCTTCCAATTTCCCACAATAAAAATATACAGCTTTATTGCCCATTTGTTCTCCCCTCCCTTCCTTGACTGATGACAGAATGCCGGCAAGGCACCAAGCCGAAGCTGGTGGATCTGACACTTATTGCTCTTTAGCAAACCCATTTCTATAAGTTTCTTTGAGGTGTCACTCATCTTGGGCCAGCACTATAAATAATTCAAGCCATGATTTGAAAAAACAACTTTACCACAAATATCATTGAATAAGCCATCATTTGCTTGAGATATCTTTTTTCTTTCACATCTTCAGTGGATTGGAAGAGTGGATGAAAACATGTCATGTGAAACCTCCCTGGGATTATCTCAGAAATGGACATCAAAATTTTTAGTTAATTATCAGTAAGAATAACAGAGTTGGAAGGGACCTTGGAGGTCTTCTAGTCCAACCCCCTGCTCAAGCAGGAGACCCTATACCATTTGAGACTCTTCTTAAAAGCCTCCAGTGATGGAGTACCCACAACTTCCGAAGGCAAGCCATTCCACTGGTTAATAGTTCTCACTGTTAAGAAATTTTACCTTAATTCTAGGTTGCTTCTCTCCTTGATTAGTTTCCATCCATTGATTTTTGTCTGGCCTTCTGGTGCTTTGGAAAATAGGTTGACCCCCCTCTTCTTTATGGCAGCCCCTCAAATATTGGAACACTGCTATCGTGTCACCCATTGTGCTTCTTTTCATTAGACATACCCAATTCCTGCAACTGTTCTTCATATGTTTTAGCTTCCAGACCTCTAATCATCTTTGTTGCTCTTTTTCTGCACTCTTTCCAGAGCCTCTACATATTTTTTATAATATGGTGATCAAAACTGCATGCAATATTCTAAGTGTGGTCTAAGGCTTTATGAAGCGGTACTAATACTTCACATGATTTTGATTCTATCCCTCTGTTAATTCAACCTAGGATTGTGTCAACTATTTTGGCTGCTGCCACACACTATTAGCTCATATTTAAATGATTATTTACTAGAATTCTAAGATCCTTTCCACAGTTACTGCTATTGAGCTAGGTTTCACCTACTCTGTACCTGTACATTTTATTTGACTTGCCTAAGTGTAAAAGCTTCCTTCTCCAGCATGAAGATGGATAATCCACAGATGGGTTATAGACAGTACTTCCTGCCCAGAGACTAAGTCAATTAGAATAGCCACGCCTCCTGCTATCCTGACCCAGATACGACTTAGTCTTCAGCCCAGTGAAGTCACATGGCATTGGTTCTCCTAGGCAGGTTGTAGATTTCTTTCCCATCTGTGGATTTTTCTTTCTGGTTGTAGAGGGTGGGGGTGCTAGGATTATCCCCCCCCCTCATTCCTTGTAATTTTGCTTGTTTTAAGTGCGCAATTTATGGCCGCCATTTTGAGTGCCACGAGGATCCCTGTGCAGTTTCATTTTGAGCCAGATTCAAGCCTGGCTTTCTAATTTTTGGGGAGTTTGAGGCTTTTTGCCTCTTTTTCTGATTAGCGTGTGTTAATTAGAGCACTTGAGAGTGGCCCTTTATTTGTTGGCCTTGTTATTTGGATCAAATCTCTCACAGGCTCTCCATCCGCCATTTTGTGGTCAGTTTCTAACACGCTTTACAGTGGCAGCCATTTTTCTCCACTGTGCAGGCTTACCTTAGCCTTTGATATTTATTGTGCTTCACTACCAGGTGTGCTTAGCACGCAGAGGTTCTGGCTCAGCCAATTGTGGCCTGTAGCCATTGATTCCTCCACGGTCTGATTCAGGCCTGTGTATTACTTTGATTGACTTTTACCTGTCCTGGGTTCAGGCGCCCCTCTCTGAGATTGCCGAAGTTGCTGAGAAAAAGCAGACAGGAGCGCGCGTGGGCTGACACCCACCAATTCAGACGTGCCACCTGCAGGCACTTACATAGCACACCTGGTTCCCTAGACGGATTACCTGTCTCTTGGGACAAGCGGGCGCTGGCACCAGCCACCTGAAGCCTGCCGCACGTTTAATCCGCAGTTCAGGAACTTTTTTCTCATTACAATGGCGGATAAGGAGGCTCCAGAAACCTCTCTTGGTGCCCAATCTATTCCAGAGACGGACAAATCTGCTCCATCAAGAGCAGCAGGGAGCCTGAAGGCTAAGGAGGTCCCACCCAGCTCCTTAACACCTAGAGCTTGGTCTCCTGTGGGCGACCCAGGTCAGCGCATAGCTTCTCCAATTGTTCAACTGCAGGGATCTCAATGGATCTCCCCTGCAACTCCATCCATGTCAGTCCCTGAGGCCACATTTACCCACACTGCAGCCGGGCTTCGCCCTCCAGAACTAGGGATGCGTCCAGATCAGCTTCAAGCCTTGATTGCCCAGGCCTTTGCTCAGGGCATGGCATCGTCCTTTCAACACACGCCCAGGCCGGAGTCATTAGCTCCCAGGGCTGAGCCTAGTTGGCACCGGGTCTCTCCTCAATATCCAGAGTCAGTTTACTCGGCCCCTTCGTCCAGGGCCAGAGACTCTGGCTCTGAGGAGTATGAGGCTCCGGACATACAGTTGTCTGAGGATGAGGAAACCGCCCCGGATCCGTCTCCCTCTGTTGGTCTTTTTGATCCGGGCTTGTTCAAGTCCTTACTGATGAAGGCCACTGCCTCGGCCAATATTGACCCAGGTCAGGAACCTCAAACAGAGCCCTCTACTATTAGGGAGCCTAAGCCTCTCTTCTCTGAGCCTCAGGTGGATGAGAGACACATCCCCTGTCCCCCCTTTTTCCTGGATACCATCAGGAAACAATGGGGAGCCCCAGCTACTTTACCTTCCCCTGGGAGTTTAGATAAAAAGTTATTTTGTGTAGCTCCTTCCCTAGCGGATCTCCTGGAGGTCCCAACTGTAGATGAGGCCATGGCCCCTATCCTCTCTTCATCTACGGCCCCAGCTGACATGGTAGAGGTCCTGAAAGCAGAGGATAAAAAATCTGAATTTTCTCTCTGCAGGTCTCATCAGGCTTCGGCTTGGTCGATCAGAGCCTCAACCTCAGCCTCCTTTTTCGCTATCATTTGGCTCCGGGAGCTCCAGGCCATGATCCCTCGGATCAGATTCGGCCTCACCAAACGCTAGGCAAGTTATTAGCTACTTCAGAATATCTAGCTGACGCTTCGCTCCACGCGGCTCGTTTTTCAGCTAGAGCCTTGGCCTCCAACGTAACTACCTGCAGGTTGTTTTGGCTCAAGCACTGGAAGGCAGACCTAAGGTCAAAATGGCGCCTGGCTTCTGCCCCCTATGACAGTGGCCGGCTGTTTGGAGACGCCCTAGGCCCCTTCCTGGTGGAGGACAAGGACAAGCGCAAGATCTTGCCTCACCTACATAGGAGGGTGGACAGATGTCCAAACCCTTACTCCCGTAGGCCATTCTATCGCCCAAGTGCGGGGTCAGATTGGTCTCAGCCCTTCTGGCCATTTTTCCCCAGGTCTGATCGCCAGACGGATCGACCTGTCCCCAGATCCCGTCAACAGCCCCATTCCAAACAGCCCTTTCGGGGCACGGGAGGCCATCCTTTTAGAAGGCACAAGTGACTCTCGAAGGTCCCTTCCGATTGGGGTCAGGCTCCCCTTTTTTCTTCCCGAATGGGAAGCAGTCACTTCAGATGTGTGGGTACTCAACACCATCAGGGACGGTCTCCCCCTCGAATTTCTATCCCTCCCTCCGGAGCGTTTCGTCTCTTGCCCGGTTTCCAGGGACCCGAGCAAGACCCGACTCATGTCCGAGGCTATCCGGCATCTCTTAGAGATCAGAGCCATAGAGCCCGTGCCAGCTGGTCAGATCTGTCGAGGTTTTTACTCCATTCTCTTTGTAGTCCCAAAGACGTCAGGAGGATGGAGGGCGATCCTCGATCTGAAGGGTCTCAACAGGCATCTGGTTTACAAAAAATTCAAGATGCAGACTCTTCGATCCATTCTGGCCAGCATCAGACAGCACGATTTCCTGGCCTCCATAGACCTCACGGAGGCATACCTGCATATTCCAATCCTTCCCAGTCATCACAGGTACCTCAAGTTTTGTTACAACCATCACCATTATCAATACCGAGCTCTTCCATTTGGTCTCTCATCCGCCCCACGGGCATTCACAAAGATTTTGACTGCTCTGGCTGCACACCTGAGGTTGGTCCCAGTAAGAGTCCAGTGTTATCTGGACGACATCCTCATTCAGTCCACCTCCTTAAGGAAGGCCCGGTCCGATTTGGCCTTGTCGATCAGAACCCTCCAGAACCTGGGGTTTTCTGTAAATTTTCAGAAAAGTCAGACGGCTCCATCCACCCGTCTGCTCCATCTGGGCGCGATCATAGATACCCGCCTTTGCATGGTGTATCTTTCACGGGACCGTCAGGAGAGCATTCGGGCCCTAATCAGGCAATTGCAAGGAAGGCCAGTGACCACCCTGGCAGTTCTCTCCCAGCTTCTGGGAAAGATGATTTCCTGTCTGGGAATAGTGCCATGGGCCGGATTCCATTCCAGAGCTCTACAGTGGTTCCTGCTGCCATTCCAGAGGCTGGGCACAGGTTCCTCTCATCAGAGGGTGCGGATCCCTCGCCCAGTATTGATCTCCCTTCGGTGGTGGGTGTCCCCAGCCTTGTCCAAAGGTTCCCTGTTCAAGGAACCGGTCAGGATGACCCTGACAACCGATGCCAGCCTTTTTGGCTGGGGGGCGCACTTGGGACCCCAACTAGCTCAGGGTCGCTGGTCCCTATCGGACCTCAAACACAATATCAACTGGCTGGAGCTCCGTGCCATTTACCTTGCCCTCCTCCACTTCAAGGAGACAGTGTTGGGTCAGCACATTCTGGTGCTGACCGACAATGTGACGGCAAAGGCCCACATAAATCGGCAAGGGGGCACTCGGTCCAAGTCCCTGATGACCGAAGCCCAGTTGCTGATATCTTGGGCGGAAGGCCATCTGGCCTCCTTGAGGGCGGAACATATTTCGGGGGAAGCCAATCAACAGGCGGACTCCTTAAGCCGAGCCACTTTGGATCCCTCCGAGTGGAGCCTGCTTCCCAGCCTATTCAGGGAGATCTCAGAGAGGTTTGCACCTCCGATTCTGGACCTGTTCGCATCACCTGCGAACGCCCAGCTCCCGAGGTTTTATTCCCGGTTCCCCTCTTGAGGGGCAGAACGGGCGGATGCCCTACGGAGTCAGTGGCCCAAAGGTCTGCTTTACGCCTTCCCTCCGCTTCCTCTTCTTCCAGCCGTAATCAGGAAGATTTTACAAGAACAGGCAGAGGTTCTGTTGGTTGCTCCACACTGGCCGGGACGTCCGTGGTTTGCCGACCTCGTGAGCCTTTCCATCTCCCCATGTTGGAGGATTCCTCCGGAGTGCATGATGCTCATTCAGGGCACCCTTCACCACCCGGATCCTCAATGGCTCCAGTTGGCCGTTTGGCACTTGAGAGGCGTCTCCTAACACGAGAGTCCTATTCGGCAGGGGTCATTTCCATGATACAGGCCTCCAGACGTCCTTCCACCAATCGAATCTACGATTCCTCCTGGAGGAATTTTTGTCGATGGTGTACGGCCAATAACCTTGCCTTGTCTGCTATCATAATTCCAAACATACTGGACTATTTATTAGAGGGGCTTCGCAAGGGCTTGTCTCCAAGCACTATCCGTAGACAGGTGGCTGCTCTCTCTAGGGTTTTGACTTGCGATAATGCAGTGCCATTGGCACACCACCCTATGG
Source organism: Azemiops feae (assembly GCA_023970755.1). Taxonomy (NCBI): domain Eukaryota; kingdom Metazoa; phylum Chordata; class Lepidosauria; order Squamata; family Viperidae; genus Azemiops; species Azemiops feae. Next base: position 110,476 of record JALGBA010000587.1, read on the forward strand.
TACGCTCCTTCATCAAAGGGGCAACTAATGTCAGACCACCTGTGGTACACCGTTATCCCTCTTGGGACTTGCCTCGGGTCTTACAGGCCCTTACCTTACCACCTTTTGAGCCCATCAAGCACTGTTCCTTACAGTTTTTATCTATGAAATTGGCTTTTCTTATTGCTATTACTTCGGCCAGACGCATCTCGGAGTTGGCTGCTCTTTCTGTCAGAGACGACCTGTGCATTTTTCAGGCTGACAGAGTGGTCCTTCGCCTTGATCCGTCATTTGTTCCCAAGGTGAATTCCTTGTTTCATAGGTCACAGGAGCTTGTCCTCCCGGATTTTTGTCCCAATCCAACGCACTCATCGGAGCGTCAGTGGTATAAGCTGGACATTCGAAGGGCGTTGCGTTGTTATATTAAGAAGACCTCGGCCTTCCATAAATCGGAGGCTCTCTTTGTCTCTTTCCAGCCTTCTGCCATGGGACAAAGAGTTTCTTCATCCACCATAGGCAGATGGATTAAGGCCTGTATTGCAAAGGCATATCAATCTCATTCCCTGTCGGTGCCAGGCCGCCTCACCGCTCATTCCATGCGAAGTGCAGCGACTTCTGCGGCATGGGCGACGCAGGCATCCATTGAGGATATCTGCAGGGCGGCGACCTGGTCGTCGCCTTCTTCTTTTGTGAGGCACTACAGGATAGATAAGTTTGCCTCCGCAGAGGCTTCCTTTCGGAGGAGGGTGCTCCAGCAGGTGATTTCAGCTAGCGGGACACAGGCCCAGACTAGTTCCCTCCCTTAGGGACAGGACAGCTTGGGTATGTCCCATCTGTGGATTATCCATCTTCATGCTGGAGAAGGGGCGTTCTTACCTGAACGCCTTTTCTCAGCATGATGATGGAGAATCCACCCCCGCCCCTTGTGGTTAGTCAGGCCCTGTCAGGGGTAGGAGAACCAACATGCGGGACGTTCGTCCGTAGCTTCGCCTTCGTCGTATCTGGGTCAGGATAGCAGGAGGCGTGGCTATTCTAATTGACTTAGTCTCTGGGGAGGAAGTACGGTCTATAACCCATCTGTGGATTCTCCATCATCATGCTGAGAAAAGGCGTTCAGGTAAGACAACCCCCCTTTTCTCTATATTTAATTTCATTTTGTTAGACAGGGCCCAGTGTTCACGTCTGTCAAAATCCTTTGGGATCTTGAGCCTATCTTCTGGAATGTTGGCTATTCCTGCCAGTTTAGTGTATATCTGTAAATTTTATGAGCTCCACTTCTATTCCCTCATCTAAATTGTTTATGAAGATGTTGAAGAATACTAGGCCTAAAACAAAACCTTGGGGTATCCCACTACTTACTCCCCTCCAAGTAGATGTAGTTCCATTAAGGACTACATGTTGAGTACAGTTTGTCAGCTAGTTACAAATCCATCTGGTGGTGATTTTGTTTAGCCCAGAGGTCCCCAACCTTTTTGGCACCAGGGACCGGTTTCATGGAAGACAATTTTTCCATGGACGGGGGAGGGGGGAGGGGGAGGTTTCAGGATGATTCATTATATTTATTCTAAGTTTTCTAAATAAACAAACAAATAAATAATGCACTTTATTTCTATTATTATTACATTGTATTAGATTAGACCAGTGACTTTCTGCTTCTAAGGAAGGAAAAGAGACAATCCTAAACTCAACCTTCCAGCAAAACACACCAAAGACCTAGCACGTTGACGAAGTGCTGAGAAAACCATTCAAAAAGAGAAAGAGAGAGAGAGAGAGGGAGGGAGGGAGGGAGGGCACTGGGCAAGCCCAGCAGCCTTGGAAAAGGTGCAGATGAGAGAGGGATTCCCTTGGAGACACAGTGCTTAAGGGGAAATGTAGCTTCTCCCCTCCCCCCTTCCCCATTGCAAGCCGGGTAGGAGCATGCTTGACTTGCAAACTTGAGAGCTGCACGAAGAAGAAAGGAGCGTGAACACACACACACACACCAAATTAAAGCAGGCAGGAAATTGCCAAAACGTGAGGCACCTGGAGCACCATCAAAACAAAAGCAAAAAACTCAGCGGTCTTAGAAAAGGTGCAAACGAGAGAGATTCCCTTGAAGATGCAGTGCTTAAAGTGAAAGGTAGCTTCTCCTTGCCCCTATTTGCACCCTGAGAAAGCACCCTCACGAACACATACCTTGGGCCCTCCAACGAGGTTTTGGGGAAGCCCCCGGTTGCAAGCTGGGATGGAGCGCACTTGCCTTGCAAACTTGGAGACTTGTGTGAAAGGAGCACGAGCCCAGCTGGGGTGCCGGGAGGGAGAGAGGAGGAAAGTGAGGAAGAAGAGGAGGAGGAAGAAAAAGTAGCAGGAGGGAGAAGAAGCAGGAAGAGGAGGAGGAGGAGGCAGAAGAAGAGAGAGCTCAAGAAGCAGGAGGAGGAAGAGGAGGAAGGACGCTGAGGTCAGATGTTGCAAGCCATTTGTAAGCGCAGCCGCTGGAGAACCTTTGCATTGAGCAAGCCGGCTTCTGCCCTGCCACTCTCCCGCCCCTGCCCAGACCTCTGCAGACTCGCCGCATGCCTCCAGCTGCACGGCCCAGTTCCTAACTGGCCGCAGCCCAGTATCAGTCCACGGACCGGGGGTTGGGGACCCCTGGTTTAGACCACATTTTTTAGCTTACCAAGAGGTAGATTGTGGTCTACTTTGTCAAATGCCTTACTGAAATCAAAGTATATTATGTCCACTGCATTTCACTGGTCCACTAATTTAGTCACTTTGTTACAGAATGAAATAAGATTTGTTTGGTATTATCTGTTTTTGACAAAGCCGTGTGGGTTCTGGTTATAACTGCTTGCTTCTAGATGTTTGCAGATCTGTTACTTGATTATCTTTTCCAGGATGTTCCCAGGTATTGATGTCAGACTGATTGGTCTGTAGTTTCCTGGATCTGTTTTTTTTTTTTTTAAATGGGAACCACATCAGCTCTTTTCCAGTCCTCTGGTAGTTCCCCGGTACTCCAGGATCTATGAAAGATATGGTTCAATGGTTCCAAGATCACGTCTGCCAGCTTCTTCAGAACTCTGGGATGTAATCTGTCAAGCCCTGGTGATTTGAACTCTTCTAGAGTGGATAGCTGTTCTCTTACCATTTTCTTGTCTATTTTAATTTATATTCCTAGTCTGTCTCCTATAGTTAGGTATGTTTTTGACAGGCAATTAACTTGCATGACACATTAATTAATTTTGGTAGGTAGGTAAGTAATTTGCATGACACAAAGATGTCACACTTATACCTGAAAAGGAAACTGTTCTACACGCAGTTGTATTCCTATAACATGCCACATTAATTTTACTTTCCTGATTGACCAACTTTCTGCACAGAACTCGGTTTTAACATAAGCCTTGAAAGAGTCCTTTAGGACTGAAAGCCCACAGTGCTGAAACATCAATGCACTTTGGAAAAAAAACAATCTTGAGATTTTTTTTCTTCTAGTTTTTAAGTAAAGGCTCTCATCTTCTATAAAAGTCTTTTTGGGGCTATCATTGACATTCAGCTCCCAGCTCTAACAACAACAGAAAGATTGATTTATAAACTCTATTATCATTGTGTTCTCTCCCTCTGGTGCTTCCAGAGACTTTGTGCAGAAGAAAACTAAAGAGTAAATATGGACAGAAAAAAGCATTTTGCCTAGTATGGAGAAAATTTATTACAAATTCCCTTTTCAACTAGGAAGAACATTTCTGCACAATTCAAATAGCCTCAGGTGTTTCTCTAGACAGCCCCAGCTGGAAGTCTGAATAGATGGTAAGATAAGGGCAATATACCAGAGATCATAAATCCATCATTAATATAAAGGCTGCAGATAGGTTTCCATTTTAATAGCTTTGGCCAAATAAATAAAGTGCTCCTCCCCCTTTTTTAAAAAAACTGTTCTGTACTAAATACATTACCTTCTATGCTTATGTTCTCAAAAGTGAGGAACTATTAATGCTGCATACCATGCAATGTGATGGAGAACTTAGAGCAGAAACAATTTAGAAAATGAGATAGTTTAGTGTGTCTATAAAGTCAGATATATTGTATAAGGTTAGGATTCATCAGCAGGGATTTTCTGTGCTTGGTTTCATAAATTATGAAAACTGTCCATTTGAACAGCTAATAATCTACTTAGTAATAACAATAGCACTTAGACTTATATAACACTTCACAGTGCTTTACAGCCCTCTCTAAGCACAATGCTTTATTATTGTTGTCATTTACATTTGTTTGCAAATGGAGAAGTATGAATACAACAGTGGAAATTACAATTGCTCCATTTTTATTTTTGATTTTATATTGAGGGTTAAGAGGTGAATAAAGAAAAAGATTCAGTTAGAACCCAGTTATTCAGCACTTCAGAGATACCTCAACTCTGAGCCTTAACTAGTCAACATATTTTGAGAAAGAATAAATCTCTTCTGGATATGCCTTGCTAAATTTTACATAGACAAGTGTTCTGTACTAAAACAACATAATAATACCACATAAATATAATTAAGCAGACAGGGAATACTAAGAAAGTTATTGATAACTATATTCTATTTGTTTTTAAACCCTGGAATGTACTAAGTGTGGAAAGTATTTTATTTTAATAATCAATAATAATCATAGGAGATTCTTTATTCCAAATAACTTTATTTCTCTCACTGTCTCAGCTATCCCTTAACCATTGACACAATTCTATGAGTTACTGAGACTGGAAACTATGAGAAATACATCATAACAATAGATTGTGAAACTACACTTCTGGTAAGCTATCAACTGATAATAGCAAAACAAAGTACCAAAACAAAGTACCTGGGCAACAGTAATTAACCAAAGAACCTCATCAATGAAACTTCTCCACACCTACAAATAGGCTGCCCAGACACCATCTATACAACAAAAGGCAAGCCAACAGATACCAGGACGGACAATTAAGATTGACATTTTGACAGAATCATATACTAGAACCAGCATGTACACAAATCCATGTCCCCAAACCCACACTGGAACCAATCTATCTGTAAAAAAATGTCTCTAATTTGTGCCCATTTTCTCTGTAGTTGCCCCCAAGAAAAAAAACCTTTGTTATTGGGCATTAAATGGATCACCTCCTTTCCACAGCAGTATACCTGTGAAACTTAGGTGATGTCTTATTTGCATGTGTTCTCCCAGTTTGGAGAAAGAGACCAAAAGAATCTTTGTTTTCTATTTTAATGCTGACTGAGATCTACACTGTCTTTCCAAGCAATATTTCAGAGTACTCCCTTTAGTCTTCAAGGGAGGGGCTTACAGGACTACTTTGTTCTTCATTTCCAAACACAACACAAGCCCAATGTATCCCCTCTACCTTTAAAAATGTCAATCAAAGCAGCAGTCAGTTCTCCTTACCTTGATTCATAGAATCCAAAAATCATAGAGTTTAGGCCACTTATACTATTGAATCCAATGCCTTCCTCAATATAGAAATCAATTTTTTTTTAAACAAGTTTTATTAGTATTTTTTGGGTTTACATCAAAGTGCTATAGGAATCCACGTGGAGATAGGGTGATCAATCATCCAAAAAAAACCACAATATAATCAAACATAAATAGTTCAATAATTCCTTAAAAAATCCTTCTCTATTTCCCTCAGGCTATAACCTAGTATTAATACATTTCTAAATAAAATTCAATCATTGTAAAAAGAATATCAATAGTAATTCACTTATATCAATCAAAATCCTGTTTTAAGTTTAACTATTTTACAATTACCATTTTCCACTTTAGCCTAAAATGAACACATAAGTTACATTTCGGGTCTCCCAATTTCCCATCAAACAATAATTATTTCTAAAATATACATATTATATCAACTATTATATTTTAATACTTCCCAACTATATTCTCTTTCCTGTACTCTATCAAATATATATTTTCTATTTCAAATATATATTTTATAAATCTTAAAACCCCTTTTTAACTCCTTACCTAAAATTTAAATCCTATCAAAATCATTATACTTATAAAAAGAAAAGATATTATTCCACCAGACACCTTATTTCATTTCCAATCTGTATTCTATTTCTTCATCTATTTACTTTTTGTTTACCACCTTTTCCATATTAGATTTCCCAACCATAGTCAAATTACATCCCAACCATAGTCAAATCCATAGTTTTCATCTCTATAGTATTAACTCAGTCAAAATCTCTAAAAGCCTTTTTAACCCGTCAAATAAAGGTTAACCATTTTTAAACCTAATTCTAGCTTTCTTTTTGTGCCAAGCAGGTTTCCACCAAAGAGCCTCTGACTCATCAAATCTTAATGTTTGGTTATCCATATTTCTCCACAATTGAGTCTGATCGTAATCCTCTTCTCTTTTTTCCAGTGTTGTCTGCACTATATAGTCGGTCTTAATCAGTATGATAGTTATTCGTTGTTTGTCCATGTTTTCAGTGTTTTCGATGCCTCGTTTTTGAAAATCCATTCCTGTTGCTTTTAGGATTATAGGTGTTTTGGTTGGAATCCGCCTTTGGTCATCAAGATTCTCCATACTTTGCAGAGATATAATCTCTTCCTCTGTGTTGATTGGTTCCTCTTCAATAGATTGTAGATATATATCCTCCATCTCGTTGAATTGTGGTCGTTGCATATCGGCCTCTTTAGGGTTGATCTGTTCTTCCTCTATTATTCCTTGATCTATAAATTGGTCAGTCAAAGTTTGAGAGTCAATTTTTAACTCTGGAGCATCATCTTCCATGTCCATTCTAAATTGTTCTTTCAGTTCCAAAATTTTTTCTAGTAAAAGTCCATAGTCAAGCTGTGGGTAAGATTCCATTTCAATAATAAAGTAGTCTTAATTTTTTAGTGAAAATTCAGCTTAGTAGGTAAATACAACAATAAAAATTCTGTAGTAGAAATAGTATAAAGTATAGGATCCAAACAGAAATAGAAGAAAACAAAAAAATCAGGCCAAATAGAGATTCTATAGTAGCAAAATTATAAAATGTAATATCCACACAGGAGTAAGAAAAAATAAAAAAGTCAAGCCAAACAAAAAGATAAAGGCAGAAAAAAATCAAAATCAGTATTATGAATATCCAATTTATAGTCCAAAATAGTAATAGAAAAAGGTGCCTTAAAGGTCAATTATTATTTTGTAATCCAGAAAAAGAAAAGTCAATTTTTCTAGGAAATATATTTTGTATTATAAAGTTAAAGTAAACTACTAGGAGAAAGCAAAGGAAAGCAAAAAAAATGAAGCCTTTCAGCTGGTTTCAATACAGATAGGAATGTCTGGGCGTCACGCCAAGTTTAAGCTGAATACGCATCCGACAAAGCAAAGTGAAAGTGATCAGCTTAAAATGGATACTTTCTTGCCATTTCAATCCACAAAACACCGCCCAGACAGGCGAATTTTTTTAAAAAATAAACAGTAATGTTCAGAAGGGGGGGAGGACGGAAAACATTCCACCCCCCTCCCTAAAGTCTTCTACTTAGACTAAAGACAAGCAGGCAAAGAGAAAGAAAATCCACCTTCACAATAAGGATTTTTTCAGAATCCCCGAAATCCAACAGCTCAAATAGTCAGTAAAAATTAATTATTTTTCTCGACGCTCGTTTTCCCAAGTATCCGAACGCTGCTTTCTGAAAATAGGGAAATAATTCTAAAAGCTTTTCTCAGGAAGGGTATTAAGAGGGAAGGAAAGGTCTCACCCGGATCATCCACGGTGGTTCTTTTCGCTTAGATGTTGCTGTGACTTTCGGCTGAAGCAGCTAGATGATCGGCCATGTTAATGGCCGATCTTTTTCCCCGTCAGCCCAAAGGAGCTGTCTTGGACCGCAGAGGGAGCTCCCGCTCCCTCCGCCATCAACGAGTGTCCTCCTCAACGGTGGTCGCCCCTCCAGGGCAACTTTCGACCCTATCCAGGGTCTACCGGCGGGGGGAAACCGGCCGGCAAAGAGAGCAAACTCTTTGTGCAACCGCCTGCACTGCGACCAAAACCAATACAAAAATCAAAATTAAAGCATCCCTAATAGATGGTTTACTAGCCAGTGAAGAAAAGCTCCTCCCGTCCTGGACTGGGTACTTATATTCAGTTGGAAACCCTAACTTTTCTTGTCCCAAAGGTGCTTTTTTAGGAGGCAACTGGACTTTGTTTTTCTTTGAAGACATTTTGCTTCTCATCCAAGAAGCTTCTTCAACTCTGATTGGATGGTGGGGAATGGAAGGATTTATATTTCTTGCAGACAGCTGGTCATTTGCATTCTTTTAGAGTCATTGAGGCCATCTGGATGTTTATCTGTGTCCTCAAGATCACCTGAGTGCTACAAATGGGTATGGAGCCTTCTTGGAACTGCTGAAAGGACTGTGTTGTAGACTGGAGACAGATGATGTCATATCCCTCTCCCTCTGTTGAGAGAAGTCTGTTCAATTTTGACATAGATGGCCTGTCAAGTTTTGAAGCCCAGTCTTGCTGGTGTGACAGACATTGCTTCTCAACTTGCCAACGAGCTTGGGGGGAGGGGAGAGGTTTGGAATGCAGACTTCAAAGATTAAGGAATCAGACTGTAGGAATCAAGGACAATGGCCAGGTGTCTGGCTAGACCCAGAGATGCTTTCTCATAACAATATTTCCCAACTTGATTGGGCAATGTGACCTGACCCAGGGGGATTAGGAAAAGTTAATGCTTTTACTATAGGAGTTTGGGAGGGGTCCTGCCAGAGTTGGTTTTACTTTCATGCCGATATGGTGTACTCAGTAAAGCTTTGCATTAAGAGATTGGAAAGTCTTGAAGGTGTTTGCTTGGTTGGGTTCATCAGTCAGAACTTTGACACTAAACCACCTCTCTTTTAAAAATCTACCTGGAGGGTCCCAAGCCTCTGCAGCCTGTCCAGTAGTCTCCAGAAGAGCTGCAAAGATGGAAGGGGAAGATGGCCAGAGTGAGGCCAGCAAAGGAAGACTATGCCACGGGCCAAGCAGATTCCGGGACCCAAGAGATGGGAGCCTACCCAAAGGAATCACTGACAGTTCATGATGAGGCTGCAATCACAGGAACCCAAAGCCAGATGGGAGAGGCGATATGGCAGGTCGTGATGCCAAAAGAGGCCGAACCCGACTTCCCATCAATCTCCCCTGGGGAAGCATCCGTCCAGGTTCCAAGGTGGAAGGAAAGGAGAGCTGTGGAATGGGAAGAGTTGGTGCAGTGAAGATATTTGATGGCCTGTCGCAGCCCATTGGTTGAGCAACTAAGAGAAAGGTTCCTCAGCCTAGAAGTGCAAGGAGGGAGCCTGCACGGAGAGTGGAACTGCTCCCTGGAGGGGGGTCCAGCCAGCCCGCAGTGACCACTTCTGGGACGTTGCTTCAACCTTGACAGGGATTGACCGCTGTGTCAGCTGCAGGGACAGCCAGACCCCGGAGGACTACTGCCGCCCCCAAAACTGGCCAGATCTCAGCCCAAGGAGCTGCCGGACCTTCGCAAGCAGCAGCTCAGACATAGGGAGCCTCTGGATAGCTACTGTTTTAACCGGCGGCTGTAGGCACCCAGCTTTGGCATTTCCCTTAAGGAGCGGGATGGCCGCCACCACACTGGGTTGTCCCTGGACTTCCGGGGCCCCTGCCAATTAGGATGACGTTCGACAGCAACCCGGACAAACTGCCATTTTTTTCTGAACCAGGTGTGGGCATACCTGCATCACTATGGGCCAATGTATACCGATGATCTGGCTTGCATTGATATGGTTGTGGCTAACTTGGAGGGAGAAGTGGCAGAGTGGGTGAGTGGTCTCCATGACGAGGGAGCCCCCAACCTGAGGAACCTTTCCTGAGGAAACTCAGAGCCCGATTCGAGGACAACATGCAAGCTCGGTTGAACAGAATTTGAGATCCAAGCCATCAGGCAAGGAAGCTGTCTAGTGATGGAATACATTTGTGAATTCCGGAGACTGGTTGGGAGGTTGAGACATTGGCCGGAGCGGCTTTTGATGTACTACTTCAGGGATGGCCTGAATAGAGAACTGTAGCATATGTGCTTGCCTCGAGGACTACCAGACTGGATCCAACACTAGTACCAGCTGGCCACAAATGTGGAGTTGGACCTGGTGGAATATAAGAAACACTGATGGAATGTAAGAAACACAGGGGAGCTGAACCCCATCCAAAGAGGGGCCAGGGTAGACAACTGTTGGGGTAAAAGACCCTGTCATGCCGAGCCCTGAACCTGCCAAGCTGCCGAGTTGCCCAGCTGGAACCTGTTTCTAATGTATTCAAGAGGGTCATCAGGTAGCGGTTTGCCCAGCACCAGCTCCCAGGGGGGTTCCAAGGAACTCAATTCCCCAACCAACAAGGAAACCACCCAAGAAGGGAAAAGAGAAATCTTGAGTGGCAAGACAGATCGTTGAGGTCTCACCCTCTAGCAGCGAAGAGGGGAGAACTCTACCTGGGGACGACTTACAGCTAAACCTCTATGAAAGTGAAAGCAAGGGGAAGATGACCCAATGGTAAGTAAAACCATCAATCAGCCCAGGTGGAGATCGTAGTACCTATCTCAGGAGCAAAGGGGGTAGTGAAGAACCTAATAGACTCTGGGTGCACCAGATGCTGGGTCAGCTTGCTGATGGTGCGCAACTTGGGGCTGTGGGTGTGGAAGCTGAGCCGGCCCCTGAAGTTTGAGCAAGTTGACGGCTCAATGACAGGGGGTTGCCTGCCTCCTACCTAACTGAGCCAGTACTCCTGAAGTTAGGGAACCACAAAAAACCATTTGATTCATGGTGGCACCGAAGATAGCCAAAGCCATGATCTTGGGGTTGGCTTGGTTAGCAAAATGGTGCCCCATAGTGCATTGGGAAAGGAAGAGGAGTGAGGCAGTGATTGCAAAGAGGGGCCCCACCCCTTCAGTGGAAGAGCGTCCCAGGGGTAACTGTCAGGGGGAGGTGAGGAGAGTCCCTGAGAGCACAAAGAGAGCATCAGAATAACTATCAGAAGTTCCAGCCATCCTCAAAGAATACCGGGACCTAGCCGAGGTATTCAGTGAGAAGAAATGTGACACCTTGCCCCCCCTCCCAATTGCCCTATGGATTGTGCCATCGAGATCTTGCCAGCAGCGAAACTCCCTAAGCCAAAAATGTATTCGATGACCCTGAAGGAGATGTAGAAACTGAGAGACTGTATTGACAAAAACCTAGCTAGAGGGTTCATCCAAGCCACAAAATCCCGAGTGGCAGCTCCAGTCCTGTTTAAGGGGAAAAAAGATGGCTCACTGAGATTGTGCATGGATTTTCATGGAATAAACAGTGTGTGTGTGGAGAATATGTACCCCCTCCCCCTCATGAAGGACATGCTAGGTCACTTGCTGAAAGGGAAACTATTCACCAAGCTATACCTGAGGGAGGCATACTATCGATTGAGGATCAAGGAAGGCGACAAGTGGAAGACAGCCTTTAACTGTCTACTAGGCTATTACCAATTTAAAATGATGCCTTTTGGGTTACAGGGAGCCCCTGCTGTGTTCATGCAATTAATTAACGAAGTGCTGCATGAGCATCCATATAAGGAGGTTCTAGTCTATCTTGATGACATACTCATCTATACCGAGACAATGGAGGAGCAGATGAACCTAGTATGGCAGGTGCTGAAGAAACTCTTGGATGCCAAACTGTATACCAAGTTATCCAAGTGCGAGTTTCACAAGACCAGCCTAGACTATGTGGGCTACAGAGTGTCATGTGAAGGAGTCAAAATGGACCCAGGAAAAGTGAAGTCCATTCTAGAATGGCAAGCTCCGCGAACCTGTAAACAGTTGCAAAGTTTCCTTGGGTTCGCAAACTTCTGTTGTTTATTTCATCCTTCACCAGTATCACCCTGCTGATCATGGAACTCTTAAAGACAAGCCTGGGGGGAGGGAAACCCTGACCTAGCCAGCCATTGAATTGGACAATGGAGTGCCAAGCAGCGTTTGAGAAACTTAAGAGAACAGCCCATCCTAAAACAACCCAACTCTGAAGGGTCATTTGTAATTCAAGCAGATGCCAGCGATGTTGTGGTGGGGGCAGTGTTGCTTCAAAAGAATGGAGAAGGATATCTGCAGCCATGTGCTTTCACTTCCCAAAAGCTAAATGAAACTGAGAAGTGATGGGTGGTGTGGGAGAAGGAAGCCTTCGCCCTGCAGTGGGCCCTACTGACATGGAGACAATTCTTAGAGGGGAATAAGGTCTCTTTTGAAGTTTGGACTGATCACAAAAACTTAGAAGCACTAAGGACCCCATGCAAACTCTCCCCTCAATATTTCAATTGATCTGATTTTACTTTGAAGTACATCCGGGGGGGGGGGACTTTCTAGCTGATGCACTGTCCCATTTGCCCCAATACAAAAGTTCCCAAGAGGAAGTAGTGAACCCTATTATCCCCATGAGGCAGTTGGCAGCACAGGTGACCACCTGACAGCATGTCAAACTGCCAGCCTGCGGACTGGATGCATCATGCCGAAACCACGCCCACCCCATTGCCGGCAATGGGGGAAAAGTCACGATATGTCACGTGACATCGCGAATTTGACATGCCTGCAGTAGATGAAACAGGAGCTGCAAACCGATGCATCGTTCAGAGCTCACTGAGGAGAACTAACATTGAGGGAAGGGTTGGCCTGGAAGGGGAGCAAACTGTATGTCCCTGACAGCCTATGACTACAAATTCTACAGAGGAGTCACAATGCTAAGCAAGCTGGACTTTGCACTTGACTAAATGACAATTCTGGTGGCCAGGAATGAAGAAGGACATAGAAAGCTATGTGAAAAGCTGTGCTGTGTATACTGCCATGAAGCGGAGGCCAGAGAAGAGTGTGGGATTGCTACAGCAAGTGGCTGACCCGATCCGACTATAAAGCCATGGACTTTATAGTCGAGCTTCCAGAGAGTGGGGGGAGCACGGTGATAAGGACAGTGGTGGACCTGTTCTCAAAGCAAGCCCACTTCACAGCCTGCTCTATCCTCCCATCAGTCCAGAGGCTGGCTAAGACGTTTTTGCAACATATTTACCGACTGCACGGAGTGCCCAAATGCATAATCTCAGACAGAGGGGTTCAATTCATAGGCAAAGTTTTGGCGTGAATTCATAAAGCTGATAGGGTCCTCCCAGAATCTCAGCTCAGCTTTTCATCTGAGTATGGATGGGGCTGCAGAATGAGCTAATGCAATGGTGGAACAATACCTGCATTGCTATGTCAACTATCAGCAGTCTAACTGGGCAGAACTCTTGCCGTTTGCTGAGGTAGCATACAATAATGCAATGCATAGTAGCACAGGGCTCACTCCTTTTAAAATAGCCACAGGGGTTGGATTTTTTGCCAATACCAAAATGCCTGAGAGAAACACCCTCATGAGTAACACATTGACTGAATAGTGGATTCCATCAAGAGCACCTGGAGTAATGTGAAGAAAGTTCTAGATAAGGCAACAGAGAGTCAGAAGAAACAGGCAGACAAGAAACGAGCTCCCCAAGGAACATTTCATGTTGGAGATAAAATGTATCTATCTACCAAATACCTGAAATTGAGAATCCCCTGCAAGAAACTAGATCCCAAATACATAGGATCTTTCCCAATTGTAAAAGTGATTAATGCAGTTATGGTAGAACTGAAACTACCTAGAAAATTGGGTAAAGTGCACCCAGTTTTTTACTGCAGGTTGCTGAAACCAGCCAGGGGATCTAGGTTGAAGCTGGTCAAAAAGGAAGTGCCCATTCCAATAATAGTGCAGGGAGAAAGACATTACGAGATTAAATCAATCCTGGACTCAAGGGTCCATAAGTGGAAGCTACAGTATCTAGTACAATGGAGGGGATACCCAGTAGAAGAAGTGACATGGGTTAAGCCTCATAATATCAGAGCAGAGTGGCTAATCAGTAGATTTCATGTGAAGTATCTGCAGAAACCAGGGGCTTCCGAAGTAAGGAAGTGAGGGAGAAGAAATGGCTTAATGTGTGTTTCTAGTTTTCCAGATTCCTTCCAATTTTTAGGAGGGTCCGCCTGTCAAGTTTCGAAGCCCAGTCTTGTTGATGTGACAGACATTGCTTCTCAACTTGACAACAAGCTTGGGGGGAGGGGAGAGGTTTGGAATGCAGACTTCAAAGATTAAGGAATCAGACTACGGGAATCAAGGACAATGGCCAAGTGTCTGGCTAGACCCAGAGATGCTTTCTCATAACAATATTTCCTAACATGATTGGGCAACGTGACTTGACCCAGAGGGGTGAGGAAGAAGTTAATGCTTTTACTAGAGGGGTTTGCGACGGGTCCTGCCAGAGCTGGTTTTACTTTCATATGTGCCAGTATGGTGTACTCAATAAAGTTTGCATTAAGAGATTGGAAAGTCTCGAAGGTGTTTGCTTGGTTAGGTTTGTCAGTCAGAACTTTGACATAGACTCTTTGATCCCTCTTTCAAACCAGCAGTCCTTTCTGTCCAAAATGTGGACTTTGCTGTCTTCAAAAGAGTGGCCTTTGTCTTTTAAATGTAGATGGACTGCTGAATCTTGTCCTGATAGGTTTGTTCTCCTGTGTTGTGCCATACATTTATGAAGTGATTGTTTTGTTTTCCCAAGTACAGATCTGTACGTCTCACTGCATTGTACTGCATATACCACATTTATTCAGTTTGTGTCTGGATGTTTTATTCTTGGGGTGGATAAGCTTCTGTCTTAGTGTATTCTTGGGTTTAAAGTGTGCATGTATGTCGTGCTGGTTAAAGATCCTTCTGAGCTTTTCAGATATTCCTGCAATATATGGAATGACAACATTACTTTGTTTATTGTTTTCTTCTTTGTCTGTTATGGAGGAGTTCCTGCTGGGTCTTTTTTTGGGATTTGATGATGGCCCACTTGGGATAGCCACACATTCTGAGGGCTTCCTTGATGTGTTTTAGTTCTTTTTCTTTCCCATCTTTGCTGGTAGGCAGACCTTCAACCGGGTGGCATAGAGTTCTGATAACTCCCATTTTGTGCTCCAGTGGGTGGTGAGAATCAAAATGTAAATACTGATCTCTGTGTGTGGATTTTCTATAAACTTCAATGTTAAGGCTTCTATCTTCCTTAATGTGTACTGCACAGTCCAGGACGGCTAGACTATTTTCCTTAACACCTTCCCACATGAATTTGATGTATCTGTCCACAGAGGTGATATGTTTGGTGAATGCTTCCAATTCCTGTGTTTTGAACCATAATGTAGAAGTCACCAGGTCTCATGGTAAAGGTCAACCATCAGGGCAACCAAGATTTCTTTAATACTATATTCAGGCCTGAAGCCAGACTCAAACAGATTTAGATAATTAGCTTTTTCCAAACTGGATGCCACCATTCTAACCCCTTGCCAAGACATTAAAGACTAACAGAAATGAGCATTTCAAGATGAATGCAAAAAGATATATGATCTAGCCTACCACAAACTACAACAATTCAAACTAAATGTTTGAAAATGTTTGGAAATAATATATCCTATAAAATTACTGTTCATGTAACACTCAGTAGATCCCAAATACATCTCTGTAATCATACAATTTCTCCTTCGAATCTGATTTGTAATTGAAACAGATTTAATTCTTGTCCAGTAAGCAACCACTGAAGTTGTCCAATATACATGAATTAGTAATACATCTCAAAGCCTGCTTACCGTTCTGGCATCCCACAAAGATAAAGTCTTGTCTGCAGAGCTGGTGAGAATAATATTGGAGAAAGGAAAGAACTCGATGCTGTTTACTGAATCCTTGTGGCCACGCAAGGTATACCTGCATCGTTCGCTGTAAAATAATACAATTTCGTATCTTGAGCAATTGTGAAATAAATTAACAAGATCAAAGAACAATATGAGTTGGCATCAACAAAACTCAAATGGGCAATAAAATTTCCCCCAAATATTTGTATCCTCTTTTTCAGAAATTCAATTATTTATTGAATGTTAGAAATGTTAGAGTTAAAGGTTCTTGAAAGATATTACATATTAATAATATACTAGCTAATACATATGTAGATGATAAACTTGATATAAACTATGTTCTTAAAAAGAAATGTAAAGTAAGAAAATTAAAAGTAAATTAAAAACAAACAAGCATGGCAAGGAAACAAACCAAGAGAAAGACACATAGGCAGACAACAATTAAAACAAAGACAAAAAGAAAATACAGAAAAAAACTAATGAATGTACTAAACCACGGGTGTCAAACTCGCCATGTCACGTGACGTGTCGCAACTCTTTTTGCATTGCCAGCAATGGGATGGGCGCGGCTTCGATATGATGAAACCGGTCCCGCGGGCCGGCAGTTTGACACCCCTGTACTAAACAATTCAAATTTCTAAGCTCTACATTGTTCTACAGTTTTAAATTAGGAATCATATTTGATTTTGTCTCTTCTTTGGTAGAGAGAGAGCATTCAAAGGCTGAGATTAATTAATTTTGCTACATAGGCATCCTTCCAGGAATGCATAATTGCAGTCCAAGAACATCTAATATCTAACTAATAAGGAAACGGCAGTGCACTAAGGTTCCTTCCATATTACACCTCCAATACAGAAGGATGACAGCCAACTTTTTCTAAACATTATTGCAGGGATTCAATACTCCCCAAATATTTTTAATTTATCCAATTTTTAAAATCATATGATATATATCTAACAATCCTGAAACCTGAAAACTATCCTGAAAACAACCCTGAATCCTAAAAACAATCCTGAAATCTTTAAAAATGGAAATGGAAAGGTTCTGTTTCCTTTTATATCCACTATGACACACTCTGCTTACTGCCATCTCTGCTCACTGAAACAAATCAAAACTTCTGCCCCAGTACTGGACTGAGGTTTATGATTGGCTTCTATTATTAGAGGTCAGCAAACTCTTTAAAAGGACAGAGCCCCGCCCCTTCTCAGTTTCTGCAAGCACAGTTGGCAGATTTTGCAGGCCAAAGAATATGGAAGCCATTGGATGGCCCTGGTTTGCCAGCAAGAAGGCCACTCTTGCCCAGGACACCCCACTCCCACCCTCATCCCAGGAACTTAGATGAGGCTCAGGCCTGGTGATCTGCTACCTGCCCACCTGTCTTCTGCTCTAATAAACAATCTATCTTAATTACAACAGCTACTTCCAATTGAGCAACCAGGGTTTTTTCTTGATATACTTTAATGTGTAATCTTAAATAATGTTAAAATAAATGTCGAAAGGAGCACGACGAATAACAACAATAACAATAATATCTCTAGAAAAAATATACAGGTAGTCTTTGACTTACAACCATTTGTTTAGTGACCATTCAATTCAGCCTTCCATCCTTCCGAGGTCAGTAAAATGAGGACCCAAATTGTTTGGGGCCATAGGCTGACTCTGTAAACTGCTTAGAGAGGGCTGTAAAGCACTGTGAAGCGGTATATAAGTCTAAGTGCTATTGCTGTTGCTATTTTTATGTTCTTTTTAATCTACTTGAAGATAAAACTTCAAAGTCTTGTGGGATGTAACAAAATTCTGCTTGGCGGTTTGCCAAGTAGAACTCTATTACAAAAATCATAGGAAGACAAAAATCAATAGTCCTTTCTTTTATTATCATATATTAATAGCTTTTATATTCATTTTACAAAATGTTATGCATTTTTTTACAACTAAAGCAATGTAATAAATCTTGGATATTGAACTGTGACCACAATAGAGTTTATTGATTAGAATAGTGTATTTAGCAAATGAAGGGAAAGCAAAAAATATACATCTTCACAGTTGGAAATATAGTGTGATGCAGATTTACAAGCTTGGATTGCCAGCATGCATTCACAATGTCACCACACCATGTGGAAGAAACCTTCTATAATTTTACTAAATAGACACGTTAAAGCAACTGAAAATATTTGAGGGGCTATCACAAAGAGGAGGGGGATAAAACTATGATTCAAAGCATCTGAGGGCAAGGCAAGAAGTAATGGATAGAAATTTATTATACAGAGATGCAACCTAGAATTAAAGAGAAACTTCCTGACAGTGAGAACAATTAATCAGTGGAACAGCTTACCTCCAGATCCATCACTGGAGGGTTTTAAGAAGAGACTGGACAGCCATTTGTCAGGAATGGTATTGGTACAGGTTCTCCTGCTTGAGCAGGGGGTTGGACTAGAACACTTCCGTTATTATGTGTACTGTATATAGTGCTGGATGATGGGCTCCTCAGGTCCAATAGGACTCAATATGCTACTAAGAAATAGCTGAGTACTAAAAAAAATATGCAATTTGTAATCCAATTTATAGTATCTTCGCAAAAGAAAAAAACACGATAATAATAAAAAAAATACCTTGAAAATCAATTCTTCATAAAAATGTTTGTAATCCAAAAAAAAAGAAAAAGTCCAAATCTCCTATGTCTGAAATATATAGTCTATACTATAATGTCAAGTTAAATTAACGGGAGAGAGAAAAGAAAAAAGAAAAACTGGTTTCAGAGTCAGATAAGAATGTCTGGGCATACAGCCAAGTGTCTGGGCGTAGAGCCAAGTTGTTAATCTGAATAAACATCCAACAAAGGAAAGAGAAAGTTCTCAGCGTTTACTAGCTACAATGTTGCAAGGGCTTAGAGAAGAAAGAAGTCAGCCCAAAATGAAGGAAAAAAAGTTTTAAAATAGACAATACAGTTAGAATAGCTTTTCTAAACGTAGAAAAATATCTTGAAAGAAATAAGCTTCCCAAATTTCTGTTGGAATTTGAACAGTATTGTCATTTTTTAAAGTAATTCATCTTCAAAATATAAAATAGCTTAAACCGCCACTTATATACAGGAGGGGGGAGAGGGAAAGTGGAACACTCCACCCCCTCCCTAAAGGCTTCCGCTTAAGCTAAAGACAGGCAGGCAGAAAAAGAAATCCATCTTCACAGGAAAGCTTCTTCTTTTCAGGATCCCCGAAATCCAACAGCAAAGGTAGTCAGTAAAAATTAATTATTTTTCTCAGAGCTCGTTTTACCAAGTATCCAAACGCCGCTCTCTTAAAGTAGGGAAATAATTCCAGGGGCTTTTCACAGGGAAGTACTTAGGTTACAGAGAGGGAAGGAAAGGTCTCACCCGGATCTTCCACAGTGGTTCTTTTCGCTTATCTGTTCTTGTGACTTTCGGCTGGAGCAGCTAGATGATCGGCCATGTTAATGGCTGATCTTTTCCCCGTCGGCCCAAAAGAGCTGTCTCGGACTGCGGAAGGTGCTGCTGCTCCCTCCGCAGTCGACGAGTGTCCTCCTCAGCGGTGGTCGCCCCTCCAGGGCGACTTTTGACCCTGTCCAGGGTCTACCGGCGGGGGGAAACCGGCCGGCAAAGAGAGAAGATTCTTTGCACGACCGCAAGCGCTGCAGACCGGACCATGGCTAGTTTAAAGTCCTCAGGATACCTAACTGCTCATATTATGATGTAGAAAAAGCAAATCCAAAACTGCAAAGACGGAATTATTATTAGCCATCTCAGGTAGAACAGATCATGTATAGAGAGTAAGGAAAGTGACCATGACAGAGATATGCAATAGGCAGATTATATTCAGAAACAGTTCAGACAAACATCTCTCTCAGTGAACTATAAGAAGGGGGAAGAAATATAGTATAATCAGACTTGCAAATTTCTGTTATTATATGTTTATTCATATAATACGAATAAAAATCATTTTAGTCTTCCTATGGAGCCTTCTTGGATGGTTTATCTAGTGGAGTTACCATCAGGAAACAGACACCACACGAACCACTGGAATTCTACTTTATTGTTATAAGATAGAATAATAAAATTTTGAAAGTCTCCTATCTTAAAGAGGATCAAATTATCATACAATATTCTTAATTTCACATGCTAGCAAAATAATGCTTAGAATCATGCAATAGCAATTAGATTAATATACCACTTCATAATGCTTCACAGCCCTCTCTAAGTGGTTTACAGAGTCAGCATATTGCTCCCAACAATTTGGGTCCTCATTTTACCAACCTTGGAAGGATGGAAGGCTAAATCAACCTTGAGTTGGTCAGGATCAAACTCCTGGCTGTGGGCAGAGTTAGCCTGCAATACCACATTCTAACCACTGTGACACCACAGCTCCAATGGCTGCAATGAAGATTAGAGCCCAAGTCAAAAGGGAGATACCAGACATTCAAACTGATTTTAGAAAAAATAAAGAAACAAAAAACATTACTGCTGATACGTGATGTGTAAATGAGCAATCCACAGAATATCAAAAATAAGTCAACATTGTCAGTCCTGCTCCAACTTGATCCTTTAAGCAAGAACAACCCTTGACTCAATTCAGTGTGAAAGGTTTACTTTACTAAAGTCCAAGTAGATTATAGTATAGCAAAGCCAGAACTGAGGTTTGTGCACCAAACTTTCCCAGTTAACTTTTCCCCTTTACCCTTTCCCATTGTCCAATCATATTCAGATAAAATGTTTTGGGAACAGTCTCAGATAAAATATTTTGAGAACAGTCTCTTCAACTGTAGAGTAGGCGGTGCAAATGTGCATGTCTTTCCCAGCTGTCTGACTTTGAAGTTGTGTTTCTAGGAGATATGATGAGTTGTTAGCCTTCACCCCTTCCCATCCAGCTCCCTCCCCCCATACTTCATTGCACCTAGTGAATGCAAACTGAAGGCGTGAGATGGCAGTTCTGACATTCTGTCCCCCTTGGAAAAGGGCTAGACCTGGAGGGAAAAGAGAGAAAGAGAGAGGTTCATATAGGTGATTATGGGGTTTATTTGGATAATTGCTATGGAACTTGCACAACAGTCAGGGGCTCACACATGCTGGGCATTTATTTACTCGGTTTCAGAGGGGAAAGGTTCTTCCAGAGGATTAGGTTTTGGAGCTTGCCCCTATGGGTGCATGAATCTAGGATATCTTTCACTTCAAAATGTTGTTCACCCTCAATGAGAATGGGGGCAGGATGAGGTTCTGTGGCTGCTCGCAAGGGGGAAGTCATTGCAGGTTTCAGTGGAAAATAGGATGTATTCTCCTCAGGTTTTTTGGTAGCTTCAGTTCAACAGTTATTGGGTTGACTACCCTGGTTATGGGGAAAGGGCCTATGTACTTCAGACTTAACTATTTCAAAGGCTGTCTGGATTGCAGGTATTTGATAGAAAGGTACCCCTTGTCTCTGACATTGTAATCCTTTTGAGGGGACCTTTTCTTGTTGGCCTATTTCTTGTAAGTGTCTCTAGTGTCGTCCAGTGCTTTACGGACCACCAGCCATGTGGTTTGCAATGATTTCACCCATTCAGCTAGTGAGGTGCATTTGGATGAGTGTTGTGAGAATTCCGGCATAGGGATGAAGTCCCGGCCAGTGGCCACACAAAATGGTGCAAATCCAGTGCTGCTGTGTATTGAATTATTGTAAGCTACTTCTGTGAAGGGAAGGAGGTCTAACCAATCATCCTGCTGATAATTAACATAGCATTAGAGATACTGTTCTAACACACTGTTAGCGCATTCACAGGCCTCATTAGTCTGAGGGTGATGCGAGGAACTGAGCCCCTGGGTGGTCCCCTAGAGTTTTAAGAATTCTTGCCAAAATTGGGAAGTAAATTGCACTCCTCTATTGAGATAATCCTCTTGGGGGACTCATGGAGGTGATAAATTTGCTTAACGAAGAGTTTTGCAAGAATACATGCAGAGGGAATTTGGGGTATGCCACGAAATGCACATGTTTGGAAAACAGATCAGTGATAATCCATATGATGGTATTTCCTGAGCTCTCTGGCAGTTCAGCAATAAAGTCCATGTATATCTCCTTCCAAGGAGCTGTGGGGTTGGCAACAGGTTGTAGAAGACCAGGTGGTTTACAAGTGTGTCCTGTCACATATGAGACAATTGGTGACATAGCCTTCTATGTCTTTCTTCATGCTCAGCCACCAGAATTGGTGCCTCACAAGGTGCAGTGTTTTGACAAAACCAAAATGTCCAGCAGTCTTAGATCATGGCTCCATTGCAGGATTAAAGCCCTTTGGATCGCAGGTACATAGAGTTTGGTCCCAATTCAGGTAAGGCCATCGTGTATGGAGATGTCATTTTTGTGGTATGTGAACAAGTCATCTCTTGTCAGGGCTGCCTTCAAAGTATGGATGAGATTGTCCGCTATTTTGGGTTCCATTTTTTCTTGAGTTTTGGTGATAGCTGGGTCTAATATTTGGCTAGATGGGATGATGGAGTTCATAACATCCTCTCTGGTGCTATTATACTGGGGTAGTCTCCCTCTCCTTTAGTTGTGAGTAAGTTTGTTATCGCCAGGGAAATTTGGACAAATGCTGGTATGAATTGTCTGTAGACGTTTGTGACGCCTAGGAAGCTCTGCATTTGCTTTCGGGTGCGGGGTGCCTCCCACTCAAGTACTGCTTGTACTTTTTCTGGGTCCACTTCCACCCCTTCATGGGAGATGTGGTACCCTAAGTAGTCCAATTTAGTTTTGTGAAATTTGCACTTGGAAAGCTTCACGAAGGATTTATATTCCTTGCAGACAGCTGATCATTTGCATTCTTTTAGACAGTTGTTGAGGCCACTTGGAAGTTTATCTGTGTCCTCAAGGTCATCTGAGTGGTGCAAATCAATGTGGAGCCTTCTTGGAACTGCTGAAAGGACTGTGTTGTAGACTGGAGATTGATGATGTCATATCCCTCCCCCTCTATTGAGAGAAGACTGTTCAATTTTGACACCGATGGCCTCTTTGACCCCTCTTTCAAACCAGCAGTCCTCTCTGTCCAAAATGTGGACTTCACTGTCTTCAAAAGAATGCCCTCTGTCTTTTAAAAGCAGATGCACTGCTATCGATGTCTTGAGCTCACGGATGTGCACCTCAAGCCTCTCCACCAAATTGGGACTAACTAGGCAGCGGGTGAACCCGGAATATAGTAAGGCTGTTAGTATACCCTTCTGCCCCAAGGAAGCCACCATAACTCTATTTCCACTATCATCAGTTTCATATTTCCACTTACCTGTCTACACCACTGTCGCTTTTTCCGGTTGGCTTCAGGTCCTTTGTTGATGTTCACTAGACAACAGAGTGAATTCTATGACATCAACCCCTTTGCGCATCGCTTCCTTGGGTGTGGGGGTTGGTTTGCCTCTTTTCAGTGCACCATTTGGGGTGGTTGGCCCAATCTTGGGGCAGGGCAGTCGATGATTTGGTAGCCTTCCTTGCCATACTGGAAGCATCCTTTCGAGTGTCGTCTAGGGCTGGAGCTCCTTCTGCCCATCTTTGGAGGGCCTCTCATCTCCAATGCTCTAAAATGTCTGCGTTCTCTCCATGGGTGTTCATGGAACACAGCCAGGTCAATATCTTCTTCACCAGCCAGGACAAAGCACACTTGAAGGGTCTGTGGCAATACTTGAGATAGGCAGCACCTCATGAGCCAGGCCCTGCCAGAAGTATTCAAGTAGTATTTCTTGGGGCCAGTCCAAGAGTTTGCTGGCCAAGCCCTGGAATTCTTGGATATAGGCTGTGACAGATCGCTTTTCCTGCTTGATGTTTCTGATTCTGGTCTTGGCTCTCTGATCTGCCTGTGGGTCCTTGAACCAGGGTCATCATGAAAGCATCAAAGTTATGGAGCTCTTCAGCATCTTCATCATGCAGTGCCACAACCCAATCGGTGGTTTTGTCTTCTGGCACTCAGGTGACACAGCGCACTCTGCCCATACTCCTCCATGAAATCCCAGACTTGAATGAGGAAGAATAATTGCTTTGTTTTTCCATTGAAGTTTACCATCAGCCTGACGATGGTCATCCTTGGCCACTGGGACAGCTGGTACCAGCAATGCAGCTAGGTCCAGCAGTGCTGGAGTGGGGCTGATGGCAGGTAGCCCCGGTTCCTGGGCATGAGCTTGGCCAAGCTGTTCCAGGGGTTCATGTAACATAAATTCCATGAATCTCTCTCTGAATAGATCAACCACCCATTTGATTGCTGCTGCTTGGAATTACCTCTCAGCCTGTGCTGGCTCGAAAGGTACCTCTGGGCATCATGTCTTGGGTCACTCCTGCTGGAAGCTCCTCCAATTTCTTCACCCCCAGGAAGCAACAGGGAGGGGTCCCGCCATTCCTTGGGGAATTGGGACAGGGGCATCAGTCTCCATGCTGATGCCTTCAACCTTGCACTAGAGTCGTCTGGCTGCTCCAGGCTTCCTCTTGAGAAAGGCATGGTTGCACAATGCCCATGGTAGATAAATTCTCCAGGTGGATTGCAGTTTTGGCTTAATGTCAGTCCTGCCCCAACTTGGTCTGTTAAGCAAGAACAACTCTCGACTCCATTCAATGTGAAAGGTTTACTTTGCTAAAGGCCAAGTGGATTACAGCAGAGCAAAGCCAGAACTGAGGTTTAACTTTTCCCCTTTGTCCCTTTCCATTTTGATCCCTCATTGTCCAATAATATTGAAATAAAATGTTTTAGGAACTGTTTCTTCAACTGTAGAGTAAGCAGTGTGGATGTGCATGCCTTTCGCAGCTGTTTGACCTTGACCTTTTGTCTCTAGAAGATACCATGAATCATTAGCCTTCCCCCATCCCATCCAGCTCTCTCCCCCATAGTTCATGGCAGACTGGCATCCAGAAAATGCAAAGAGCAGGCATGAGATGGCAGTTCTGACAAATAGATTCTTTATTGATTATAGAAGGACCTTTGAGCTTGTGGACCTTCAAACTATAAAAGAAAATATATACAGGACAGAAAGATATAGTCCAGATGAAACATGGTAAAAAACAGGTTCTAGTTCAGCAAAGAAATTATACAAGGCTATATATTCTCTTCCTTATTTATTCAACCTATATGCTGAATATATATTGAGAGAGACTAGATTAGAAGAAGAAAAGTGTGCTTTAACATTGAATAAAAACAAACATCAATAACCTGAACAGGTAGTCCTTGATTTATAACCTAAAATTGAGCCTAACATTGAGCCTAAAATTTCTGTTGCTAAGCGAGACACATTTCTAAAGTGAATTTTGCTCCATTTTTCCTCCCCCAGCGCGTGCACAGGATGTGGCAAGTGCACGGGGGCTGACAGTGTCCAGCAGCAGCTGCAGCCTGCCAGTCCCTCAGTGGGTGCATTCTGGGGCTCCACAGCCCACTGCAACCACTGGGCCGGCCCTCCAAACAGCAGGCGTGGCGGCAGCACAGACAGCAGAGGCATGGCGGTAGAAGGCATGTGATCAAGCCTGCCGGACTCTTCTGCTCTGTTCCACCTTCTGTCTTTGCATGGCTGCCACGGCTGGCATGGGGCAGGTGGCCATGAGGCTGCCCAGCACATCCAATGGGCCGGATTGCATCCCTCTCCCTCGGATCTCTGCCTCCTGTAATGCCGCACCTGCAGCTTGGAGGGCTGGCCCAGTGGTCACAGCAGGCTGCAGAGCATCATTGGCCCCTGCACGCTCACCATCTCCTGTGTGTGCGCCAGGGGGGGTACTTAGCCAAACTGGGCTGGGGTGGTGAGGACCAGTCCCTCGCTGTCCCCGGGGCAGCCCTGTGGGCAAAATCTGGGCCCATCTGGACGAGGCAAGGAAGGTAGTGGGGCAGCGGTGGTGCCACATTGTGGTCCCTGCATGCTTGGTCCCCGCCATCCAACTTTGTCCTCCAGTGAGCGCCCTGGGAGCTCAAGAGCCAGGCTGGATGCCAGCCACCCAGGACTCCAGGCAATCCATGCTGCCATCCGGAGTGCCCCTCACACAGCCCGAGAGGGTTGGCAGGCTCCTCCAGTAGATCAGGCCCGGCGCCCACCCTGGTCCCGCCCTCCTCCATAGGAGATCTTCCCCAGCCTCGCTTGGGCCCCCACAGGCACCACTGATGCGATTGACATTGAGCTGGCCACGGCCACTCCAGCCATGCCCACCCAGCCATCCGCAACCACCCAGCTATGCCCACCCCAGCCACCCCCATCCAGCTGGCCACCACCATCCCGGCCACACCCACCCAGCCCCCCAAGGGCAACCGCAATGCTGATGCGGCCCTTAATGAAATTGAGTTTGACACCCCTGCTATAGAAAATATATTCTGATGCTATGATCTGTCTATTTCAATGAATATTAGCATAGTACTATAATTGACTGATTATCAGGCAATAATTTTTTATGGCATGTTATGGAAGTGAAAGTTGGATTCTGAAGAAGCAGGATAGAAAAAGTACTGATAGCTTTGAACTTTGGTGCTGGAAAACAGTCCCGAGAACAATATGAATAGCGAAGAAAACAAACACATGAATCATCCAACAAATCAATGCAGAGTTGTCACTTGAGGCTCAAACGACCAGTCTCAAATTAGCATCTGCCACAATTACTTCTTTCCCTTTCCTTCAGTCTCCTGAAGCCAAACTGATTTTTTTTAAAAACTCTGTTTTGTCGGAGCACAGTAGGGATAGGGATCTGATGAGAAAGCAGGCAGAAGAGGAATAAGAGTGTGATACAGAAGTGGGAAAGGCAGGGGATAACTTGCAGAGAACTAGGCGTTCTTCATTTGGCTTGTACCTTTGGGCTGACTTCCCATTAATGCTTTCAGTTCAGTTATTAGTGCTGTGCAGAAAAATTCTCATGAAGATTTTTCTATTATGTGTAATTCAGTTTGATGAAATAAAATTTGCTTTCAAAGTTTCTTTCAAATGAATGAAGTATATTCAAAATTGCTACTCTGCCTGCTTAGTCATGAGTAATTTGCATTAAATTAAAGTTGTCTGCCAGCAAAGAAGGTGGAGGAGTATCTCTCAGCCCATATTCACCCTGTTCTCCCCCTCCTGCCAATCCTTCGTCAGCTGCCAGAGCAGAAAGGTAACATATAAAATCAAAGAAAAAACTAATAATGAAAGGACAATTTTCTTGCCTTTAATATAAAACATGCAGGTATGAATGATTAAATGTAAAATAATTCTAAGCATTCAAATACAGATAATCCTCAATTTAGGACCACAACTGAGCCCAAAATTTATGTTGTGATAAATTGATAAATTTGTTAAGTAAGTTTTGGCCCATTTTACAACTTTTTTGCCACATTTGTTAAGGGAATCACTGCAGTTGTTAAATTAGTAACATGGTTGTTAAGTGAATCTGGTTTCCCCATTGACTTTGTTTGTCAGAAGGTTGCAAAAGGGGATCACGGGACTCTGGGACACTGCAACCGTCATAAATGTGAGTCAGTTGTCAAGCATCTGAATGTAAATCACGTGACCATGGGGATGCTACAATGGTCTTAAGTGTGAAAAATGGTCATAGGTCTTTTTTCAGTTCTGTTATAACTTCAAATGGTCACTAAATGAACTGTTGCAGGTTGAGGACTGCCTGTATATGTTTGAGACTAAATAGCTGTTTGCATTTTTTAATCTTTGAAATTAATTTGGAGAAGATAAGTATTGCGACCTTTTGCATATGGAGGATTCCAAAAGGGAATGTTACAGAGAATAAGTCAAACTTCTCTCTATGTCAGCCCCTCATGTACTGCAAGACAGCTATCATGTCTCCCCTAATCCTTCTCTTCATTAAGCTAGACATACCTAGTTCTCTTAATCATTCCTCATGTGAGTTATCCTTACAGTAGTTGTTCTTCTCTGCATTCTTTCTAGGGTCTCAGCATCTTTTTTTTTATTGTGGTGACCAGCATTTGATACAATATTTCAAGTATGGCCTCACTAGTGTAATATAAAGCATTACTATCACTTCTCATGATCTTGATGCTATCTCTCTGTTTATGCATCCTAGGACTGGGTTGGGTTTTTTTGGCAGCTGAAGCACACTGCTGACTCACATTTAAGTAGTGATCCACTAGGACACTTAGATCTCTCTCATAGTTACTACAGTTGAGCCAGATACTGCCTATTCTATATCTATGTGTTTTATTTTCCTGCCTAGGTGCAGGAACTTACTTTTCTCTGAACTGCATCTTGTTGGATAGGGCCCATTTCTGTACTCTGTCAATATCCTTCTGAATCAAGAGTCTATCTTCCAAAGTGTTAGCAATTTCCCCCACACTTGAAGACATCTGCAAATTTGATGAACTCTCCTTCTATCCCCAATCTAAACCATTTATGAAGATGTTGAACAGCACATCTACATGGAGGGAAGCATGAAAAGGGGTACCTCAAAACAAACCTTTGAGGTACCCCATTATATGCTTTCCCCCATGTAGATGTGGTTCCATTGAGGATTACATGCTGAGTATGGTTGGTCAGCCAACTGCAAATCCATCTGGTGAACTTTAAATTGGGCAATGATGTTATTTCAAATGAAAACAATAAAACAATAACATTATATCACAATTTATATCCAGAGGTTTTAGATTACATGTTCAATATAATTCTGTACCTGTTGCGTTTAATAATGTAATAAACTAGTCTAGAGCACAGAACAAAATAGTTACTTTTCTTGTGCACAGAGTGAATGCTTTTTTGCCTTGAAAATAATAAAAAGGAAATAGCAAGAACACTGGAGGAAAATGCTCATATAACACTGGAATTCTTGATTTTAAGTGAATGAGGAGCAACATAGTGACAGATGCTTTATTCTCTTGAATGCTCTTGGTTTTAAGGAAAACTATAATAGGGCATAGTCACATAGGTTCAAAGCATAAATGCTATTGAAAAAGGAGCTCAAGCAAATTCCCAAAGAAGAAAATATTAAAAGCATAATTGCAAATATGATGAAGAGAAAAAATGGAAGATATCCAAAGCCAAGGTAAATATTGGAAAACAAACAATGAAACATACATACCTAGAACTACCTACCTATAATTTAAATGCATTATCATTTAAATTATAGCATTATCCATACTGTCTGGAATGAAGAGAAGTAAAGAACTATTGTATAATCGTTGGTAATCAGTTATTTTTACCAAACAACGCCTTTTTTTAAAAGAAAGCCAAAAATAATTAACATACATTAGATACTTTTCATTCCTTCTACATTTTTGATATGTAGATGGAAAGGGTCTGATGGGTTTAGAAAATATTCATACAATACTGAACAAACTTTTAAAGTGAAATTGAAAAGATGCAGATGCTATAAAGGTAACTGGGGGGAAAATTTAGAATTCTACTTGAACACGATTTTAGGTTACACCAACACAAGTGTCTTGTCACAGAGAGAAGCGATCTTACCTCTTTATTCTGCACTGCTCAAATTAAACTTAGAATATTGTATCTAGTTGTGGACATAACATTTTAGGAAGATCACTGACTGGAGCATATCCAGAGAAGAACAACAAAGAAGATAAGAGGCCAGAGAGGTTATGAGGAACAATTGGAGGTATTATGTTTAGATTGGAGAAGAAAATACTGCAGAAATACCTGATGGCTGTCTTTCAATATCTGAGTGGCTGTCATGTAGAAAGTTACCTTGGAGTTGTTCCAAAAGACAGGACAATTAAAAATGGTTTCATCCATAAGGAATGAGATGTTAAGTGGCTATCAGAATTGCTGTTTGACAATGCCTTGGGAGGTGGTAAGCTCTCCTACTCTGAAGATACATAAGCAGAGGCAGGACGACTATCTAATGGGAACATGATAATAGAGGATTCCAACACTGGGAAGGAGTTTTAGACTACATGAGGCAATGAAGCTGTTGGATTGACCCCAAGTTACAGTTTACCTTCCTAGAATCCCTCTTCAGGATGTATTTATAAGGGGTGCAAGTATAGATACAAATGGAATTTTCTAATCATCAGATTTAAACAGTCAGCAGAAGTAAAACATAATTTTTAAATCAGCCTTCTGTTGATGAGCAACTGAAAAATGGCACTCTAATAGTTCAGGTTTAAGGAAAAGCATTTCCTCTTCTGCTGCAATCTAACATGCTTTCTTCATTTGGAAAGTTGAATTAGAAAAGCCTTGTGAAATTAATGGCCCAACTCATTAGAAGGGCTTTAAACTAAAATTGAAGGGGAAGGGTGAGCAATCATTAGAATCTCTAGAACACAAAATCAATCATAAATCCCAAGAAAACAAATCAAACAAAGAGGTGGGGAGTGATGAGAAAAAAGAAAAAAAATCAAACAACAATCAAGATATCCAGGAAACATACCCATGGACAGACATAAAAGTCTTAAATGTTTATGTACTAATGCTCAAAGCTTGGGGAACTAGAAGCAATAGTACACTAGGGTGGGTATGACATAGTTGGCATTACAGAAAACTGGTGGGACGAAACCCATGACTGGAATGGACTGACGGATGGATACAAATTGTTCAAACGAAACAGAACTACAAAAAGAGGAGGGGGAGTTGCACTATATGTAAGAGAATACTATATAGGTACAGAAATGCACATGAGCAAAGATAAAGACCTCCAGAATCTATATGGGTTAATATAAAAGGGAAAAAAAGTGACATTGCCATAGGGGTATACTACATGGCACCCAACCAATCAGAAGAAATAGATGGACTCTTTTCCAACCAGTTAACAAATGTATGTAGAAAGCATACCACAGGAGACTTCAACTACCCGGATATCAGATGGGAGACAAACTCTGCAGCGAGCGGGAGATCAAACAAATTCCTAACCAACCTAGCCGACAACTTTGTCATCCAAAAGGGAGAGGGAACTAGAAGTAAAGCTATACTGGATCTAATTCTTACTAATAGAGAAGAAGTGATAGAGGGAGTTGAAGTGGCTGGAACCTTTGGGGAAAGTGACCACGTCATACTGGAATTCAATATAATGCAAACACAACAATAGAAAATAATTCAACCAATGTCTTAAACTTCAAAAGAGCTGATTTTTAACAAACTCAGAGAAAGCTTGGGAAAGATTCCTTGGATGAAAATCCTAAAGGGGAAAACAATTCAAGAAGCATGGAAAACTCTGAAAAATACTATCATAAAAGCCCAGTCCAGCACAATACCACTGAAAAAGAAAAACAAGAAATTCAAGAAGAAACCAGCATGGCTGCACAAGGATCTCTCTGACAAACTGAAAGACAAAAAGGACAAGTACAAAAAATGGAAAGAGGGACACATAATTAAGGCTGATTATCAGCAGACAGCCAGAACATGCAAAGATGAAGTCAGGAAAGCAAAGACTCAGAATGAACAAAGATTTGCAACAGAAATCAAGGATAATAAAAAAAAGTTTATTTCAACTTATTAATAACAAGAAAAAAGTCAAGGAAACTGTAGGTCTACTAAAGAGAGAAGATGGCAAGGAAGTAACAGGCAGTAGGGAGAAAGCAGATCTGCTTAACTTATTCTTTGCATCAGTCTTCACACAAAAAGAAATTATAGCACAACATACCAAAAAGAAAAACCTGCAAAAAACAAACTAGAAACAAAAATTAAAATAAGCAAGAAAATGGTAAGAGAACACCTATCCGACCTTGATGAATATAAATCACCAGGACCCGACAGATTACATCCCAGAGTTCTGAAGGAGCTGGCAGATGTTATCTCAGAACCATTGCACCATATCTTTCAAAAATCCTGGAGCACCGGGGAAGTATCTGAGGATTGGATAAGGGCTGATGTGGTTCCCATCTTCAAGAAAGGGGAAAAAACAGACCCAGGAAACTACAGACCAATCAGTCTAACATCAATACCTGGGAAGATCCTGGAAAAGATAATCAAAAAACAGATCTGCGAACAACTAGAAGCAAACAAAGTTATAACTGGTAGCCAGCATAGGTTTGTCAAAAACAGATCATGCCAAACCAATCTTATTTCATACTTTGATAAAGTGACCAAATTAGTAGACCAGCGAAACGCTGTGGACACAGTATACTTAGACTTCAGCAAGGCATTCAACAAAGTAGACCACAATCTACTGCTTGGTAAGCTAGAAAAAGGTAGAATAGACAACATCACCACCAGATGGATTTGTAGCTCGTTGACAAACCGTATTCAACGAGTAGACCTCAATGGTACCACATCCACATGGAAAGAAGTAAGCAGTGGGGTATCACAAGGCTCCGTCTTAGGCCCAATACTCTTCAATATCTTCATCAATGACTTAGATGAGAGAATAGAAGGGGAACTCATCATATTTGCAGATGACACTAAACTGGCAAGAATAGCCAACATCCCAGAAGACAAGCTCAGGATCCAAAAAGATTTTGACAAGCTGGAACAATGGGCCTTATCCAACAAAATGAGTTTTAATGTGAAGAAAAGGAAAGTTTTACATTTAGGCAGGAAAAATCAAACATATAAGTACAGATTAGGTGAGACCTGGCTCAAAAACAGTAATTGTGAGAGGGACCTTGGAGTCCTAGTGGACGATCACTTGACTATGAGCCAGCAATGTGCAGCACCCGCCAAAAAAGCTAATACAATCCTGGGTTGCATAAACAGAGGCATAGAATCAAGATCATGCGAATTATTAGTCACGATGTCTGTAGCTGGTCCAATGAAAAAATGTACAAAAGAGATGGTTTGCATCCATCAAAGAAAGGGACTGAGTTACTCGGCTATAAATTCACAGATTTTCTGGAGGAATATTTAAACTAAACAGCGGGGACAGTGAGTTAATTGATACAGAACATCCCTGTCCCGGGCAATCTAAAAATTATAGGGCTAACAGTGCACGTAACATAGATGTGTGTGTGGACAAGAACATCAACCTTGCTGTCAAGCAAAATCAAGCTTCTAACAGCGAGTGCCACACAAAGTGCACTAACCAAATAGGTGGTAAGACAACAGGGGAACTCAGGCACCACACAGGTTACGTAGAAAGTAAACACAGGATCAGTCATAAAGGACTCAAATGTCTATACACCAACGCACAGAGTATGAACAGCAAACAGGGTGAACTAGAAATTCAAGTTAATGAGGGCAGATATGATATTGTTGCCATTACAGAAACATGGTGGGATGAAACCCACAAATGGAACACACAGCTAGAGGGATTTAAATTATTTAAAAGAAACAGACCAAATAAAAGAGGAGTTGCTCTATATGTAAGAAATAACTACATCTCTACAGAAATAGAGCACAACAATGATAAAAACTGTCTTGAATGCATTTGGGTCAATATAAAAGGGGGGGGGAAATGACATTGCCATAGGTGTATACTACAGGCCACCCAACCAAACAGAGGAAATAGATGAACTTTTTGCTAGTCAGCTAACTAAGGTATGTAGGAAGCACATCACAATAGTAATGGGGGACTTTAACTACCCTGACATCAACTGGGAGACAAACTCTGCACCAAGTGGAAGATCAAACAGATTCCTTGCAAACCTAGCAGACAACTTTGTCTCCCAAAAAGTAGAGAAGGAACTAGGGGATTAGCCATTTTGGATCTAATTCTCACTAACAGAGATGAAATGATAGAAGGTGTTGAAGCCACAGGAACCTTGGGAGGAAGTGATCATGCAATATTGGAATTCAACATTATGGAAGCACAAGCAATAGAACACAGTCAAACTAGAGTCTTGGACTTTAAGAGAGCTAATTTCAATAAACTTAGAGAGGGCTTGGGAAGGATTCCACGGATGAGAATCCTCAAGGGGAAAACAACTCAAGAAGCTTGGAAAATTTTGAAAAGTGAGATAATAAAAGCCCAGTCTAGCACAATACCAACAAAGAGGAAAAATAACAGCTCTCAAAAGAAACCAGCATGGCTGCATAAAGAACTCTCTGGTAAATTGAAAGATAAAAAGGACAAGTATAGAAAGTGGAAAGAGGGGCACATAACTAAGTCAGAATATCAGCAAATAGCCCAAGCCTGCAAAGATGAAGTGAGGAAAGCTAAGGTTCAAAATGAACTAAGGCTTGCGACCAAAGTCAAAAATAACAAAAAAAGCTTCTTTCAACATGTAAAAAACAAGAAAAAAGTGAAGGAAACGATTGGTCCATTAGTGGGTGAAAGTGGCAAGAAGGTGACAAGCAACAGGGAGAAAGCAGAACTATTTAACTTGTTTTTTGCATCTGTCTTTACACAAAGAGAAAAAACAGACCAACCTACCAAAAATAGTGCCATAAAAAACAGAATAGAAACGCAAGTTAAGATAGGCAAGAAAACGGTAAGTGAGCACCTGTCCAGCCTAGACGAGTTCAAATCACCAGGACCAGATGGATTACACCCCAGAGTTCTCAAGGAACTGGCAGATGTGATCTCAGAAACATTGAACTATATTTTTCAAAGATCCTGGAGCACTGGGGAACTACCGGAGGACTGGAAAAGAGCTGATGTAGTTCCCATCTTCAAAAAAGGGGAAAAAATGGACCCAGGAAACTACAGACCTATCAGCCTGACCTCAATACCTGGGAAGATTCTGGAAAAGATAATCAAACAATGAATGAGCGAACATCTAGAGGCAAACAAAGTCATTACTAAAAGCCAACATGGGTTTGTCAAAAACAGATCATGCCAGAAAAATCTTATTGCATTTTTTGACCAAATGACAAAATTAGTGGATCAGAGGAATGCTGTGGATATAATTTACTTGGACTTCAGTAAGGCATTTGATAAAGTAGATCACAACCTACTACTTGATAAGATAGAAAAATGTGAGTTAGACAGCATCACCACCATATGGACCTGTAGCTGGCTGACCGGCCGTACTCAGCGTGTGGTCCTCAATGGAACCGCATCTACATGGAGGGAAGTGTGTAGTGGGTGCCCCAGGGCTCTGTTCTGGGCCCAGTGCTCTTCAACACCTTCATCAACGATTTGGACGAGGGGATAGATGGGGAAATCATCAAATTTGCAGACGACACCAAGCTGGCAGGAATAGCCAACAATACCACTTTACAATGCCTTGGTAAGGCCACACTTGGAATACTGCATCCAGTTTTGCTCACCATGATGTAAAAAAGACGTTGAGACTCTGGAAGGAGTGCAGAGAAGAGCAACAAAGATGATTAGGGGACTGGAGGCTAAAGCATATGAGGAACGGTTGCTGGAATTGGGTATGTCTAGTTTAATGAAGAGAAGGATGAGGGGGGACATGATAGCAGTGTTCCAATATCTCAGGGGCTGCCACAAAGAAGAGGGAGTGAAGCTATTTTCCAAGGCGCCTGAAGGCAGGACAAGAAGCAATGGATGGAAACTAATTAAGGAGAGAAGCAACCTAGAACTAAGGAAAAACTTCCTGACAGTTAGAACAATTAACCAGTGGAACAACCTGCCTCCAACCTGTGCTCCAACACTGAAAGTTTTTAAGAAGAGACTGGACAGCCATTTGTCTGAAATGGTATAGGGTTTCCTGCCTGAGCAGGGGGTTGGACTAGATGACCTCCAAGGTCCCTTCCAACTTTATTATTATTATTATTAGTACCGCTTTATAAAACCCTAGTGAGACCACACCTTGAATACTACAAAAAAGATGTTGAGACGTTGGAAAAAGTTCAGAAAAGAGCAACTAAGATGATCCAAGGCCTGGAGACTAAAACATATGAAGAACGGCTGCAGGACTTGGGTTTGGCTAGTCTAAAGAAAAGAAGAAATAGGGGTGACATGATAGCAGTATTCTAGTATTTGCGAGGCTGCCACAAAGAAGAGGGGGTCAAATTATTCTCCAAAGCACCAGAGGGCAGGACAAGAAACAATGGTTGGAAACTGATCAAAGAGAGAAACAACCTGGAATTAAGGAGAAAGTTCCTAACAGTGAGGATAATTAACCAGTGGAATAGCTTGCCTTCAGAAATCGTGGGTGCTCCGACACTGGTGGTTTTTAAGGAGACTGGACAGTCACTTGTCTGAGATGGTATATAGGTTCTCCTGCTTGAGCAAGGGGCTGGAATAGAAGACCTCCAAGGTCCCTTCCAGCTCTATTCTATTCTAATAATGAAGATATTGCAAAACTTACAGAACATTCTCTGTTGTTTATCTCAGCAATCTATATTGTATGTTTCAGGTAGATGGGGCGTTGTCTTACCTGAACGCCTTTTTTTTTTTTTTAAATAACAAGTTTTATTGATTTTTTTTAGTTTTACTACAAAGTATTTGAGACTCATCGTGGGGATAGGGTACTCCATAGAAAAAAGTAAGAAACATAATTATACATAAACAATTCAAATTACTTCTTTAGAGGTTCCCTCTCTATTTTATCAGTAAAAAAACACACGAAAACTATCAGTAATATTTCATCTATGATCAACCTGTTTTCAGGCTTAACTAACTTACAATTAACCTATTCCAATTTAGCTTTAAATAAACATATGGTATATAATTTGGGTATCCAATTTCCCTTATTTCATAAAATATAAATTGTTTCTAAAATATACATATTATTCCAACCATTCTATTTATACTTCTCAATTCAATTCTATCTCTTATTCTAGTCTATTTCAAATACATATTTTATAAATGGACATAGCTTTAAAACAATTTTTATCTCAATAACATTAACTCCAATAGTTTTCATCTCAATATTAACTCAGTCAAAATCTCTAAAAGCCCTTTTAACCCGTCAAATACAATTTTAACTCTCATTTTTAAACCTAATTCTAGCTTTCTTTTTGTGCCAAGCAGGTTTCCACAAAAGAGCCTCTAACTCCTCAAATCTTAATATTTGGTTATACATATTTCTCCACAATTGAATCTGATCGTAGTCCTCTTCTCTTTTTTCCAGTGATGTCTGCACTAGATAGTCTTAATCAGTATGGTAGTTATTCGTTGTTTGTCCATGTTGTCAGCGTTTTCGATGCCTCATATTTGAAAGTCAATTCCTGTTGCTTTTAGGATTATAGGTGTTTTAGTTGGAATCCGCCTTTGGTCATCAAAATTCTCCATAATTTGCATATGACATGTAATATCTTCCTCTGTGTTGATTGGTTCCTCTTCAATAGATTGTAGATATATTTCTTCCATCTCGTTAAGTTGTGAGTATAGTTGGATGCCGGCCTCTTTAGGGTTGATCTGTTCTTCCTCTGTTGTTCCTTGATCTATAACTTGGTCAGTCAAAATTTGAGATTCAATTTTTAACTCTGGAACATCATCTTTCCTGTTCATTCTAAATTGTTCTTTCAGTTCCAAATTTTTTTCTAGTAAAAGTCCATAGTCAAGCTGTGGATAAGATTCCATTTCAATAACAAAATAGTCTATGCCGGCCTCTTTAGGGTTGGTCTGTTCTTCCTCTGTTGTTCCTTAGTCTATGACTTGGTCAGTCAAAGTTTGAGATTCAATTTTTAACTCTGAAACATCATCTTTCATGTTCATTCTAAATTGTTCTTTCAGTTCCAAAAATTTTTCTAGTAAAAGTCCATAGTCAAGCTGTGGGTGAGATTCCATTTCAATAACAAAATATTCGTTTTTTGGTGAAGGTTCAGCTTAAAAGATAAATACAACAATAAAAATTCTGTAGTAGGAGTAATATAAGGTCTAGAATCCAAAGAAAAATAGAAAAAAGCAAAAAAATCAGGCCAGAGAGAATGTAATCCAAAATAATAATAAAATCTTTAAGTTCCAAAAATTTTTCTAGTGTAAGTCCATAACTAAATTGTAGGTAAACTTCCGTTTCAATAATAAAATGAAAATTCTATAGTAGCAATATTATAAAATGTAACATCCAAACAGGAATAAGAAGAAATAAAACAGTCAAGCCAAACAAAAAGATAAAAGCAGAAAAAATCCAAGTCAGTATTATGAATATCCAATTTGTAATCCAAAATAGTAATAGGAAAAAAAATGCCTTAAAAATCAATTATTATATTGTAATCCAAAAAAGAGAGAATATCCATTTTTCTAGGAAATATATTTTGTATTGTAAAGTCAAAATAAACTACTAGGAGAAAGAAAAGGAAAGAAAGGAAAAAAAATGCAGCCCTTCAGTTGGTTTCAATACAGATAGGAATGTCTGGGCGTCACGCCAAGTTTAGGCTGAATACGCATCCAACAAAGCAAAGTGAAAGTTATCAGATTAACATGGATACTTTCTTGCCAGTTCAATCCACAAAAAGCCGCCCAGACAGCCAGAATTTTTTTTAAAATAAACAGTAATGTTCAGAAGGGGGGGGGAGGAAGAAAAACACTCCACCCCCCTCCCTAAAGGCTTTCACTTAGGCTAAAAACAAGCAGGCAAAGAGAAAGAAGGCCCACCTTCACAGTAAGGATTTTTTTCAGGATCCCCGAAATCCAACAGCTCAAATAGTCAGTAAAAATTAATTATTTTTCTCAAAGCTCGTTTT
Source organism: Azemiops feae (assembly GCA_023970755.1). Lineage (NCBI taxonomy): Eukaryota > Metazoa > Chordata > Lepidosauria > Squamata > Viperidae > Azemiops > Azemiops feae. The sequence continues at coordinate 148,484 of JALGBA010000587.1, forward strand.
CCCAAGTATCCGAACGCTGCTTTCTTAAAATAGGGAAGTAATTCTAGAAGCTTTTCACAGGAAGGTAAATAGGGTATCAAGAGGGAAGGAAAGGTCTCACCCAGATCACCCGGTTCTTTTCGCTTAGATGTTGCTGTGACTTTCGGCTGAAGCAGCTAGATGATCAGCCATGTTAATGGCCGATCTTTTCCCCGTTGGCCCAAAGGAGCTGTCTCGGACCGCAGAGGGAGCTGCCACTCCCTCCGCCATCAACGAGTGTCCTCCTCAGCAGTGGCGACTTTCGACCCTCTCCAGGGTCTACCGGCGGGGGGAAACCGGCCGGCAAAGAGAGCAAACTCTTTGCGCGACCGCCTGCGCTGCGACCGGAAACGGAAGTCCTTTTCTCAGCATGACGATGGAGACTCCACAAATGGGTTAACTTCATCCTCCTGCCCAATGAGACTAAGTCAAACAATTGCCACGCCTCCTGCTGGGCTGGATCCTGACCCAGTTTACGACGAAGGCGAAGCACAGAAACTAAAGTTGGATGCGTTGGCTCCTCCTGCCCCCTACACAGGACCTGACGGCCCTTTGAGGGGATGGGAGTGGAGTCTCCATCGTCATGCTGAGAAAAGGCATTCAGGTAAGACAACGCCCCTTCTCCAGCATGAGGATGGAGACTCCACAAATGGGACGTACCAAAGCCATCTGTCCCTATGGGAGGGAAGCAGTCTGGGCCTGTGTCCCGGTCGATGGCACCACCTGTTGCAAAACCCTCCGGCCAAAGGAGGCGTCTGAAAAGGCATATTTGTCCATCTTGTAGTGCCTTATAAAGGGAGAAGGCGAGGACCAGGTCGCCGCTCTACAGATTTCGGTGATGGAAGCTTGCGTGGCTCATGCTGCCGATGTTGCGGCGCTGCTCGTGGAATGAGCCGTGATGCGGCCAGGTGCGGGCAATGATTGTGCTTGATAAGCCCGTGCGATGCAAGCTTTGATCCATCTGCCAATTGTTGAGGCAGACACTTTCTGCCCCATGGAAGAGGGTTGGAAAGAAATAAAGAGCGCCTCCGACTTTCGAACAGCGGATGTCCGCTTGATGTAATGTTTCAGCGCTCTGCTCTGCGAACATCCAAAGTATGCCACTTATGTTCCAAATCGTGGGACGGATTGGGGCAAAAGTTAGGAAGTACCACCTCCTGAGCCCTGTGGAACAAGGTGTTAACCTTGGGGACAAATGATGGGTCTAGGCGAAGAATCACCCTGTCGTTATGAAAGATGCACAGATCTTCCCTTACCGAGAGAGCCGCCAGTTCCGAGATGCGCCTGGCCAAAGTTATGGCTACCAGGAAGGCGACTTTCAAAGACAAGAGGCGGAGAGTGCATGCCCCGATGGGTTCAAACGGGCCCGATGTAAGGGCCTGTAGGACCTTTGGCAGATCCCAAGAGGGATAACGGTGAACCACTGGTGGCCTGGTATTGGTCGCCCCTTTGATAAAGGAGTGCACCATAGGCTGCTGGGACAGAGGGATCAAGTTGTTGCATTGCAATACTGTTGACAGAGCTGCGACCTGACGACGGATGGTGCTGGGCGATAGGCCCTTGTCCAACCCTTCCAACAGGTACTCTAAGACCTTCGGGATGGTGAGTGAGGAGAAATCCAACTGACTCTTAGCACACCAGAGACTAAATTTTTTCCAGGTGGAGTCATATATCCTATTCGTGGAGGGGCGCCTGCAGGCTTGAATCATCTTTATGACCCTCGTTGAATAGGAGCCCCTTGTTAGCAGTTGCCGCTCAAGTGCCAGGCGGCTAACTGAAGCCACTGAGGTTCTGGGTGCTGCAAGGCTCCCTGACTCAGGGCAATGAGGTTGGGGGGAATTCTCCATGGGGGAGAGATGGAGAGATCCACGAGGTCTGCAAACCAAGGACGTCTGGGCCAGTATGGGGCAATCAAGATTACTTCTGCCCATTCCAGCAGCACCTTGCGGATGACCACCTGGATCAGAGGAAGAGGAGGGAAGGCGTATAATCATTCCCTTGGCCAAGGGCTGCGGAGCGCATCCACCCTCTCCGCCCCCCGGGAAGGGAACCGAGAGAAGAATCTTGGGAGTTGAGCATTCAGTGGCAAGGCGAACGGATCTATTACTGGTTGTCCGAATTGGATCGAGACCTTCTTGAAATTGGAGGGATCCAGACGCCACTCTGAGTGGTCTACCGTCGATCTGCTCAAGGAGTCCACCTGCCGGTTCGCTACTCCCGAGATGTGTTCCGCCCTGAGGGAGGAGAGGTTGGACTCTGCCCAAGAAGCTAGTAGCTGGGCCTCGGTCATGAGGTCTCTGGACCGGGTACCCCCCTGGCGGTTCACGTGGGCCTTGGCTGCGACATTGTCCGTAAGGACCAGGACATGTTGCCCTGTTACACTGCTCCTGAAGTGTTGAAGGGCGAGATGTATGGCCCTGAGCTCCAACCAGTTTATGTTGTGCTGCAGGTCCGGTGAAGACCACCGGCCCTGAGCCAACTGAGACTGGAGGTGAGCTCCCCAACCAAAGAGGCCGGCATCTTAGGGTGATACGAGGTGGTTCCTTGAATAAGGACCCCTTTGCCAATGCCGGAGATATCCACCATTGAAGGGAGTGTAAGGTCTGAAGAGGGACCCTGACCTTCTGAGTGGAAGAGCTCGTGCCCAGCCTCTGAAATGGTAGAAGGAACCATTGCAGGTGTCTGGAGTGCAACCTGGACCATGGGACGATTGACATACACGAGACCATCTTCCCTAGGAGTTTGGAGAGCGTGGCCAGGGAAACTACTCGATCTTTCTATATCTGGAGCACCAGAGACCGAATGCTGTCCCGGCGTTCCTGCGACAGGTAGACCATGCACTGCGTCGTATCTATGATCACCCCCAGGTGTAATAGACGGATGGATGGAACGGTGTGGCTCTTCGGGAAATTTATGGAAAATCCGTGGGCCTGTAGAACCCCAATAGTGTGGTTGAGATCCCAGTGGGCTGCCTGGATGGACGAGGACTGAATTAGAATGTCGTCCAGGTAGCACTGGATCTGCACTGGTATTAACCTCAGGTGGGCCGTCAACGCCGCCAAGATTTTCATAAACACTCTTGGGGTGGAGGAAAGGCCGAATGGTAGGGCTCTGTATTGGAAATGGTGCCCGGCAAAACAAAATCTGAGGAACCTGCGATGGCTGGGAATAATGGGAACATGCAAGTAGGCCTCCGTGAGGTCTATGGATGTCAAGAGGTCGCCCCGCCTGATGCTGGCCAGGATGGACTGGAGCGTCTGCATCTTGAACCTCTCGTATTTGAGATGGGAATTCAGACCTTTGAGGTCTAGAATGGCTCTCCATCCTCTGGAGGGACACCACAAAGAGGATGGAGTAGAATCCCTGCCCTCTTTGGCCAGTGGGGACTGTCTCTATGGCCCTGATGTCTAGAAGATGACGAATGGCCTGTTGCATAAGTCTCTTCTTGTCCAGTCGCTGCGGCGTCGGGCAAGGTATGAAGCGACCCAGGGGTGTGGAGAGAAAGGTTAGAGATAGACCCTCCTTGATAGTTCGGAGCACCCAAGAGTCTGTCGTGGTGCCCTCTCATTGACTTGCGAATAGAGAGAGTCTGCCTCCTATGGGGACCTTGTCCCTGGAGTCATTTAGCCCTTCTGAACGGACGACCTCTGCCCCCTCGAAAGGGCCGCTTACTTTGGGCCTGTTGTTTGGGTCTGGGGCCAGGGCGCTCCCATGGTCAGTTGGGTCTGGGAGGAAAGGGCCGAGTGTGCGGAGCCCATTCTGGGCTCGTATATGCACGAAAGGGTGCTCTTTGATAGTCTGAAGTAGAGCGTCTGTCCTCGCGTTTGTTAAGGTGGGACATAACCTTGCGTTTATCGCGGTTCTCCACAAGATATGGAGTGAGGGACTCACCAAATAACTGTCTGCCAGTGTAAGGGGCAGTAGCCAGACGCCACTTTGCCTTTTGGTCCGTTCTCCACTGTTTCAGCCACAACAGTCTGCGAACAGCCACATTGTAGCCCATGGTTCGCGAAGAAAATCTGGCTATGTGTAGAGAGGCGTCTGCCATGAACTCGGATGCAGCCAGTAACTTACCCAGGGTCTGGTGGACTCATACCTGGTCCTGGGGTATCGTGGCTTGGAGTTCACGCAGCCACATTATGGAGGTCCTGGCGAAAAAGGAAGTAGTCGTCGATGCCTTCACCAACCACGCCGAGGCTTAGTGAAACCTGCAAAGGGAGAACTTGGACCTTTTGTCCTCTGCTCTTAGAGTCTCAGGCATGTCACCGGATACGGTGGATGGAGAGACTAGGGGTGTAATGGCCTCATCCACCACTGGGACTTCAAGTAAATCAGACAGAGAAGAGGCCACATTAAATAGTCTCTTGTCTGAAGTAGTCAGTGAGGGCGGTGAACCCAGAGCTGACCATTGCTTTTTGATGGTATTAAGGAACAGAGGAGGGCAAGGAATTCGCTTCTGAGATATAGAAGGTTCCGTGAATAAGGGATTTGAGACCTGATCAGTGGAGGGAGGGGGAGCCTCTTGTTCAGGCTCAATGTTTGCCGAGGCTGTTGCCTTATTTAAAAGGGATTTAAATAATGATGGGTCAAACAGCCCAACAAATGGGATAGGATCAGGTGTTGTTTCCTCATCCTCAGAGAGGTGAATCTCACCCGGCTCATATTCCTCTGGATAGGTATCTATACCCTGGGAGGAATGGTCAGAGATGATGGACTGAGCATAATTTGCCGGCTCTGACGGGTAGTAGGGTGGAATAGCAGGTGTGGCTGATTCGACTCTGGGTTTGAGGAGAGCAGAAGCCAAGCCTTGGGAAACGGCCTGGGCTATTAAAGCCTGGAATTGCTCTGGTGAGAACTCCTGAGGGACCACAGAGCGGATCCCCACTGCAGTAGGTGTAAACGTGGTCTCAGGTGCAGGCTGTGCGGCCGGCGGCTGAGCCGGCCATTGAGGGCATGCTGACTGGCTCAGCATTTCTTGCCCCTGAGCGGTCTCAGCTTCGGGAGACCATGCCCTCTGGAATGGAGGGGCAGAAGGAATGATGTGAGGCTCGAACAGAATCCCCACAGTCGAGGCAGACACGGCTGGGCCTACAATGTCAGCATGCTGCTGTTGCTGGGCCCTGGAAAACTGCCTCTCCAAGGCCAGATGCTGCCTGTTGGCCTCCTTCTCAGCCGCTTTGGAAGGAGCCTTGTTGGAGATAGCCTTGGCCTTGGCCTTCAGCTTGCCCGCTGCCTCCAGCTTTGAGGACTTGTGCCTCTTTTTTGCTGGGGATGATGGACCACCATGGGTGGTCATAGGAGCAGAGTTGTCTGCCATCACTGATGGAACCTCTCAGCAGAAGCCGAGAATGTAGACAATCTTAGGTGGAGCTCTGGGATGTCTGTTGCCCAGGAACCGGCAAGGCCGGTTATGGCTCCGATTAGTGGTGGCCACTGGACCAGAGGCTGGCCGCGCGCACACCGGGGAGCTACCAGCGAGGCTGGTCACTGCTCCAACAATTGTTGCTGCTCAAACGCCACTGAGGTAAATTGCTTGGCCTGCCTGAGGCAGAAAATGGCGGCAGTTGTAACGATGAGGCGATTCAAGATGGCGGCCGGGGCAATTGGAGCCTTGCGGGGTAGGCCCGGTTGCCAAGGAAAATGACCCTTCTGGTTTTGCCAGGGTCAGTGCTCCTGAAGCTGTAGGTCTAACCTACAGTTGCTTTGCTAGCCGATTAGAGCGGCAGAGGGGAGGTTCTCCCTGCAGGAGCTTTGCAAACGGCTGACAGAACCGTTACTGTGGCCAAAATGGTGGCTGCGATGAGCCCGCCAAATCCACAGTGCCTGTAAGGCCCAACCGCTTCAAAATGCCTCAGCAGAAGCAAGGAAAGAAGGAGCAGCCTCTAGAAGCTTCAGAGCTCTGTACGGAGCTCGCAGCGGCGCGTTCCAGGCAGCGAGAAAAAACCTTTGTAGTTTAAAGCTTCGGCCGCGCTGAGACAAGCGGCGGCCCCTTGCAGAGCCTGCGGCTCAGCTGATCGTCGGGAGACGATCGCACCAGTTCTGACAGTCTCGCTCAAGGGCTCGCAATGGTCAGGAAGCTGCAAATTTGGATTATTTATGCTTCGGCTGCGCTGCAGGCAAGTGGTGGCCCCCTGCGGAGCCCACTGCCCAACTGATCGCCGGGAGACGATCGCGGCTCTTCCGGCTGACTGTCAGATGGACTTGACAGCACAGAAATTTACAATTAAAAATGCTGTAAATACAGCGAGGACAGAAATTCCACAAATGGGGATACGACCTGCCTATATCAATGAGGAGCCAAACGAAAAGCGTCCCGATGGGCTGGAGACTAAGTCATAAACTGGGTCAGGATCCAGCCCAGCAGGAGGCGTGGCAATCGTTTGACTTAGTCTCATTGGGCAGGAGGATGAAGTTAACCCATTTGTGGAGTCTCCATCCTCATGCTGGAGAATTAATATGTTTAATGTACATATTAAATGTACATAGATAACTTAATAATAATTTAATTTAATAATAAAATAATAAAAATAGATAACGACATTCTCTCTATATAGATAATTAATGTATGTTCAATATCTAAAATCTTTCATCTTAATTTTTGTTATCTATATAACAAAAATTGGACTTCTAATTGCTATTTCTGACTAATTTTATTGCCTATCTTTCAGTGAGACATTATTATAAAAACAAGCATAATCAAACATTTCACCACAGCGAGTCATTCAAGCAATTACAAGCATTATTTTAGTTTATAATGCTCTCTAAACTAATTTTATGTTTCCATTTCATAGACAGTCAGTGGCAATATTCAAAATTTTAATTGCCATAACCTTTATTGGAAGACAAAACTCTGCCAAACCTGGTCCTTATATCATCCCAGGCAAACGGTTGTCCAGTCTATTCTTAAAAACCTCCAGTAATGGAGCAACTACACTTCTAGAAGACAAAGCTGTTCCGCTGATTAACTGTTCTCACTGTCAAAAAATTTCTCCCTAGTTCCAGGTTGGATCTTCTCCCTTTGATGAGGTTCCACCTCTTTTTGTTCTGTCCCTCTGGTGCTTTGGAAAATAAGTTGAACACCTGTTCTTTCAGACAGCCACTCAAGTACTGGAAAACAGCTATCATGTCACTGTGTAAGAAATTTTATGAACTGGAATAGCCATAGCAACAAACCAGCCAATAAGAACTGTTTTTGATTAAGACACAGTATTGGCTGTGTGAGGCATGTGATCCAGCCTAGGTCTGGGCGTGTCTTAGTCTTCTCTATGTTTGTTTTTTTCTGATTTCCAAGTTAAAAACTTGTTGATGTTCCCCAGAGCTGAATGAAGCTATATGTATCATGTTTATATATATATTATAGATAAAGTTTTTCTAAACTATGTCTCCTGCTCATTTTGAATGTGTGCTTATTTGGGGGGCTTATTTTTGCGCTGGAAAGCTGTAAATGCTAACATATCATGTTACCCCTAAGTCTTTTGTTTGATAGACTAGACTTATCTAGTTCCCTTAACCATTCACTGTACAACTTTGCCTCCAGACCCCTTTCTCTGAACTCTCTGTTTACAGATGATCAGCAATCTCTGAGAAGCGGTTAAATAATAATTTTAAAAATTCAACAAAAATTAACAAGATTGGCTTGTTTGACAAGTTTTAAAACAAGTAAATAGTTATATCTGGTTGCCCTTAATGGACTTTTGCTGATAAAGATTGATGTAGCATTTGTCTTTGTTTTCTTTACTTAAGAGATTGCAAGAGAGATTGTTTTATTTAAGTAATGAGCTACTAAAATTGTCTTTATCTGCTGGATGAAGGAGGAACTTATGTCTTTTTTTCTTTTTTTACACCCCTCCTGCTTTGTATGTTTCTGTTTATATTTTTTGTAGTTTGTATTGACTTTTATTATTTCTGTTTAAAATGTTTAATTAAATTATTTGAAAAAAGTAACCCCTCTCTCTCATATAAACACATACATACACATGTGCTAACATACCAACAGAAGCAACATATATACATACAGAGGAAACACCTCCTAGGACCTAGGCAGACTGTACTCTTGTTAATCAGAACCCTTTAATTCAATTAATATTTCTATCATTTTTGTTCTGCTTCTTATGTGTTTGTGCAGGGGGAGTGTAGTCTCTACGTGTATTCTTCCACATGTAGATGTGTGTCACATCATCCTGCTGAAATAAAAAATATTTAGGGGACTTCCGGTTTGGCGTTTGGCGAGACAGGTGGAAGAAGCTGGGGCTCCGGCTTCTCAGCCCGATTTCGTTCTGCCCGGCGACCCCAAGGGGTCGGAAAGTTGCCCTGGAGGAGCAACGAAGAAGGAGGGATGCCTCAGGACTCCGGACCAGATGGCGGTCGGTCCAGACGGACTGAAGAAACCCTGTGAAAGGACGGAGGAAAGGCTGCCTGGTAAGCCCAGACAGCCCAAGTCATCGCCAGCCGGAAGAAAAGCGAGGAGCCGCTCCGCTCCGCTAAACAGCTGATTGTCAACAGCGTGCCTTTTCATTCCTTTTCCTTTTGGACTTAAATGTTGATCCCCTGATTGGGAAGAGCTATGAAGCAAAGACCCCAGAAGGACTAGGGGAGAAGAGAGTTAAAAGTGGCAAGCAATTACAGCAGGGGGAAGGATTTTAAGGAAGATAAAAGAACTCTTAAAAACTGAACTTAGATTGACTCAAAGAAAGACTGCTTAATCTACAGGATGTGAAAAAATTTTTTTAGATATAATTCCTAGGGTAAATAACCTATAAAGAACTTTAAAAGAAAAACTTTATAATAATCTTTTAAAACCAGATACTGACAAAACAATGTACGAGGACATCCAGTGGTGAAAGGAGATACTACAGCAATACTAAATAATAAAAGAATCTGAACATGTTTGACCTTGAAACAACACCTGGTGTAAACAAAGTGCCTTTGTCTGAGTTTTATAAGTGAAAAGATTTTCTACAATTGTATCTGTTGACTCTGGATATAACCAAAACAGGAATTATTTGGAGACAGCGGGCGTTTTACATCTGTGATTCAACTGGAGGATTTGGATTTGGCCTAAAGTAGTTGGCTTGTTCTTTATGGCTGGATTTTAGCCTAAGATAGTTGGCTTTTTTTTCTTTTTTCTTTTTTTACTTGGTTTTCTCTCCTTGAGATATTGGATTTAGCCTAAAGTAGTTGGCTCCTTTTACGGTTTGGATTTTAGCCTAAGATAGTTGGCTTGAAAAATGAGTACATCAAATCTCACTAGACTTATGAAAAAGACCTCCTCTGCACCTTCTGTCAGAATATCTAGCCCAACAAGCCAGGGGTCTATCGAAACAATGTTGCAGCGTGAGAAAATAAGCACTGCTCAAAATGAGATGCAAATTACATTAAAATTAATTCAAGAATTAATGCAAAAAAATCATGAAGAGACAAAAAGTAATTTTGATAAATTAAACGAACAAATATCGGACATAAAGGCACAATTTGAAGTCTACCACCAAATGATTGTTAAAAATGAACAAAGAATTCAGAAAATGGAAGATAAATCAGATGATATTGACAAAAAAATCTAGAAGAAGTGGTGGCGATTCTAGAAATGGAGAAAGCAGAACATTACTTAAGATTTCAAAATATTCCTGAAGACAGAGAAGAAAATATAGCAGTTGTGATCATTGAGCTTCTGGCAGAGGCTTTGAAAGCAGACAGAGCAGAGATGCAAATGGAGATAGCTGAAATATTTCAAATGAATTCAAGCTACGCAAGGAAATATAGACTACCCAGAGAAGTGCCTGTAAGATTTATAAAGAAAACAATAAGAGATGAATTACTGAGGAAAGTTAGAGATGAGCCATTACAATACAAGAATAAAGAAATTGTGGTGTTAAAGTAGGTACCCAAGAGAGTAAGAGATACTTGAAGATAATATCACTTCCTAACTACAAAGCTGATTGCAAAAGGCATAAATTTCAGATGGTTAATGCCAGAAGGTATTTTAATTAACTGGAATAATACAAGATACCGATTGGATTCAGTTTGGAAAGCAGAAGATTTTGATGAAAGAAATCGAGCATTCTTAAATGAAGGAGCACAACATTGACAAGAGGAGAGAAAAGATCAGAAACAAATGAAAGAAACAACTGAAGAAGTAATTACACAAACAGGAGAACAGAAAGAGAAATTTGATCAAGAGAGTGAAGGAATCGCTAGAGAACAGAGGATTACGAGATCGACTAGACCTAAATATAAATAATTGAAATGGAGAAAGAAAACGGATTTTTTTCAGTGAATATAAATGGACTAAACTCCCCATCAAAAAGAAACAATTTTTTTAAAAAAACTACAGAAATTAAATACAGATATAATTTGTTTGCAAGAGACACATATAAAAAGACAATATTATAAGCTGTTGGAATACCCCAAAATTGGGAAACTTTACTACGCATCAGCACAACAGAAAAAAAGAGGTGTTGCCATATATATTAAAGAGACAACAGACTCTAAAATGATTTATTCAGATGAAGAAGGAAGAATTGTGATGGTAGAAATATACTTACATCAAAAACAAACATTGTTGGTAGTAATCTACGCACCAAATAATAACCAGGAAGAATTCTATCAAAATCTTCATAGAAAAATAATAGAAATGGAGTATCAAAATATTTGTTTAGTAGGAGACTTTAGTGCGATAGTGGATGGTACATTAGACTATAAAAGTAGCAAAACAGGAAAAACTGGAAGAAAAAGATTACCTGAGACCTTTTTTTTTAATATGATAGAAGAAATTGGAGTACAAGATGTTTGGAGGGAAATTAATCCAGGAAAGTTACAATACACATTTTATTCAAATAGTCAAAGATCCTGGTCCAGAATCGACATGATCTGGATGACATTTGAACTGAGGACAAATATGCAGGAAATTAAGATAGAACCAGGTACATGGCAGATCACAACCCTTTAAAAGTGACATGGAGAGGAATACAAAAAAAATCAAGATGGACTTTGAACCAATCTACATTAAAAGAAAGAGAATTTATAGAACTAGCAAAAAAAGAAATTGAGTTTTTCTTCAAAGAAAACAAAAAAGAAGATACAACATTACAAATATATGGGATACAGCCAAAGCATACTTTAGAGGTATAGCTATAACATACATAGCAAAAAACAAACAAACATAAAAGACAGCAATATATACTATTAAAAGAAAAATTTGAAAAATTAGAATCAGAACTGCAAATGAACCTACAAAAGAAGATTTTGAAAAGAGAAATGGAAACAATAAAACATAGATTAAATTTGTTGGATTCAGAAAAATTGGCACAGCAAATAAAAAGAGCGAAACAAAACTTCTTTGAAAATGCAAATAAATCAGAAAGATGGTTAGCTTATAAACTTAAAAAACAGAAGAAAATGATAAATAACTTAGTAGATGAAAAAGGTTGCCTACAATTTAAAAATGAAGAAATAAAAAAGATAATTAAAGAATATTACAAGAAATTGTATGATATAGAATAAATTCCAACAAAGAGAATGATCCAATATCTGGAAGAAACCTTCCAAAAATTTCAGAAACCTATAAGATTATGTTAGAGGAAAAAATAACAATGATGGAAATAACAGAGGCCATAAGAAGACAAAAAAATGAGAAAACACCGGGAGAGTTATATAAAACCCTACAAGATATATTAAGTGAACCGCTGAAAGACGTTTGCAATGAACTTCTGTTGGAGGCTAAAATCCCAGATACATGGATAGAAGCAAATATTACTTTAATACCAAAACAAGATTCAGATCTGACACAGATAAAAAATTATAGACCGATATCGTTACTAAATGTGGATTATAAAATTTTTACTTCAATAATGGCAGAGAGACTGAAAAGATTCTTAACTGAATTTATACATTCGGACCAAAATGTTTTTTTTTACCAAAGAGACAAATTAAAAATAATTTAAGAGTAATAATGGATGTATTGGAATATTATGAATTACACCCAGGGAAACAACTGGCACTAATATTTTTAGATACCCAAAAGGCATTTGATAACGTTTCCTGGCAATTTATGATTCAGCAATTAAAAATAATGCACTTTGGACAGAAGTTTATAAATATGATAAAAACAATATACAATAAACAAACAGCGAAAGTGATTGTGAATGGAGACTATACTGAGAACTTTGAGATAAGAAAAGGCACAAGGCAAGGTTGTCCATTATCTCCATTGTTATTTATTTTCACCTTGGAAGTTCTAAACAGAAATGTTAGACAAGATACAGAAATTAAAGGACTAGAAATAAAAGGTGAAATATACAAATTACAAACATTTGCTGATGATTTGGTATTTATCTTAGAAGAACCTTTGGAGATGATTCCTAAACTATTGGGAAAGATAGAACAATATGGAGAACTGGTAGGACTGAAAATAAACAAAGAAAAAACTAAAGTAATACTTAAAAATCTTACAGACAAGCAAAAAAAAAATGTCAGAAAAAATAGAATTGCAAATAGTTAAAAAGGTTAAATATCTGGGAATATATTTAACAGCAAGATGTTCAACGATAAAAAGAAGATAACTACACAAAAGTATTCAATCAAATAAGATTGGATTTGGAAAAACGGAAAAACTTGCAATTGTCAATATTAGGAAGAATTGCTACAGTGAAAATGAACATACTACCGAAAATCCTATTCTTATTCCAAACAATATCTATAAAACTTGAGAAAAAATTCTTTGAAGACTTAAATTTATTAATCTCGAAATTTATTTGGCAAGGAAAGAAAGCTAGAATTAAGATGAAAATGCTACAAGATGCCAAGGAAAATGGAGGTCTTGGTCTACCAGAGTGGGTTTTATATTATCAAGCATCTGCATTAACATGGGTAAAAGAATGGATAACTCTCAGAAATAAAAGGCTGTTATATCTGGAGGGGCATGGTATGGAAAAAGTAAAGCTCATAAATATTTCCAAAATCACTATATAAGAAATGCATTATTAACAACATGGGAAAAAATAAAATATAAAATATATTTGAAAATTCCAGGGTGGTTGTCAACAATGGAAGCATTTGTACACCCAAATTTAGTGAACTTTGGAAAAAAATCTGGACATATAGGGAAGGGAATTTAAAATCTAAACAAGAAATGGAAAATCAGGGTATCAATTTATCATGGTGGGCACACTTACAAATGCAAGCTAGATATGATAAAGATGTTAAACTGTATGGATTTTATAAGGAACAAACTGTGTTTGATAAGACATTGTTAACCTCTGACGAGAAACTAATTAAGAAAATGTATAATTTTCTATTAACTTTGAAAATGGAAAGCGAAGAAGTTAAAGAAACAATGATAAGGTGGGCGAAAAGTTTTGGATACAATATAGAATTAGAAAAATGGCAAAATTTATGGGAAAGAAATTACAAAGTGACAATGTCAACCTCCTACAAAGAAAATTTATATAAAATGTTTTATAGATGGCACTTGCCACCAGCAAGATTAGCAAAAATGTTCAAAAACATGTCAGATAGATGTTCGAAATGTAAACATAAGTCAGACACTTATTATCATGTTTGGTGGACATGTGACAAAGTAAAGAGTTACTGGAAAAAGATACATGCTTGGCTAGAAAAGATGTTGGGAGAACATGTAAATTTTAAACCTGAACTTTTTTTATTAGATATAATGCCAGAAAAGATTAATAAACAAAGCATATATTTGATTTTGCATGTCACAACAGCGGCAAGAATTATATTTGCGCAATACTGGAAAAATAAAGGAATACCATCAGATGAAGAAATAATTAAAAAAATACTAGAATGCGCAGAGATGGATAGACTGACTATGAGACTGAAAGAAAAAGAAGAAACGGAATATTATCAAACTTGGGACTTATTTTATCGATGGCTATAGGAAAGAATAAAGGATTAGGAATTAAATATGTATTAACTCAGACAGCACGTTTGTTGAAAAATTATTACTGAATGTATGAAAAAAAAAACCCTGTAGTTACAGTTTCAATTGCCAGTCCTACCAGTAGTTGACGTAGTAGGGCAAATGGGCTACGTGCAAGGTCTATATCAGGGGTAGGCAACCTCGGCTTTTTTATGACTCATGGACTTCAACTCCCAGAATTCCTGAGTCAGCATAGCATAGTCCATGAGTCATAAAAGAGCCGAGGTTGCCTACCCCTGGTCTATACATATGTTCACTAGGGGAGTATAGATCATAGGCAATCTGCTTAAATGTGGCAGACTTTCAACAGGGAAATATCTTAAGGGTGCACATTGCTTCTCCTTGATAAAACATGAAAGCAGTGCTAATTGGTCTCAGATGGCCAATCAATCTTGCTAACTGTGGCTACCGTGCCACTGATAAATGAGTGAAGCCAAATGGCAAGCTTGTTGAAATCTTGTTGAAACTGGACATTGTCGTGTTTTGTGGCAAAGTTCTAAAGAGGAAATTTGCTTGAATATCCAACTAAGCAAAGTGCCCCTTTGGAAATGGACATAGCCTTAGTATTAAAAAAAACAAAACATTTTTGGACCCTAATAGGGGGAGGGTAAGATGCTTTACAATAAAATACAGGAAGTGTGCACTAAAAGGGCGTGTCTATAAACAGGCAGATGTCTAGATATGGGTAATGTACTTTGCAAGTGACAGACCCATTTAGTCCTAGGAACCAGGAACCAGGAAATGTTGCAGAGGAGAAGAAAAATAAGAGGAAAAGGCCTCTGACGCCCGGATTGGGCCTTCAGAGTCCTGCTGAAGCATCCCCCAGTGTCCTTTCCAGGCCCACAATGGAGGTCGTGGGCAGTGGCCATGTGCTTCTGGAGGTCTGTTCGGGGCCTCGGAGGCCTCCTCCAAGCCTCCGAGGCCCAGAACGGAGGCCAGGGGAGGCTTTTGCATGCCTCCGGAGGTCTGTTCTCCCCCGGCTTCTATTCCATTCTCTGTTGCAGAGAACAGAGGCCTAAACTACTGTGAGACCAGTAGATGAGATCTCGCACCACTGATTTCTTGTGATCTTGCATTTCTTTAGGCCTCCGTTCTCTGCGAACGCACCGAAGGAAGCAGCAAAACAGCCAAGAAAGTGAAGGATCTCTTGATCTTCGCAAGGTGAGTATCCATAGGCCTAGTGCCTAGGTAGACCCAGGGGGGAGGAGGAGGAAATAGCCAGGGTGAATGTTGCAGTGGCACTGAGGTCGTTCTTAAGGGTGAATGACGGCCATAGTGCGGCAATATTCGTAATTTTGGGACTTTTTCGTAAACACTAGGGGGTGCTTATTGCATAACTTTGAACATTTGCTAAGGGAATGCTCGTAACTCAGGGATTACCTGTACACTAGAGAAAATCAGCAGTAATTAAGATACCCTACACAGTATTGTTCTACATAGAATACTGAGTTCAGCAGTAATCTTTCATGTCAGTCAAAATGCCTTTTGCAAAGTAATGGTTTTTATAAAGCAATATGATACAATAAATTGTGGTTTTCCTTGCACTGATGGGCAATGCATAGCATCCTACACTCTTAAGTTCTACTTCCTTTTGCAATCAAGTAGTTCTGACTTCCCTCAAATTAATTTGTGCCTGCTATGTGATTGGGGAACCAAGGCAGGACAGGTATCGGATAAAGAGTCTGAGCTTCCATCCATTCTTGCTCTCTTCTGCACTTACTTAAGAACCCAGCAATTATTTCTTAAGGTGACCTAAATGTGCTTGTTTCATTTAAGGATAGAATAGCTGCATTCAATTATTATTTTCTGTGCCTCTCAGTGAGGTTTCGACTCCTGGCAACCTCCTGGACTGGTACCTGCAATTTTCTTGATAAGGTTTTTCAGAAGTGGTTTGCCACTGCCTGCTTCCTAGGGATGACAGAGAATGACTGGCCTAAAATCAGCCAGCTGAATTTATGCCTAAGGCAGAACTAGAAGTCGTAGTTTTCTGGTTTCTAACATAATGCCTTAACCATTACACTAAAGTGGCTCTCTAAATTATTATTTTTTTGCCTAAAAACTCCACCCTTTTCTCCCCCTGTTTAAATTTACACATATGAAAAAAATAAACAGATTATAAACAGTCATGTACCTCTTCAGGTCCCAGACTTTGCTTGTTTCATCCATAGACGCAGATGCGACAAAATCACCACATGAATGCCAAGAACAATCCAACACTGCATAGCTATGACCTTCTAGTGTTAGAATGCAGCCACCCTTCGTGAAGTCCCATACACGAACTGTTTTGTCTCCACTTGAAGTAACAAGTTTGGATCCACTGTCATGGAAAAACATAAATCTGAATTAGAACTTTAGGAAAGTTCTTGCACAGCTGTTCAACTAATTTTCCAAGTCAATATGATGAAAATCTCCATTTTTCACACTACTAGTATTGTTATTACTATTATTTATATATTATTTTCAAATGCTCGAAGAAATGTAATACTTTATATTTTTACTTTATAAGAATATACAGTATACCGTTGATTGAAGTTGTGGGAAAGGTTGGCTAATCTTGTTTAAGTACTACATTAGTGACAAAGCAGAGTAAGGTGCAACTCAAACATGATGGAAGAGGAATTCAGCTTACGTGTGATCCCAATATACAGAGGACTGGTTCCATTTTTTAAAGCTAGGCTTTCAAGAAGGAAACTAATTTTTCTACTTAAAATGTGTAATAGTTTAAACCAAGCACACACAGACACACACATATAACTTTTAATGTTTAAAAATTATTTCCATTACAGTATTAAATTCTTGACAACATCAGCACTTCCCTGAAAACTATTTGTCTAACAAATTGGAAAAATAAAGAAAAAAATTCAAATCAAGTTGAATACACCTACATATTCATCTGCATGTATTATTGTTGTTATATAATATAATTAATATAGGAGTTTAATAGAAGTCTGATAAAAAAAGAAGTTGAATCAAATGTCTGATTAAAAAAGAATGCATTTATTCTCAAAATGTATATGCCACCAACTCTTCTGATTCCAGATAGTTTACAATATAGATAAATGCCAATAAAAATAATAAAATCCATTCAAAGCAAAAATAAATAATAAGTAAAAGTATTAAAAACTACAAATAATTCCATTGCTGAGTTAAATGTTATTAAATGTTTTAATGACATAAACAAACAAACAAATAAATAAAATGCTCTCTGAAAGAGGAGTGTTTTAATCATCTGAAACATTACCAAATAGGGCAGAGGTGTCAAACTGCCGGCCCACAGGCCGGATACGTCATGCCGAAACCGCGCCCACCCCA
This sequence comes from Azemiops feae, assembly GCA_023970755.1. Classification (NCBI taxonomy): domain Eukaryota; kingdom Metazoa; phylum Chordata; class Lepidosauria; order Squamata; family Viperidae; genus Azemiops; species Azemiops feae. Next base: position 165,750 of record JALGBA010000587.1, read on the forward strand.
GCTCCAGCAATGTGGAAAAAGTTGCGATATGTCGCAACACGTCACGTGATGTTGTGAGTTTGACACCCCTGAAATAGGGCATACCTAAATGTTGGTTGTGGGTTGTGGAAAAAATGTTTAGATATTTAGGTCCCAGTCACCCTGCTTTCTTGAATTGCCAGAGTTTCCTCTTCCTATGAGATCATGTAAGTTAGGCATGGAGAAAATAGTTCTGACCTTTTAATTGGTCCTCAGGGCTTACTGGCAATCAGTGCACTTTCCACATAACAGGTGCTATTTTGATAAACCAGTTAATACTAGTCGCCATGTTCTGTCTCAAATGAGGTACAAGATCTCACTTATTCCTAGATGTAGAACTACTTCATATTACTCTGTATCAACATACTACAGCTCTATCTCATAGAGAACTCTTTTTCCTTTATTCCCTTTATTAAATGATTATGCTTAAACTGTTACTCTCAAGGCATTGTAAGAATTATGTATGTGTGTGCTTTGAAAATGACAGAAATGGACAAATATCATAAACAGATATGTAGTATTAAGGATAGATACATATGAAACCCAATGTGATACAATGGTTAAAGTACTAGACAGGGAGTAGAGAGATCAGGTTTTGGTCTTCCCTTAGGCATAGAGTACAGTTGGGTGAAATTAGCCCAGTTATTCTTTCTCAGACCTAATCTAGATATGCAGTTCATCCCTCCATCCCATTGGACAGAATGGTAGATTACAGTCCATAATCTTCAATAAAGAGGCCTTTATCCTACAGGGGATTGATTCGGATTGATGACTAGGTAAAAAGAGAAAGACAAGAGATCCAAGAAAAAACCACCATGGTTGCATAAAGATGTCTCTGATAAATTGAAAGGAAAAAAGGATAAGTATGAAAAATGGAAAGAGGGACACATACCTAAAGCAGAATGCCAGCATGTAGCCTGAATCTGCAAAGATGAAGTCAGGAAAGCTAAGGCTCAGAATGAACTAAGACTTGCAACAAATGTTAAAAATAATTTTAAAAGTTTCTTTCAACATGTAAAAAAACAAGAAAAAAGTCAAACCCACTAATGGGAGAAGATGGCAAGGAAGTGACGGGTAGCAGAGATAAAGCTTAATTCATTCTTTGCATCTGTCTTCATGAAAAAGCAAAAAAATAGCCCAATCTACCAAAAGCAAAACTGTAAAAGACAGAGTTGGAATACAAGTCAAAATATGCAAGAAAATGGTAGGACAATATCTGTCTACCCTAGACAAGTTCAAATCACCAGGACCAGATGGAGTAAATCCCAGATTTCTGAATGAGCTGGCAGACATGATCTTGGAACCATTGAACCATATCTTAGGAGTCCTAGTGGAAAACCACTTAAGTATGAGAACCAGCACTATGCCGCAGGTGCCAAAAAAAGTAAAAAAAGAGAGAAATAGTATCAAGTATCATGTGAAGCATTAATACTGCTATATACTACTTTTGTGAACCATACTTGAAACTGTATCCAGTTGTGGTTGTTGTTTTAACCATTCATAGAACATAGAATAATAGAGTTGGAAGGGACCTTGGAGGTCTTCTAGAGGTCTTCTTCGAGCAGGAGACCCTATATCGTTTCAGACAAATGGTTATCCAGTCTTTTTTGAAAGCCTTCAGTGACAGAGCACCCACAGTTTCTGAAGGCAAGTTATTCCATTGGTTAATTGTTCTCACCATAAAGAAATTTCTTCTTAGTTCTAGGTTGCTTCTCCCCATAATTAGTTTCCAACATTGTTTCTTGTTTTGCCTTTTGGTGCTTTGTAAAATAGTTTGACCCTCTCATCCTTGTAGGAGCCCCTCAAATATTGGAACAGTACTATCATATCCCCATAGTCCTTCTTTTCATTAGAGGACTGGAGGCTAAAACATACGAAGAATGGTTACAGGAATTGGGAATGTCTAGTATAGTGAAAAGAAGGACTACCATGGGGTAGTTTTATGTATAAAACCCCAACTACACCCACATTTACTGTTTGCTGATGATCAAGGCAGGTATGTAATTGTGTAAATTGAATTACAGAAATAAAATCTATTGTGGTAGGATTATACACCCCACATCAAAAAAAGCCAAGTTTTTAAACATCTGTCTGAATACTTACTCTCCTATCTTTTTCAGTATTGATGTGTAATTGGAGACTACAATGGGATTAGTAACCTCACAACTGGATAGATCAGCTGATAAAGGAATTAAAGAAATACAAGGGAAACTGCCCCAAACTTTTCTTGAGCTGAACCGATACTTTAGGTTTGGAGGTGTAAAAATGGACTAACAAAAGACTTTACCTTCTTTTCAGAGAGACACAAATCCTTTCCTAGAATTGATATGATTTGGATTACAAACAATCTGCTTCACAAAGCAACTAACGCTATTATTCTTCCAAAAACGTTTTCTGACCATAGGATTATATACATGAAGACCAGTATGGTTTCTTACCTATAGTAAAAGACAACTAAAAGATAATGTAAGAGTGATTTTGAATATAATTGAATATTTAGACCAACGTAGTGACAAACAGGTTGCATTAATCTTTCTGAATGCAGAAAAAGGATTTGGCAACTTGAACTGGGCCTTTATGTTTAAAGTAGTGGAAAAGATAGATTTTGGATTGGGCTTTATCCAGGGTTTAAAGTCCATCTATACCAGGGGTCTTCAAACTTGGCCCTTTTATGATGTGTGGACTTCAACTCCCAGAATTCCTCAGCCAGCGTGCCTGGCTGAGGAATTCTGGGAGTTGAAGTCCACAAGTCATAAAAGGGCCAAGTTTGAAGACCCCTGATCTATACACTCCAAAAAGCTTAGATCATGATGAATGGAGATTTTACAAAACCATGTGAAATCCAGAAGGAAACAAGACAGGGGTGTCCTTTATCCCCTTTATTATTTATTCTAGCATTGGAACTATTAAGTAGAGATATTAGGATAAGAGAGCAAAAGGACTACAAATTAAAGTACATAATTACAAATTACGTGCATTTGCTGATGATTTGGGATTGATTGTGCAAGACCCACTAGAGAACATTGAACATGTTATAAGGAAGATTAAAATGTTTGGAGAAATGGCAGGTTTAAGAATAAATAAATCAAAGACAACAATACTGACTAAGAACATAAATGTGGAAGATCAGAAGAAATTGGAATTTAAAACTGGTTTTAAAGTTGTGAAAAAGGTACTTGGGGGTGACTCTCACTAAGGAAAATTCTAAGCTTTACAAAAATAATTATGTTAAATATAGAAGGTGATAAAATTGGATTTAAATAGATGGCAAAAATTAGATTTGTCATTAATGGGAAGAATTTCAGTAATTAAAATGAATGTACTACCTAGAATGTTATTTTTATTTCAGACCATACTTATATTGATTAGAGATTCCACTTTCAAACAGTGGCATAAAGATATATCTAAATTTATTTGGCAAAATAAAAAACCAAGAATTAAATATAAGTTGCTACAAGATTCTAAAGATAGAGGAGGTCTGGGTTTGCCGGATCTTAGATTATATTATGATGCATGTTATCTGGTATGGTTAAAAGATTGGATAACATTAAAAAATTCCAGGCTATTAGACCTAGAAGATTTTGATTTGAGATTTGGGTGGCATGTCTATCTGTGGTATGACAAAGTAAAAGTTAACCCTGGTTTTAAGATTCATGTTATTAGGCAATTGATTGCATGTGTATGGTGGAAGTATAAAACAAGATTAGCTGCTAAAGTGCCATCTATCACCTCAGGACACATTACATAGAACAGAGATGATTTTGGAATGTAAATGGATGACATTTTGAGACACTGATATTAGAAAAAGAGGGATTTAAGATAAAGACAAGAGAACTAGTAAGTGAAGGTGTAAGGAACCACTTCAATCCACATCTTAAGAAAGCAGAACTCTTGGAAACAATCTCTTCCAACAGGAACTTTTATTAAGAGAAATTGATAGCAGGCATAATAGACAGGATCTGAGGGATTCCCTTACAAATCGATGTTTTAAAGTATCCCTAAGCAACCGCCACCCCACAGTTCTTCCGGGCGATTCAGACCGGCAAATTTCTAGGTGTTAAATCCAGGAAAGATAACATCAATCCGGCTCTGTTGTGCCCGATCATTCAACAGTCTTCACACCTTATTTTGATGATGGAGAAATGAACCAGAACCCAGAGGTCTGTATCTTTTCACCCCCCTTTTCCTAGCTGCCCGGTAAGGAGGAGAAGTTCAGAGGCGGCATAGGATAAGAGGCAAATTGTTACTTTGTAATGGTTAGCAGACACAAAGGCGAATAAACAAAAGGTTACTTTGTAGTGAATAGAGGAAGTGAAAGTAATAAACCCACATGCATATCCCCCCTCCCCCTTGAGAGTATGGCAGGATCCAGGGAAGGGTAAGAATTGGTTTTAAATCAGAGAAGATAGATAGAAAGGAAATATAACTGGATTCTGACAGAAGGATTTGTTTGTGATTGGTGTAATTATTATAGAATTTTCGTAAGATTTAAATTTAATCAAAAAGTTTTATTTTCACAAGACCTAAATCTGAATTGAACGTTAATTTATGTTCTGGAGATGACCACTTAATTTCTAAAGTATATAAAATGCTACGTAAGAAAACCTAGAAGATGAATATGTTAAAGACTGAGTGGCAAAATGGGCAAAAAAAAAAAAAGGTATAATACAGGTAGTCCCCGAGATACGAACCGAATGGAGCCTTAGGCTCGTAAGTCAAAAAATTCATCAAATGAATCAGACTCAAATTTTACAAATTTTTAAAATCAAATTCATTAATTAAATCAAATGGGTTGTTAAATGAATGAAGATCTGACTTACTATTTCCTCCGATAGCTGTCATGTTAACTGAACTGGGAAGGTTTCCCACTAGCCTATCAGCTGTTTCCAGTGCGTTCAGGAACTAAATTGCCTCCAATTTAGCTTAGAGGCATTGAAGTTACTTTTTTAAAAAAAACAATTGCTGTATGTTATGCTAGTCTGTGCCTGAAATAAAGATTTGATTGACAGATCGATCAACAATAACAAATAGATATCCAAAAAATATAATTTTCTATCATTTTGTTCAAGGATTTCCTATGTCATGCAGTTGATGAAAGAAGCTTTTGCTAAAGAAGCAGACCAACAAAAGGAAGCAGAAGAGTGGAGAGAAGGTTTGGACAGGAGAAGACTGAAGAAATCTTTTTTTTCTATTTCATATGTTTGAGAGATAGAATATAATAGAAATATCCCAACTCTTATGTGCATACTTGCACCATAATCTTCCCATGAAAATAGGTTTTTTTAGTCTTGTACCAGACTACAATATAAATTATCTCCTCTGATGATATTATTTTTTTCTGACAGACATCAAGCTTGGTAAAGATAATAAATTAAAAGTGACAGCACTAAGCCAACTTCATCTTACCTCAAAATCATTAAACAGAATTGGACCTGACTGGTACCCACATGGGAATCTACTAGAGAGTTTTATGACTATAGGCCCGTGGAAAGTTGAAAAAACTTTCTAGAAGAATGCAAATGACTTCCACAGCATGCTTGTCAATAGCACACTAAGTGGAGGACTATTTTATTTTTAAGTTGGGAAAAAAGTAGAGAAAATTCCATTTCAGGGGGGTTGAGACACTGAAAACATTAATGGAAAGTAGCTGGCCTATAATGAGGTAATGAATAAAAAATCTGAAGCCCAGGAAAATAAAATGCTAAGAGGACAACTAGGAAAGCAGTTTTTCCCCTCTCAGGAGGGCTTTATAAAAGGGGAGAGTAGTCTTAATTTTATATTTATCACACTGCATTTATGTTTTCCTCCTTGAAGGCTTGCTGCAGGCTAGATAAGAGGAAAGCTCCAGCTGACAGCAACCGAACAGGCATTTAGTGAATTTGGACAGCAAGCTAGGATCAGAGAGATTTGTTGCAGTATAGAGAATATTTTATTTATGGACTGAAATCTGGATTGCGCTTATTTAAGAATCTAGAGGGAACAGGTCATCAGCCTTTTCATACAATATTTGTTCATTCCTTCTTCTTTTTTTCTTTTCAATTTTCTTCTCTCACCTTGCTTTAGTAAAAAAGATTCAATATTTTAATGAACCTTAGTAAATTCTTAGTATTTACTCCAAGAAAGGGATTTATCACACCTCCCACCTGCTTAAGCTATGGAAAAAAGGGGGTTTCCACTTACATCCTCATAGATCAGCGGCTCCCAACCTTTTGTATACTCCACACCCCTAAAACGCTTTTGATATATTCTTGCACCCCTTACAAAGGTTCTAAATAACAGCAACGAATTATGCATATACACTACAATTTTGAAAACCCAAGTTTTCGCGCCCCCTAGAATATTGTCTCGCACCCCTGGTTGGGAACCCCTGTCATAGATAAATAAGTAGCAGAGATAATTTCCAACAGGTGGAAATTATCAGCTCTGCCCAGGTTTGGAGATTGCTTTTGTGAATCGGTGGAGATTTAAGCCACCATATCCTGTCTTTGCATATGTACCCCAATATAAAGTAATATAAATGAGAGCTTTTCCTCAAATCATATAACACACTATGTTGCCTTCTGAACTGTCTGTTTCTTTAAAGTAACTTTATAGTCCTACTTTGATTTATGATAGTGAAACAATTACATTGTAATTGTTGATATTTAATAATGATTGTTGATGTGCTATTGAGATTAAAGTGCCCATAGCTTTTTACCAGCTGGAGGGCTCAGTGGTGCAGGGGCAGCGACATTTGTTACCGAACCAATAGGGATGAGGAAGGGTGCACAGACAGAGACCCTGAGCTTCATCGTAACCCCTGGAATGGAAAGACCCCTTGTGTTAGGACTGTCTTGGCTCCATAAATGGAATCCCTATGTCAGTGATGGCGAACCTTTTAGAGACTGAGTGCCCAAACTGCAACCCAAAACCCACTTATGCATCGTTGAGTGCCAGGTGGGTGTGGCCCATTGGCTGGGTGTGGCCAATTGGGTGGGCATGGCCAATTGGGTGGGCGTGGCTGCGGTGGTAACGGCAGACTGGGTGGGACTAAAAAGTTCAATCAATCAATTCCAACTTTGCAAGATCTTTTTTTTCCCGCGAGAAGTTGAAATTGACTGATTGAACCTTTTTTTTTTTTTTTGCACATGGCAGCGGAGGCCTAAAGTGAAAAAGTTTTATAAAACCCAGCTGAAGGCCTAGGACTGGGACGATGGCGCGCGTGCCCACAGAGAGGGCTCTGAGTGCCGCCTCTGGCACCCGTGCCATAGGTTCGCCACCACTGCCCTATGTGAACAGGAGGAGGGGGCTGCTAAAAATCCAGTGAGCCGACTGTGAAGGAGGAGGGGAAAAGGGCTGTCAAAAACCTACCCCAAAGCTGCAGCAGGTAAAATCAAAAAGGGAGGTGGGAGTAGCCCCAAAGGTCGGCCCCCAGATGACCCTTAGATCCCCAGTACTGGGACTTATGGGACATCTTTAGTGAGAAGAAGTCAGACGTGCTCCCACCCCACTGGCCAACTGACTGTGCCATAGAAATCCTACCGGCGGCCAAATTACCCAAACCTAAACTGTATTCCATGACCCCTAGGGAACTGGAGGAAATGTGGACTTTTATAGACAAAAACCTGAAGCATGGATTCCTCCAGACCGAGGGTGGCTGCCCCAGTACTGTTTAGGGAGAAGAAGGATGTCTATGTGTTAAATATTGTGTTAAATATTGTGGGCTTAATGATGAGTGTGTAGAAAACTTCCCTTCATGAAGGACATGCTGACCCATTTGGCCAAAGGAAAGGTTTTCATCAATTTAGATTTGCAGGAGGCGTACTACTGAGTGAGGATCAAAGCAGGGGATGAGTGGAAAATGGCTTTCAATTGCCCCTTGGGATACTTCCAGTTCCGGGACCTCCATTTTGGACTGCAGGGGGCCCCTGCTGTGTTTATGCAGCTAATAAATGAAGTGATGCATGAATACTTGTACAAGAGAGTGTTAGTTTACCTGAGTGACATTTTAATCTATACTGAGACCATGGCAGAACACGTAAAACTAGTCAGAGCTGTGCTCAAGAAGCTTTGAGCGGCCGAACTATATGCCAATCTGTCCAAATGCGAATTCTACCAGGGTAAAATTGACTATCTGGGCTACCGCATCTCCCATGAGGGGATAGAGATGGACCCTGAAAAGATGCGGGCAGTGCTAGAGTGGGCTCCTCCTCACACCCGGAAGCAACTACAAAGCTTCCTGGGATTTGAGAAATTTTACCACCAGTTTATCCCCTCATTTGCCCAGATAGTCCTCCCCATCACCAACTTGCTAAAGATAAAAGGGGAGGGGAAACCCAAATCCAGCCAGCCGCTTAAATGGACTATAGAATGGCAGGCTGCATTCAAAAAGCTTAAGCGCTTGTTCGCAGTGGAGCCGGTGCTGAAACACCCAGACCCCAATGCCCCCTTCATCATTCGGGCTGATGCTAGTAATGTTGCAGTGGGTGCAGTGCTTTTATAGGAAAACAAGCAAGGGGTCCTGCATCACTGCACCTACACTTCTAAAAAGCTAAATGAGATGAAGCAGAGATGGGCAGTCTGGGAGAAGGAAGCCTATGCGGTTCGCTGGGTGCTCCTAACTTGGAGGCATTTTCTAGGAGGGAAAATTGCTTTTGAAGTATAGACTGACCATAAAAATTTAGAAGAATTAAAGATCAGCCAGAGATTATCCAAACAGGCTTGCTGGGCCCAGTATTTTAACCGACTTGACTTCACAATAAAGTACCTCCCAGGGGGGAGGAACTTTCTAGCAAATGCTTTATCCAGACTGCCGCAATTCAATAGTTCAATGCCAGAGGTGATTAAACTGGTCATCCCCTCCAGGCGGCCCCAGTCACCACCCGGGCACAAGCCAAAATGAAAACCCAACTTGCTGATGATTTAAAGGGTATACTAAAGGCAGCTTTGGAGGAGGATGAGTGGTTCCAAATGCACAAGGGAGAATGTACAATGCAAGATGGTCTAGCTTGGGTGGAAGCTAAACTATATGTACCACAAAGCCAACAATTAATGGTTCTACTAAAAAGAGACTCTAGAAAGAGTACAGAGAAGAGCAACAAAGATGATTAGGGGACTGGAGGCTAAAACATATAAGGAACGGTTGCTGGAATTGGATATGTCTAGTTTAACGAAGAGAAGGACGAGGGGGGACCTGATAGCAGTGTTCCAATATCTCAGGGGTTGCCACAAAGAAGAGGGAGTCAAGCGATTTTCCAAAGCGCCTGAAGGCAGGACAAGAAGCAACAGATGGAAACTAATCAAGGAGAGAAGCAACCTAGAACTAAGGAGAAACTTCCTGACAGTTAGAACAATTAACCAGTGGAACAACCTGCCTCCAGAAGCAGTGAATGCTCCAACACTGGAAGTTTTTAAGAAGAGACTGGACAGCCATTTGTCCGAAATGGTACAGGGTTTCCTGCCTGAGCAGGGGGTTGGACTAGATGACCTCCAAGGTCCCTTCCAACTTTATTATTATTATTATTATTAAAAGCCATGATTCAAAAGTGGCTGGGCATTTTGGCTGCCCTGCACCTAATCAAGCAGCAATTTTGGTGACCATCACTGAATAAGGACATAGAAAACTATGTGGCTAGCTGTCCCATTTTTGCTCTGCCAAGAGATGACAAGGAAAAATACCCATGCTTCTGTAGCCAGTAGCAGAGCCCAAAGCCCCATGGAAAGAGATATCAATGGACTTTATTGTAGAACTGTCTGAATGCTTGGGTAATACAGTGATCTGGGAAATAACTGATCTGTTCTCCAAGCAGGTGCACTTTATACCTTGTCAAAAATTCTCCTCAGCACGTGTTTTGGTTAAACTATTCGTGCAGTACATCGATCGGCTGCATGGTGCTCCAGAAAGAATAATCTCAAATTGCGGAGTCCAATTACTTCGCACCTTCAGCAGGAGTTCCCTAAAACTTTTGGGGACCACTCAGGGGCTCAGCTCCTCGCATCATCCAGTTCTTAATGGGGGGTGTGAGAGGGCCAATGGCATCCAAGAGTAGTACCTCAGATGCTATATTAAATACCAACAGGACAATTGGACGGACCTCCTCCCTTTCACAGAAGTTGTCTACAATAACTATGCACTTTAGCACCAGGTTCACTCCATTTAAAGTGGCCAAGGCTTTGTAGCTATCCTTGAATTACCTCAGGTGACCCCATTGACTGCATGGCTGAAATATTTGGTTGCCCAGTTAGAGAAGACCTGGCCAGTGGTGAGAAAAGCTTTGGATGAAGCTAGGGAAGCATACAAAATACCGGTTGATAAAAAGCGCATCAAGCCAAAGGACTGTAATGTGGGAGACAAGGTCTATCTCTCTACCAAATTTTTACAATCTGGACAACCGACAAAGAAATTGGGGCTGAAATATGTTGGATCTTTCCCCATCAAGAGGATTATTAACCCAGTAACTGTAGAACTTGAGCTGCCAAAAACACTCAAGACGGGTACACCCGGTATTTCATTGTAGCCTACTGAAACCTGAAATCCCATCTTCCCTGCGTCCTGAATCGCAACCACCTTCCGATGCCATTATGATTGAAGGAGAGCAGAACTTTGAAATCAAAGACATTTTGAACTCTCGCATACATTGGGGGGAAATTCAGTATTTGGTACCCTGGAAAGACTTTGCCCCTCAGAAACTGAATGGGTTGATTCCCAACATATTAAAGCGCCCAAACTGCTTTAAAAATTCCATGACCAATACCCAGATAAACCACATTGAACTGTTTGTTAATTGGGAAATTTTGTGTATCTCTCCCTCCCCTCTCTTTTTTCTTTTGCAGGACTAACGTCTCTGTTGAGGGGAGCAGAATGTCAGATCTGGCTGGCTTTGGAGGCCTCACAGGCATCCTATCATCAAAAGAAGAGGGGAAGGATGAAAGAGGGAAAGATGAAAGGGCAATAAAGGTTTGTATGTATGTGAAAGGAAATCAGGAGGGGGGGGGATGACAGGTTAGAAGGACTAGAGCAGCTGGATCCTGTTTGTACCAGCATCCCACAGCCAGAATGTATGTGGATTACCCCTAAACGTCTCAGAGTTCTCCAAACATCTTGGCAAAGTCTGGTTAGTTGGAAACGGACTGGTCACGGGGGGAGGGATAGGCTGGTGGCAAACCTACACTTTATTTTTGAATCCAGCAAGCATGATGATTTCAGAGCTGGCTTGAATTTACTGCAAGCATCATTCTTAACTTTAACCAAATGGAGTCGAAGGTTTTTCTTTCCTAAGGGATCGGATTGGGACAGGTTTGACATACAGAAGCATGAGGGCAAAAATTTACGATGTACTGAAAGTAATCACTTTTAATAGGTTAAGGCCCAAAAGAATCTATGCTGGTTTCCAGCACTATTTTTACTTACCTTGGATGGAAGCAGCATCCAGAAATCCAATCTGTGTGACCTTCACCCTTCACGATAATGTTCCCATTAGGAAAAGCCCACATTTTCCATAAGTGATCATCACTTCCAGTGACAACAATGTCTTTTCTTGGATGTAAAGCCAAGCTGTAAGTAGCAAATAGAGAAAGTGATGATTAAAACTGAACAAAAAATGATATAGTTAAGAAACTAACATCACTTAGGTTCTGTTTCCCATTCTTTGCTAAGTTGACCCCTGCTCTCAAAAAGGCTGTTTCTAGCATAACTTAGCATAATGTGGGAACGGAGCTAGAAATGACCAGAGATCAACACAGAAGATGTTTAGATCTGAAAAGCCCAACCCATCTTCACTTTCTCAGTTAGCAACCTTTGGAGCAAACTACTGTATTTACCAGAAAGGAACATGGCCATGAATTCCAACCCACCCCCAAATCAGTGTGCTTCTGACACATTTTTATACTGTGTATCTGTACATATATCTCCCAAAAGGCATATTCCAAGAAACAGTAGGACTAAGAAAAAAAGGAATTTGTATTAGTTGAACCAATATCATTAAATAAAAATAATTATCTGTGAAAAGTATCCCTTTTATAAAATTAATATTTCCTTTTCACACACTGTTACATATAGAAATATACATGCAACTTCCCTCTAACAAAATAGCAAAAGAAGGGGGAAAAGATAATATCAGGATTTTGTCAGAACAGTAAATAGAAAACTTTTGCTCTTAACACATGTGCTTCAGGAGATAACATGAAATATGAAGAAAGGCATTTGAAAAATATTACTATATCCACTTCAATCTCTTCTTTTTTAAAAAAAATATATTTTATTGATTTTTTAACATAAACACCTTAATATTTGGTAAAAAGCGTGTTGTCTGGGCTTATATTTGCAAAGTAATCACTAACAATCAGTTTCTATATTCCAAAGTCCACATAATAGCTTTGCTTGATTTTCTCTTCTTCCAATAATATTCTCTTTGCCAACCTTGAATTGATACAATTCTTATTAGTTTTAATTAAATATAAAGATTTTTCTAAAATTTCTACAAATAATAATCACATCAATATCATGCTTCTTTTCTATCTGGTCATCTTGGTTGCCTCATCATAAATCCTGTTTACAATTCTTATTTAAATTTGTTTTCCCTACAATGTTCAAAACATTCTTACTGGTTAAGATTTTATCAAGGTTAATTGCATTTAAGTATTTAAATCTATTTTCTTCATACAGGCCATCCCAACACTTTTACATTTCTTATGTCTTAAAAAGTAAAAAAAAGACAAAACAAAAAACAAAAAAAGAGAGAAAATAATAAGAAAATAATATACTACTTAAAATACATATCCCTCTTAAACTAATATACATTTATTTCCAAAATTTTTATGTTCTTTTTACCCATAATTAAACAAATGTTTAACCTTTAGATGTTCCATTTAATAAATCCAATCATCTAATCTTTTAACTCTATTCAAACATTTTTTTTAATTATCCGTTGGAATTTTCTTAAAGTCAACTACATTTAAATATTTAAAACATTTCCTTTATATTGACCATCCCAAACATTTTTATATTTCTCATATCAAAAAACAAAGTAAAAAAAAGAGAAAAGAAAGAATACTATTTTACTTAGGAGGTTCATCCCTTTTAAGCTAAAATCTTTCTATTTCTTCAACCATATTAAACAAGTGTTTAATTTTTAAATATTCCCTCTGATACATCCCATCATCTAATTCCTCAATTCTCACTTTAGCCCTCTTCTCTTCAAATACTTTCCCAATCAATATATTCCGTTGAATCAAAGAGTCTTTCCATAATCCTGCAAATGTTGTTGTAGATATAAGAGGCAAATCAAGCAACATGTCTTTGTAAAAAGATTTTGCCCCTTCATATTCATTGAAGATCCTGTCTTTTTTCTCTCTCTTAGTTTCTCTCATCATCCCTTGTCTCCCCATTTCTCGTGGTACTCCTGACAGCTCTGCAATCCATTTTGTCACATCTTTTTTCTTATCCTCAGATTTATTTTGTAGTCTTAGAGTACAAGTTATCTTTTCCATGTCCAATGTTTCTTGTAAATCCTTCTCTACTTGAGTCAAGTCATACTTCCTTATATTATTAGGTTCCATCTTTAAATCTCTTTCCTCTAATTTATATTCAGTTATCTGCTTTATCTGCTCCGTCTCCATTATTATCCTCTGAGTTTTTTTGCCATGAAGTCAAATTGGAGATGGATTCATTTATACTTTCAAAATTATTTTTAATTTCCTTATGGTTTAAGATCATTGTTGTTTTAATTAGTTGCAACATCTCATACATCTCCTCATGGAAAGTATTTGTTTTTTCCTTGATACATTCTTTCTGCAGATCTCTGATTTTCTATAATAGCCAAAAATCAAGGTTTTTCCTTTCTCTGCAAACAGCTTTAGAGTCACAGTTAAGTTAATATTTGTAATCCAGAAAGGTCAGATTTTTTTTTAAGTTTATAGTTCTCATTTTATATGTAGCCCAGAATGTTTTCTTTTTTGTCACAGCTGTATTAGAACTTTGAAGCTCATAAGAACAGATTAACTTTTCTCAGGCTTTAGTCTTGTATTAGAGCAACTGTTGTTGTAATTTTCATCCACCACTAGATGTCAGCACCAGTTCATTTTTTTTCAGCTTTCAAAATAAAGAGTTATCTTCTATTTTCATAGTTTAAAATGAAGATCTTAAGAGATTTTAGACAAATAACAAACTTATCCAGATTTAGGTCTTATATTCATTTCATTACAGTATATTTCTCCCCCATAAAACATTTAATTCACCACTTCCATCTGCAGAAGAGTGGAGCAAAGGTTCCCCTCCTTACTTTTGGAGGTTTTTTCTTCTTCTTGGGGTTTTTCCCCAGAAAATTAGTTAATATGTAGAATAGAGAAAATCTATGTTCTTATCCAGATCCAAGCACATTATTTACAATCAGCTTAAAATAGTGCTTTTGGGCTTCAGTTGCTTGTAGCTTGGGCTAGACTTTGAAGTTAGGCTAGCCTTTCTCCTGTTGGTTTCTGGAAGACTTTTCCCAGACCGATCGGGTCGACTGCCATCTCTCCGTGGTCCACGGGACTTCCTTACTTCTTTGCCGCCTCTTCAGGGTGACTTCTGGCCCCTTTAGGGTCCCCTAACAGGCAGAAAATCAGCTGTAGGATGCGGAGCCCCCCGATCCCTTGGCTACTGTGCAAAACCGGAAGCCCACTTCATTCTCTTCTTAAAACTAAACATAGTTAGATTGTTCATTCTCTTCATTAGTTTCTAGTCTTTTTCAATTCTCTGAGAATCTTTCAAACTTCACTGAATCCTTCTAAAACAATAGTTTCCAAACCTGGAAACTATATTTAATATAGGATCTAATCAAAGTAGAATAAAACAGAACATTACTTCCTTGATGGGAAATATACTCCTTTTGATGCAATCTAAAATTGCGTTTTTACAAGCATCCTACTAATTTATGCTTAGTTTCTAAAATCAAAGATCTTTTTTGCAACTGTTGTTAAGTTAGGTATTCCTCATCCTTAAATGAAGAATTTGGCACTTATCTCTGTTAAATGTCATTCAGGTCTTTTCAGCCTATTTTTCTAACCTATCAAAACTGTTTTAAATATTATTTCTCTTTTCTAAAATATTACCTATCAAACTTGATTTGTGTCAGCTGTAAATCTGATTAGCATTTCTTCCATCTCTTCATTCAAGTTATCAAATTAAAAAACGTTAAATACTACCAAGGCCCAGAATGATTCAACATCACACTCCAATTGATGAAAAATATCTAAAAAGTACAAATTTCAAACTAATGGTTATCAAGCCATCTAGCCTAGAACTAGACTACAAGTAGTCCTCAACTTACTGCCATACGTTTAGCAACCATTTGAAGTTACAATGATGCTAAGAAAGGTCTCGTCCTCACCCTTATGACCATCACACCACCTCTACGGTCATGTAATCACAGTTTGGGTGCTTGGCAACTGGTTCACATTTATGATCATTTGCAATATCCTACAGTCATGTAATAATAATGATAATAATAAAGTTGGAAGGGACCTTGGAGGTCATCAAGTCCAACCCCCTGCTCAGGCAGGTAACCCTATACCATTTCGGACAAATGGCTGTCCAGTTTCTTCTTAAAAACTTCCAGTGTTGGAGCATTCACTGTTTCTGGAGGCAGGTTGTTCCACTGGTTAATTGTTCTAACTGTCAGGAAGTTTCTCCTTAGTTCTAGGTTGCTTCTCTCCTTGATTAGTTTCCATCCGTTGCTTCTTGTCCTGCCTTCAGGCGCTTTGGGAAATAGCTTGACTCCCTCTTCTCTGTGGCAGCCCCTGAGATATTGGAACACTGCTATCATGTCCCCCCTCGTCCTTCTCTTCGTTAAACTAGACATACCCAATTCCATCAACCTTTCCTTATATGTTTTAACCTCCAGTCCCCTAATCATCTTTGTTGCTCTTCTCTGTACTCTTTCTAGAGTCTCAACATCTTTTTTACATCGTGGTGACCAAAACTGGATGCAGTATTCCAAGTGTGGCCTTACCAAGGGCATTGTATTAATACTTCACGTGATCTTGATTCTATCCCTCTGTTAATGCAGCCTAGCACTGTGTTGGCTTTTTGGCAGCTGCAGCACACTGCTGGCTCATATTTAAATGATTGTCCACTAGGACTCCGAGATCCCTCTCACAGTTACTACTATTGAGCAAGGTACCCCCTATACTATACCTATACATTTGATTTTTCTTGCCTAAATGTAGAACCTTACTTTTTTCACCATTGAATTTCATTTGTTAGATAGCACCCAGTGTTCAAGTCTGTCCAGATCCTCCTGTATCCTAAGCCTGTCTTCTGGAGTGTTGGCTATTCCTGCCAGCTTGGTGTCGTCTGCAAATTTGATGAGTTCCCCATCTATCCCCTCATCCAAATCATTGATGATGTTGAAGAGCACTGGGCCCAGAACAGAGCCCTGGGGCACCCCACTACACACTTCCCTCCATGTAGATGCGGTTCCATTGAGGACCACACATTGAGTCCGGCCGGTCAGCCAGCTACGGATCCATCTGGTGGTGATGCTGTCTAACCCGCATTTTTCTATCTTATCAAGTAGTAGGTTGTGATCTACTTTGTCAGATGCCTTACTGAAGTCCAAGTAAATTATATCCACAGCATTCCTCTGGTCCACTAATTTTGTCAGTTGGTCAAAGAATACAATAAGGTTTGTCTGACATGATCTGTTTTTGACAAACCCGTGTTGGCTTTTAGTAATGACTTGGTTTGCCTGTAGGTGTTCGCTGATTTGTTGTTTGATTATCTTTTCCAGAATCTTCCCAGGTATTGAGGTCAGGCTGATAGGTCTGTAATTTCCTGGATCCATTTTTTCCCCTTTTTGAAGATGGGAACTACATCAGCTCTTTTCCAGTCCTCTGGTAGTTCCCCAGTGCTCCAGGATCACACTTTGTGATCACACTTTGTGAGATTTTTGCTGGTTTTCAACAAAAAAAAAAAAGCCCATTCAGAAGAATGGGTTCACACTTAAAGACTGCAGATTTGCTTAATGAACATAGTAAAAATGGTCCCCAAATCAGGTCTGACTTGACTTACAACCACAATGAATTATGATGGAAATTCTGGTCCCAACTGCGGTCATAAGTTAAAGACCACCTGTAGTTTTCTAATAGCATTCCCATAATTTACTAAGCTAAAACTTGCTCCTCACAAGTCTATGTTGGTTTCTACTAGTTGTTTCCAAGCTATTACAAATCAATCATATTATGGCTTCCTCTAGTGTCATTCTAATTATCACAGTGTTAGAGTAAAGTTGATCATTGTGTTTTGGATCATCCTCTCCCCCGCCCCAAGGTAGAGACTATGGAGGGTGAAGGTTCATTCTCTGAGCTTGAGGGTTGGTTTCAGAACATTTCGTTACCAGGCTAGGTAGCATCTTCAGCGGTGTTTAGTGGATGTCTGTGTCAGGATGTGCAATTCTTAAAGATTACTGCTCTTTAGTTTAACAAAATGTTCCTTAGGAATGCTAAAGTTGTTCTCAAAATTGTACAGCTAGAAGCAAATATTACTTAATTAGTAGCTAGGGGATGAGGAAGTGACATAAGTATTCTAAGGTTGCCTTTTGAAATAAGAGATCATATTCATTCTCCAAGGAATATCAAGCATGTAACATTAATTAGATGTTTTATTCAACATTGTTAAAAAGTTTTATTTCATCTTTTCACAAGGTCTTCTTAGGGGTTTGCAAGCTTTGCATGAAATATTTCAGGCATCACTTACATGCAGTAACTCTCTGTGATTCATTAAATCAATATTTTTTCAAACTTCCACATGAGCTTGAAAACAATTTGCTGCTGCAGCTTCTTTAAAAACTGATTAACTTTAATAAGTAGACTCCTTAAAACAGCAATAGCTTTTTTTTAGTCAGCAGAGAAGCTTGAAACAAGGTCTTCTTTAATGTACATCAAAAGGCAGCTTTTTTATGAATTGTTTTCAAAATGTGCATAACTCTACTAATGATTCCAAATGCAATGGTTTTGTAGGATCAAATGAAAGTACTTTGATATGGTGTATTTCTGGTGATATAAGTGCACTTTCCATCTTTCTTAACATTAGGCAACTATTAGAGGCCACGTTTACATTTACCTGTGCATTTATAATGAAATGAAAAATTTAATTCTTTTCAAGCATGACTTTAAAAAGACACAATTGGCAAAAATATTAAATTAATATTTAAGAATTTGGGTTACAAAATACAGAGGTTAAGCAAATTCTTCTGACATTATTATTAAATACATTTATTAAGGATGAGTGATATGGCTGTGAGTCTGCTTAGTAAGACAATTTGCACTGATCCCAAAGGTGCTTTTTTCAGGAGTCAACTGGACTTTCTTGTGTTTCTTTTGAAGTCCAGTTGCCTCCTGAAAAAAGCACCTTTGGGACAACCATACCTGGATGACTGAGAATCTCCATAGACAAATTTGCACTGATGCATTTTTGTCTTATTAAGGTAATAAGATAGTACAATATAATATTGTACAATACGATGCAATACAGTACAGTACAATATAGTGCAGTGCAGTGCCATGCAGTACAATACACATAGCCTTGCAACTTTGCCTTTTGTTGTTGGATTTTTTTTTTAGTTTTGTGCCTGCATTGCACATGTGCAGAGATCTCTGTCAGTACTTCCAATAGTTGACCAGAAGTATTGCAAAAGGTTTCTATGCATGTTCAGCACATGCACAGAAATTTCCTCTGGCTTTTGGAACTTACTGAATCGAGGAGAAATGAAGCAGTATAGTCACACTGTTGCTGGGTAGAGAGAGTATGCACTGCTTTTGTGAAATAGCTGCACAAAAATTCTCTGCACAAATTTCACTTACGTGTGGCATTCATTTGAGGTTTTGCACAGGCATAATACCTACTCCCTACATCTCATTATTACAAATCACAAAATTGTTAAAATCAACAATTATGAGGCAAAAGACAAACAAGATATTAAAACTGTGTAAAAGGAGATTTATTTCTTCAGGGGAAGAGATAAATAAACATAGAAGCAAAGTACAGAGAGAAAAGCCTGCTTATTTTTACAAAATAGTTAATATTCACCAAGTCAGTAGCCTCTTCCAAATTAATACTCAACCCTAACCCTTTACAACAGCAGCCACTTGCACTTCCCATCCATTGTATTTATTCTGAGCTAATAAATTATGAATAACAGAACAGAGTTGGAAGGTCTTGAGGTCTTCTAGTCCAACCCTCTGCTCAAGCAGGAGACCCTATACCATTCCAGATAAGCGGCTATCCAGTCTCTTTTTGAAAGCCTCCAGTGATGGAGCACCCACAACTTCTGAAGGCAAGCTGTTCCACTGATTAACTGATGTCACTATTAGGAAATTTCTCCTTAGTTCTAGGTTGCTTCTCTCCTTGACTAGTTTCTTGCACATCTTGCACATGAGTGTTAGATACCTATGAAATAGGATCTAAGGCCTCCAAACAGTGAACCTGAATCTAAATAGGCACTGGACCCATGATCTGTATGGCAGCCTTTTTTGCATCAGTCACACTTGTTGCTGAGGCTTGAATCACATAGGATTGGTGAGCTGAAACATATTGAATGGACATCATTTAGATTCCAATGAAGAGTGTTTGAGTATCCATTCTTTTAAAATTCACACAGTCATGTTGCAGAATTAATCTCCAAGAAGGATAAAATTCCTGTAGGTGTTTGCACAAGCATTTTGTGAACTGTCAGCAAGTCTGCTAATTATGCACTGGAGTCTCCAAATAAAGGAGGTTTAATTTCCTTAATAATAAATGCTAGCTCATGATTAAAGGAGCCAACTTTGTATTTAAAAAAATTGCTCTATGTATTAAAACCACTGTCTTCCATGCAATAGCTTCTGACATACATTCACAAAGGTAGCTCAGCATCCTCAGAGGAGAGTTTAAATAGATCACCTTGAGTTGTAAGGGCATGATCAAAGAAGTATTTAACATTAGAGTTTAAATTATTAACATCCCATGTTCCCTAGTGGAGATAGAGAAATCTTGTGTAAAGGATAATGCACAACAGTCCCCTCCCCCCAAAAAAGGAATATCAGCATGCCATGAAAATATGCTTCTTCTGCCAGTAGCTACTGTATTCCTCAACAAACTGAGGCTGCAATCTGTCCAAACCCTTTTTATTCAGGAACTAAGTTTAGCTCTGGCTAAATCACCATGACTAATCAACATTACAGTGAAACCAAGACAATCTCGCCAAAAGTAGTTTTCTCTGCCTACTAGCATAAAAGACATTTTTAAAAACTCTACAATTCCAAGAGAATAGTAATGTGTGCTGTTGCTAGTGGTAACAGGAGTAGCCAGGCTAGATAAGATAATACAATGGTCTATACAGAAAAGCAAAATGAAATAGACATGGCTCCCTGCCCAGGAGAATGCCATTATGAATCAATAATCTTCCTTCAGTGGATAAGAGGGGGAGGAAAAATTGTACTGCTTTTTATTTTTTTTAATAAGCTATGATTCATGAATCATAAAAGTTCTGAATGGTAAAAATTAGAACAATGGTGACTTGACCACATGCAATTGCCAGGGCAAGCTGTAAGGGCCATCAGAGTGCACTGGGACCATCAAAGGAGTATTCATTTCTGAAGCACATTTGTTGTAAGGAGTCAAGCTGAGAAAGCAGAAAGCAATAGTTCCTGGGCCAGAGTGAGTGATTATACCATCATTCACCATGGCTAATCACAGAATCATAAGGCTGGAATGAACCTTGGAGATCTTCTAGCGAAAGCCCTTATTGCATCCCAAATTGTTGCCCAATCTTGACTTAAAGACCTACAGTAATGGAGCGCCCACAACTCCAGGAGATAAGCTGTTCCAATGTTTAATTGTTCTCACTGTCAGGAAATTTCTTCTTAGTTCCACATAGTATCTCTTGCTTCCACCTGCTGCTTCTTGTCTTGCCCTCAGTTGCTTTGGAAACTCAACCTCCTCTTCTCTGTGAGAGCCCCTCAAGTACTAGAAGACAGCTATCATATCACTCATAATCCTTCTCTTTATTAGGCTAGACATACCTAGTTCCCTTAATGTTCATCGTACAGTTTAGCCTATAGAACCCTTGTCATCTTTGTTGCTTTTCTTTACATTCTTTCTAGGATCTCAGCATCTTTTTTGTATTGTGGTGACCAGAACTGGACACGGTATTCCAAGTATGGCCTCACAAGTGCAGTATAAAGCTGCAGTATCACTTCTCATGATCTTAATGCTATTCCCTCTGTTGATGCAGCCCAGGATGGTCTTAACTTTTTTGGCAGCACACTGTTGCCTCATACGTGGTCCAGCAGGACACCGAGATTCCTCTCACAGTTGCTACTGTTGAGCCAGGTACTGTTTATTCTATAGCTGTGCGTTTGGTTTTTCCTGTCTAAGTGCAGGACCTTTCTTTTCTCACCACTGAACTGCTTCTTGTTGGATAGGGCCCAATGCTCAAATCTGTCAAGATCCTCTTGAATATTGAATCTATCTTCCAAAGTATTAGTAATTCTCCCCAGCTTGGTGTCAGCTGCAAATTTGATGATTCCCCTTCTATCCCTTCATCTAGATCATTTATGAAGACCTTGAAGAGCACTGGGCTGAAGACAGAACCTTGAAGTACCCCACTGCATGCTTCTGTTCATGTAGATGTAGTTCCATTGAGGAGTACATGCTGAGTGCAATTGGTCAGTCAATTGCAAATCCATCTGGTGATGGTACTGTTTATCCCACATTATTCTATTTTACCAAGAAGTAGGCTATGTGTACTGTATTTTCTATAGAGTATACTTTGAATCCAAGTATACTATATCCATATCATTTCCTTGATTCACTAATTCAGTCTCTTCATCAAAGAAGGCAGTAAGGTTTGTCTGGTATTATCTGTTTTTAACAAACCACTCTGGTTTTTAGTAATTGCCTTGGTTGTCTTTAGTGGCTAACAAATACAGTGCTTGATTATCTTTTCCAGGAATTTGTCAGAATGTGATGTCAAACTGATTGATCAGTAGACTTATCTGGATTTACTTTTTTCCCCTTTTTGAAGACTGGAACCACATCAGTTCTTTTCCAGTTCTCTGGTATTCCCCAGTGCTCCAGGAGCTTTGAAAGATTTTATTCAGGGGTACCAAGATCACATCTGCCAGCTTCTTTAGAACCTTGGGATGTAATCCTTCTGGTCCTGGCAATTTGAACTGATCTAAAGTGAATCCTTCATGGATTACTGCCCTCCTTCATGGATTACTGCCTTGTCGTGGCGAAGGGGCTTGCGTAACTCAATGAAGTTATGAGCTATGCCGTGCAGGGCCACCCAAAACGGACAGGTCATAGCAGAGAGTGCTGACAAAATGTGATCCATTGGAGAAGGAAATGGCAACCCACTCCAGTATCTTTGCCATGAAAACCCCATGGACAGTACTAAAAGGCAAAAAGATATGACGCTGGAAGATGAGCCCCTCAGGTCGGAAGGTGTCCAATATGCTACTGGGGAAGAGCAGAGGGCTAGTACTAGTAGCGCCAGAAAGAGTGAAGCGACTGGGCCAAAGCAGAAAGGACGATCAGCTGTGGATGCATTCTGGTGGTGAAAGGAAAGTCCGATGCTGTAAAGATTTTTCTCCATAGGAACCTGGAATGTAAGATCCATGGAATCAAGGCAAACTGGACGTGGTCAAACAAGAGATGACAAGACTGAACATCGACATCTTAGGAATCAGTGAACTAAAATGGACAGGAATGGGTGAATTTAATTCAGAGGACCATCAGGTATACTACTGCAGGCAAGAATCCCTCAGAAGAAATGGAGTAGCCTTCATAGTCAATAAAAGAGTAGGAAAAGCAATACTGGGATACAATCCCCAAAATGACAGAATGATCTCAGTGCAAATCCAAGGCAAGCCATTCAATATCACAGTAATCCAAGTCTATGCCCCAACCACTGGTGCTGAAGAGGATGAAATTGACCGGTTCTATGAAACCCTACAGCACCTTATAGAATCAACACCAAAAAATGATGTCCTTATCATCATGGGGGATTGGAATGCTAAAGTAGGAAGCCAAAAAATAAACGGAATAACAGGCAAGTTTGGCCTTGGAATACAAAATGGAGCAGGGCACAGGCTGATAGAATTTTGTCAAGAGAATACGATGGTCATAGCAAACACTCTTTTCCAACAACCCAAGAGACGTCTCTACACATGGACATCACCAGACGGTCAACACAGAAATCAGATTGACTATGTGCTCTGCAGCCAAAGATGGAGAAGCTCTATTCAGTCAGTAAAAACAAGACCAGGAGCTGACTGTGGCTCAGATCATGAGCTTCTTGTTGCAAAATTTAGGCTTAAATTGAAGAAAGTAGGGAAAAACACTAGGCCACTCAAGTATGAACTAAATCATATCCCTGATGAATATACAGTAGAGGTGACAAATAGATTTAAGGAATTAGATCTGATAGACAGAGTGCCTGAAGAACTATGGACGGAGGTTTCGCAACATTGTACAAGAGGTAGCAACTAAAACCATCCCAAAGAAAAAGAAATGCAAGAAAGCAAAATGGCTGTCTGAGGAAGCTTTGCAAATAGCTGAGGAAAGAAGGGAAGCGAAAGGCAAGGGAGAAAGAGAAAGATACACCCAATTGAATGCAGAATTCCAGAGAATAGCTAGAAGAGATAAGAATGCCTTCTTAAATGAACAGTGCAAAGAAATAGAAGAGAACAATAGAATAGGGAGAACCAGAGATCTCTTCAAGAAAATTGGAGATATGAAGGGAACGTTTCATGCAAAGATGGGCATGATAAAGGACCAAAATGGCAGGGACCTAACAGGCAGAAGAGATTAAGAAGAGGTGGCAAAATTACACAGAAGAACTATACAAGAACGAGCTTAGCATCCCTGATAACCACGATGGGGTGGTCACTGACCTCGAGCCAGACATCCTAGAATGTGAAGTGAAATGGGCCTTAGGAAAGCTGAGCAACAACAAAGCTAGTGGAGGTGACAGTATTCCAGCTGAGCTATTCAAAATCTTAAAAGACGATGCAGTAAAAGTGCTACACTCAATTTGCCAGCAAATTTGGAAAACTCAACAGTGGCCACAGGATTGGAAAAGGTCAGTTTACATTCCAATTCCAAAGAAAGGCAATGCCAAAGAATGTTCAAACTATCGCACCATTGCACTCATTTCACATGCAAGTAAAGTTATGCTTAAAATCCTACAAGCTAGACTCCAGCAGTATGTGGATCGAGAACTTCCAGAAGTACAGGCAGGATTTCGAAGAGGCAGAGGAACTAGAGATCAAATTGCCAACATACGCTGGATCATGGAGAAAGCTAGGGAGTTCCAGAAAAACATCTACTTCTGCTTCATTGACTATGCTAAAGCCTTTGATTGTGTGGATCACAACAAATTGTGGCAAGTTCTTAAAGAGATGGGAGTACCAGACCATCTTATTTGTCTCTTGAGAAACCTATATGCGGGTCAAGAAGCAACAGTGAGAACTGGACACGGAACCACTGATTGGTTCAAAATTGGGAAAGGAGTCCGGCAAGGCTGTATACTGTCGCCCTGCCTATTTAACTTATATGCAGAGCACATCATGAGAAAGGCAGGGCTAGGTGAATCAAAAGTTGGAATTAAGATTGCCGGGAGAAATATCAACAACCTAAGATATGCAGATGATACCACTCTAATGGCAGAAAGTGAAGAGGAACTAAAGAGCCTCTTGATGCGGGTGAAGAAGGAGAGTGCAAAAGTTGGCTTGAAACTCAACATTAAGAAAACCAAGATCATGGCATCCGGCCCTCTCAATTCCTGGCAAATAGATGGGGAAGAAATGGAGGTAGTGACAGATTTTATCTTCCTGGGCTCCTAAGATCACCACAGATGGGGACTGCAGCCAAGAAATTAAAAGACGCTTGCTCCTGGGGAGGAAAGCTATGGCAAATTTAGACAGCATACTAAAAAGCAGAGACATCACCCTGCCAACAAAAGTACGTATAGTCAAGGCCATGGTTTTCCCAGTTGCAATGTATGGCTGTGAAAGTTGGACCATAAGAAAGGCTGAGCGCAAAAGAATTGAGGCCTTTGAACTATGGTGCTGGAGAAGACTCCTGCGAGTCCCTGGACTGCAAGGCGATCAAACCGGTCAGTCCTAGAGGAGATCAACCCGACTGCTCCTTAGAAGGCCAGATACTGAAGTTGAAACTCAAGTACTTTGGCCACCTAATGAGAAGGAAGGACTCACTGGAGAAGAGCCTAATGCTGGGAAAGATTGAGGGCAATAGAAGAAGGGGACAACAGAGAATGAGGTGGCTGGATGGAGTCACTGAAGAAGTAGGCATGAGCTTAAATGGACTCCAGAAGATGGTAGAGGACAGGAAGGCCTGGAGGAACGTTGTCCATGGGGTCGCGATGGGTCGGACATGACTTCGCAACTAACAACAACAACAACAAAGTGAATAGATATTCTCTTGCCAATTTCTTGCTATTTTGACCTGCTTTTCTGTTCTGTCTCCCACAGTATTCCTTTTGATAGGTTGGACTATTTCTTTCCTTTGTGTGAAGACAGAAGGAATTAAGCAATTCTGCTTTCTCCATCACCATCTTGCCATCGTCTCCCATTAGTGGACCATTTCCTTGACTTTTTTCTTGTTCCTTACATACTGAAAGAAACTTTTTTTGTTATTTTTGTCATTTGTCTTATTTCACTCTGAGCCTTAGCTTTCCTTGAACCTTGCAGATTCAAGCTATTTGCTGATACTCTGTTCTAGTTATGTGTCCCTCCTTCCATTTTTTATACTTATCTTTCACCCTTAGTTTGTCAGAGAGCTCTTTATGTAGCAATGCTGCTTTTGTCTGGGGTCTGCTGTTTTTCTTTCTCTATAGTATTGTGTTTTATTGGGCTTTTATACTCTCATTTTTCAGTTTCTCAAGTATCTTGAATTGTTCAAATGAATTAAATTGAAACTCCAGTATTTCCATCCATGGAATCTTTCCTAACCTCTCTCTCTTGGGGTTCTTAGGTGTGGCAAGCAGCTCCACAGCCACCTGGTTCTAGGGATGCTTGCATCTCCACAAGACAGGATGCAGGTAGCCAAAAAGACAGACATGGGGGTTGCATTTATTTAAAATCTCCCTTTACGAATGCATCACTTAGCAACAGAAATTTCAGTCCCAATTGTTGCCATAAGTTGCAGACCACCTGCATATAAATTAAGGAAATTTGTGGATGATTTGGTTTTAATTTTGGAAAATTGTATGTGAGGAATAGATATATTAATGGAAAAGTTAAAAGAAATTTGGTGTTTTAGTTGGATTTAAAATTAATAAGAAAAAAAGAAGATGCTAACAAAAAAGACCCTAATTATGATGAAGTATAGAATGAAATTAAGAAAGATTTGCTAAAATAGAAAAGTTATAGTACATTTTAAAATCATTATGTTGGAAGTGCCATATTAAGTATATAGAATAAATACAAACACATGTTGTGCCTGAAAGTACCTTTAATATTCAGCACAGGAAGTATCTTAGGAAAAAGAAACACTGGGCAAAGAAAAATGGTCAACATATCAAGATCTATTAATACAGAAAGATGGAGAACTTGAGACTTCTGGTTTTGCATCCGTAGCACATGGTTGCGTCAGAGTGGACCTCCGCTCCCCACGGCTAGTTTTGTCCTGCCAGGGGGACCCTAGATGGGTCCGAAGTCGCCCCGAAGAGGTGACCGTGAAGGAGGGGCGCCCTGTTTATCACAAAGCAATGGCAATAGCTTCGTTTGATCCGGGAGAAGACCTCCGAATCCGACAGGAGAAAGGCTAGCCGCATGCCAGCGTCTAGCCCAAGCTACCTGCAGCCGAAGTCCAAGAGCACTAACTAGAACAACGGTAAACAGCGTGCTTGGAATTGGTGAGAGTATTTGATCTTCTCTCCCTTATTTTGCAACTAAGTCCCTGGGAAAGATCTCCAAAGCAAAAAACTCTGAAAGTACATTCCCATTCCCCATAGACAGAAGCGGCAAATTAACCTTTAAGGAGGAAAGAAACATATTGAAATTAAATTTAAAATACTACAATCTGATCAAACTTAGAAACTAAAACAAACTGCTAAGATTATATTCTAAAGGATTTTGATGAAATTATAAAAAAAAGAAAAATAATAAGAACGTCTTGTCTGAAAGAGCTGGAAAACAAATATTTGCTGACATCTAGTGAATATTTAGAATATAGCACATCAAAGACAACACCCAGAAACAAAGAAAAATCTGTTCCCATGAACTCTAATAACCTTTCAGAAGATAGTTGCCAGGGAACAAAGAAGAGATTGTATACTGGGCCAACTATAAGATTGGGAAGTGTTTGAAGGAAAAGAAATATTTTGATTGTGGTCTAAATTTATGAACTGTTTAAAAACTTTGATCTATGACTAATTTTTGAGAGGGAAAGTTACAGGAAGGATTCAAGATGGCTAAATATATTGAATTGTAATTCTGACTGGTTGACAATTGATTCCTGAAAGAAAGAACATTGATTTTACTGAAACCTTGACAATTGAAAATTACAGTGTATTATAAAAATTATATATAAAGACAAGAACTATACAAAATAGGACTGTTTGGATTTTGAGTTTTGGCCAGCTTGACAAGGCTAATTACAGAGACTATGGCACTTATGATGGATTACTCGAAAGGGGGAGATAACATGGATATGACAGATTCATCAAAAAATGATAGAAAACCACACTTAATATCTACTCTTGAAGGATTCAGCTGGAAAGATCAAAGACTTCTAGAAGCAACATTTCAAGACAAGACAAATACTTTCCAAGAAGAAATTTATGCAATGCTAAGACAGATACAAATCACAATAGCTCTAAACCACGAGGAGATTAAACATAACTTTGATAATATAAATGAATACACTTGTAACTTAAATTTACAATAAAAAAACATCCAAAGAATGATGGCAAAGAATGAACAAACAAATCAGATAATATAATGTGAACTAGAAAAAAAATGACTTAATTGGCGAAGTTACAAATGAAGGGAATTATAATACAAACAAGAAAAAACTCACAATATTTGGATACAACAATAAATATGGAAAAGATACCTTATCTATTAGAATGTCAAAATAAACCTGAGAAGAAAGAAGACTTAACAAAATGGACACTGCTAGGAGAATCACTGTTTGGGAGACAAAAAGCATACATCTTACGTATTATGTATCCTCTACTCCTAACAACAACTTCAAAAACACAAGAACTGTTTGACAAGTCAAAAATATTAATTTGGAAAACAATTTGGCAAAGGAAGAGTAGAGACGGGCTTAAGAGACTTGACTCGCCCTACCAGATGGAATATTATACAAGCAAGCACTTGTTTGAATATGGCTAAATAAACAAATAACTTTGACTATAAAGGGGCTTTAGAATAAGTGGGATAAGAGATATAAGTAATATAGTATTTTTAGATAAGATACAAAAGGTAAAAATATTGGGATGATGTAAGTGAAGGAAAAGTTTGAACTTTAAAGACAAATTAAGTTTGAAAAGATTTAGGATTAAGGAATGATTGAAATATTGAGGGGAAATTAGGCTTAATAAGAACTTTGAAAAAAGGATATATAGTGATTCAATCAATTTTTACAAATAGAAGTGAAATATAAATTGATTAGAAAAGATGTTATAAGTAGATGTTATGATAGATAAGTAGTATAGTATTTCTATAATATATGAAATATGAAAATACTGGGATGATATATTTAAGTGGAAAATTTGGATATTTAGGTGTTAATTACTGAGAAAATTATGATTGATAAGAATTGTTTGAATATTATGGAGAAATTGAGCTTAAACAAGATTTATGAAAATAAGATATATGGTGAATCAATAAGATGACTTTTACAAAAATAACATAAGTTGATAAGAAAAAAATGCTATATACGGATGCTATTATTGTTGGTATAAATATAGAAGAAAATGTTTTTATTTAATCATTTATATATGGAAAATATCAAATATCAAATATTATATTTGTTTAATGCTGAAGAAGGAGAATACTATTGGGAGAAGAGAGGATCAAGGAAATATATTATTAATTGATATACTAATTATGGAAATATAAAAATTAATTATTATTGACTGTTAATTAACTATTATTGATTGTATATTTTTTTAAAAAAAATCATGAATCAAGACAACATGCTGTACACCAGGCACTAAGGTTGTTATTGTAAAAAATCAATAAAACTTTTACAAAAAAAAGAAAGAAAGACGGAGAACTTAAAATAAAGTGAAAAGAGTATTTCTCTGTAGAGGGATTTACTTTTCAAAGGTTTTCATATGCACAGTTAAGATAAAGATTTGATATAGATAAAAATAATGAGAGTAAAACAACATAAGTATCAAAATAAACTATGTACAAATGATGAATGTTTGTTTGCAAAAATGTATAAACTTTTGTTGAGATTTGAAACAGAAGAGTAACAAGCTAAGGCAGGGGTCTGCAACCTTAAACACTCAAAGAGCCACTTGGACCCGTTTCCCAGAGAAAAGAAAACACTGGGAGCCGCAAAACATGTGCACGCGCACGCGAGGGGTGGGGAGCTTGATTGAAGAGTTTATTAAAAAGAAATAGAGGCTGCTGTGCATGAGTTCTCTCTCTCTCTCTCTCTCTCTCTCTCCCTCTCTCTCTCTCTCCCTCTCTCTCTTTCCTCTCTCTCTCTCTTTCCTCTCCCCCATCTCTCTTTCTCTCTCTCTCTGTTTCCTCTCTCTTTCTCTCTCTCTCTCTCCCCCTCTCTCCCTCTCTCAGATCTTCTGCTCACCTGGCAAGCTGGCTTCAGGCTCTTCTCCAACAAGCTGACAGACATTCTTATTGGGCTGGCTCTCTCCTGCTCTTCCTGCTTCCTGCAGAGATGCAGCAAAGGGAGGAGCCCCGCCCAATAAGCTTGTCAGCGTGAGGCCACTCTCTTTTTTACACACACACACACACACACAGAGAGAGAGAGAGAGAGAGAGAGAGAGAAGGGAAGCGCAAGTGCCTCTCTCTGTCTCTGTCTCTCTCTCTGCAAATGGCAGAGGAGGCTGGGAGCCGCAGGAGAAGGCTCAAAGAGCCATATGCGGCTCCAGAGCCACAGGTTGCTGACCCGTGAGCTAAGGACTGCATGATAAAATGGGCTAAGTATTTTGGTTATAACATACAGATGGATCAATAGAATGTAGGTAAATGTACTGAAATTCACATTGTCTTATAAATTAAGAGACAATATTTATAAAACAGTGTACTGTTGGTATATGACACCAGAGAAATTATCTGAGATATATAAAAGTACTTCTAGCCAATGTTAGAAATATAAAAACTATGAAGCGACATTTTACAGTGCATTATGGAGTTGTGAAAAAAGGGATACAAATATGTATGATGATACAAAGAATTTTAAAGATTAATATTTGGACGAAACCAGATTTTTATTAGGACTTATGAATAGCTAATTAGAAAAGATTTTATATATGATAACTGCAACATGATTATAATGTGCACAACAATGGAAAAATATTGAAACACCCACAATGGAGGAATAGATTGTAAAGGTCATAGAATTGACAGAAATAGCAAAACTGACATGTTTAGTCAGGAACAAAATAATAAATACTGTTATAAAAGACTGGAAACTTTTATTGGACTTTTTGCTGAAAATGGAAAAAAGTGAAGCAATGATTTCTGATTGAAAAAAAGATTGAATAAGGGGATTCTTGTAACATTAAAGACAGAAAAGGAATAATGAGTTTGTTTATAACTTTTGAAAAATCAACAGTTGCTTAATATTTTCTACTTATTTGTTATTATATATATATATATTTGTCTTATATATGTATAAATTCTCAATAAAATTACATTTAAAAACATCTTTGAAATCAGGAGCTTTGTTTCAATCTCAAGCCATGCAAAATAGAGATGTACTTGTTTTGCACACCTCTTTTCTGAAAATTTGGGACACTCACAAACTGATGTTGGGACCTACAGACAGGAATACAAGATTTTACAGAATAAATGGAAGTCAGTATCTACAATAAAGAATATCAACCAATAATTTTTCAGTATGTAAGAATGTATTTTGATCTTGGGATAGATAATGTTTCGTTCAGCTGTATGGCAGCATTTAACCAAACTTGATTAAGTTTTGAAAGTTAAACAGAGTTGAACATGCTTACTACTTTTGATGGGGGACCATAAAGAAAACATTAAATTAGGGAATTTAAGAAAACATACTCGTGGAAGGCAATAGTAAATTGGTTCCATACTGCTACAAAGAAACATAGATATGTCCATAAAGTCACTAGATATTGAAACCTATTCATACAAGACATTGCCTTTTAAAAATTGGGTTAATTATATGAAAGAATTCTGCATGCAAATATGCACGTTCTCAAACTTAAACTAAAGTTTAAGTTTAAGTTTTATCATTCATGTTTTCAACAGAATCTGTGTAAATTACCATGTGAATATATGAAAGTAACTGCCTGTGATTCAATAAGTAAAGGATCTTTATTGTTTTTATTTATTAAACAAATATATATGACTGCCCAATTCATATATGATAACTCTAGGTGGCATAGAAAATTTAAAAAACCACAGTACAGAAACCCATAATCCCCCCCACCCCCAAATTTCTATGGAAGTCCTATTTATTTTATAATATTGGTGTTTTGGTAAATGGAAATATCTTTTCTGTTTCTCATCCAACTTCATAAAAATAATTTAAAATAGAAATTGCAGTTTCTAGGATGAAATGAAAAACCAATTTCCTTTTTCTTTTATTATATCCTGATATTTCTGCTTGAAATGGGAGGTTATTTCTATATTACTGATATCACTATATCAGCATCAAATCAGCTGGGTAATGGGAACATTCTGGAGAAAAGATTTATTCAAACCAAAATAATTAGTATTTTATTTGTCATCTGTAATAAATGCAGTATATCCTTTCCTCCTTTTGATCCATTAAACAAGAAATCAACAACACGAATTCCTATTTTATTTCATTTAGTGATCATAATCTGTGCTAGAAACAAAGCTAAATAGGGTTTTTGATGTGCAAAGTAGTAAAGTGATTTGCATTTTTATGATATGTTAGCAATATTGGATTACTACTTTGAAAAAAGCAGATTCTTTGAAGTACCCTGTTTATTTTCTTGTTAAGGTTAGTGCAATAATTTACATTTAAATTTAGCTTTTTTTGTATCTTATATGGAATAAAATAATTACTCATAAACGACTGTTGATTTCCTCTGTATATTCCAAATATTCAAGAAAACCACTGATTAATTAGTATTAGGCATATATGATTTACATTAAGACATTAATTTTTCAGAACATAAATGTCATTGGGATCAGCAGTTATCCACTCTTCTTTATATTTTAGGGGCACAGAAATATTCATGTTAAATCAGATATTAGTAGTTTCCTCTCTTTTCCCTCGTTGAGAGGATTATTATTTTCAATATTGCTCTTTTTGGTTGGAGAGGGTGATGAACTTCTGTGTGGAATCATGAAGGGCTTTCATCTTCCCCACTTAAGCTACAAGTGCCACTAAAATAACAAGTCTGTAATTGGAAGGGAGCATTATTATATCTTTGTGTTGGCTGTTCAACTTTCCCAAGATTTCAGGTTCCTTCCCAGTCTAAATCTAAGGCTAAGTATTCGGCTCATTTCCTATATTGTATAAGAGAATCTTAGGTTTTGCAAGTTTCTTCATAACTTAGTAGCTGCTAAAAAAAAAATTGAGATCACTGTATAAGCTACTGGAAGGCAGTTTCTGGCCACTAAGTTGTCAGAATGAAGAGCAAAAACTTCCTGAGGCTGAAAGTGAAGGGAGATGCCAATCAGCTACCAGCTATAGTTTTCATTTGACTTGGGATAAATGTTGGCCTCAGTCTTAATGTATCTCTGTCTGCTTTTTGCTGCTCATTACAACTCTGAACAAGGAACTTAAATGAATCTGAAGTATTATAAGTTTCTTCTTACTTACTTATCTATAGTCCTTAATAGTTTATAACTCTTTTGCTTAACAGTATTTCTGGTAGCTGAAAACTAGAGCATCTCCTGTATCATTTCTTAACTTATTTGGTTTTTATGACTTTCATAGTTTTGGGAGATCTGTTAGAATTATTGGCCACAGTGGATTTATATATATACAAAACTAAAAGAATTAAACCTCTTGTAAGCAGTCAGCCATTCAGTGAAATGGAATTTTAAAAAGCAAGTTGCAGGCCACTGATTACAATGAAATTACAGATGCCAACACCACTTGGTGCTTTCAAGAAAATCCGTTTTTTACAACTAGCGACAAAGGAAATGGATTTTTCCTTCCAAATAAACAAGAAAGAAGAAACATCGCTTCAAAATGTGTGGGATATGGCTAAAGCATATTTCAGAGGGTTGGCTATAACTTATATCGCTAAAAAGAATAAAGAAAAGAAACAACAACAGTTAAAGTTGAAGGACTCAATCCAAATAATCTTGTACGTACTATATAGGTTTCTCCAACTGGACTGTACCACAACCAAATCAATGATATCTTATGCAGCCACCAATGTAAAAACATTGTTGTTTCTGTTACAACCTGATGCAGACTGTGGCTCAGATCAAGGTAGTTCTTGACCTACAACCATTTGTTCACTTCAAGGTTACAACAGCACTGAAAAATTAGTGGTTACGACCAGTCCTCAGAGTGCCGCCTATCCCAGCACCCTGTGCTTACATGATTGTGATGTGGGTGATTAGTAACTGGTTCACACTTAGGACCATTTGCAAAACCCTGCAATCATGTGATGGCCATTTACAACCTTCCCTGCTGGGTTCCGCCAAAATGACTGCCCTGTCATTTAAGTCAGAGGTCTCCAGCCTTTTTAGAACCAGGGACCGTTTCCGTGGAGAGAGGTTTTTCTGCAGAACGGAGGGGGCGTGGTTTCATGTGCTGCCTACATCCCGTGGATGGGGCTTTGCATGGACCAGTTTCTAGCAGGCCGTGGCCCGGTGCTGGTCCGTGGCCTGGGGTTGGGGAACCCTGATTTAAGTGATTGTGGGCGGTTGACAAATAAAAAAACATGCAGCAATGTAAAAAAATAACTAAAAACAGAGTTAAAAACAGAATTAAAAATAGAATTAAAACTAAGTTAAAATTAAATGTTAGAAATTTAAAGGTAACCTGGTCCCACGCCATGAATAGCTTTAAAGCTAATAACCAACACTTTGAATTTGACCTGGAAGTAAACAGATACCCAATGCAGCACATGTAATGGAGCACCAAAACCTGATTGTGGCAACAATCATTGATTCCAACAAGCTGAAGCCTGTGGACCAATTCACCAGGAGCACTTCCAACACAAGGTTTGGGATGTCTCCTGCGCCTCTGGGAAATCCTTTTCCTTGTTTCTTCCAGTTCTGTTGCCACCTGAAATGACTGACTCCCCCCCATAGCTATCTTCACTTGGGGAGCCACGACCACCTTCCCTAGCAACAAAGTGCACCACGCCTCGCATCCTGTCCCACTGCACTCTCCACTTTCTGCAGACTATCACACCTCACATTAGCAGTGGAAGACGGGGCCCCTCCTCCTGCACTGCTGCCCTTGGAAGCCGAACCCAGGAAGCTCCCTTCAGCAGACAAGGCTCCACAAACCTTATCATGCACATGCTAGGTCTGCACCCTCATCCAGGGCTTGGATCACAGGTCAGCAGTGTGAAAAAGTATATGGCAAAAGTCAGCTGGGGAAAGCAGCAGTTTGTTTGTATGTGTACGGCAGCCAAATGGTGTACGGTTTCCTGCCTGAGCAGCGGGTTGGACTAGATGATCTCCAAGGTCCCTTCCAACTTTATTATTATTATTATTATTATTATTATTATTATTATTATTATTATTATTATTATTATTATTATTATTATTATTATTATTATTATATTATATTATATTATTATTATTATTATTACTACTACTACTACTACTACTACTACTACTACTACTACTACTACTACTATATTCTGCACCAGCTGAAGCCTCTGGATACTCTTCAAGGATAACCCTACGTATAGTGCACTGCAGTAATCCATATGGGAGATGACTAGGGCATGAATGACTAAAAGAAGGGCTTCTCAGACTAGGAAAAGGCATAACTGGTGCAGAATATGAAGCTGAGCAAAGGCCCTGCTAGCCATGACTGTCACCTGCTCCTTGAATAGGAGCTGTGAGTCCTAGAGGAGCCCCAGATTACACACCAAGTCCATTTGGACTAGTGCAGGGGTAGGCGACCTTGGCTCTTTTATGACTCGTGGACTTCAACTCCCAGAATTCCTGAGCCAGCCATGCTGAGGGAAAAGAGAGGTTTCCAAGCTGAGCCATGCTGGCTCAGGAATTCTGGGAGTTGAAGTCCACGAGTCATAAAAGAGCCAAGGTTGCCTACCCCTGCACTAGTGGAACCTATCCAACACTTGTTGACCATCGACGACAAAGTCAATCAATCAGAACAGAGCTGGAAGGCACCTTGGAGGTCTTCTAGTCTAAACCCCTGCTCAAGCAGGAGATCCTATACCAGGGATGTCAAACTCGCAATGTCACGTGATGTGTCGTGATGTATCGCGACTTTTTTTCCATTGCCAGCTATGCAGTGGGCGCGTTTTTGCCATGACGCATTCGGTCCGCGGACCAGCAGTTTGACACCCCTATACCATTTCAGATAGATGGCTGTGAGGTCTCTCTCAGAGTTACTGTTTTTGAGCCAGGTTTCACCTAATCTGTGCTTGCACCTTGGTTTTTTCTGCCTAGGTGTAAAACCCTGCTTTTCTCCACATTAACTTCCATGTTATTGGATAGGGCTCATTGTTCAAGTCTCTCAAGTTCTTTTTGGATCCTGAGCTTGTCTTCTGGAGTGTTGGCTATTCCTGCAGCTTAGTGTCAGCTGCAAATTTGATGAGTTCCCCTTCTATTCCCTCATCTAAGTCATTTGTGAAGATATTGAAGAGTACTGGGCCTAAGACAGACCCTTGTGGTACCCCACTGCTTACTTTCCTCCATGTACACATAGTATTATTAAGGACTACTTGTTGAGTATTGTTTGTCAGCCAGTTTCAACAAACCACAAGCCTCAACCCCTCTGGCTCTGGGTCAAACTCTCACTGGGTTTCTCTTCTCTCTGGGCACATAACCTGTCAGAGCTTGCACAGTCTTATTGCACTGAGATAACCCAGGAGTAAACACAGTAAACAGTGGTCTATATTAAATGGTGGTTTATCATACACTATCTACAATATACACCAGGAACAATGTACATACACGTGGTAATACAGCAAACTCCAACAAAAAGCAATTACAGCAGGAAACGGACGAGAGAAAGACACTCCAGCAAAGCCTTCCCTTTTATACAGGCTCTTAAAGGGATACAGACCCTGCTTGCTCTTAAAGAGACACAGACCCTGCTGAGTCATTCCTATCATTGCATCATCCACCTTACATTACATCAGCTGGTTAGCCTTTAAATCTTTACCCTGACA
Source organism: Azemiops feae (assembly GCA_023970755.1). Lineage (NCBI taxonomy): Eukaryota > Metazoa > Chordata > Lepidosauria > Squamata > Viperidae > Azemiops > Azemiops feae. The sequence goes on from JALGBA010000587.1 coordinate 202,283, forward strand.
CTCCTCCCATTTAAAGCTAAACAGTTGTTAACCCAAATGCCTTTACACATTAATGCCTGCCTGCATTTAAAACCTAGTCAACATATCGGTTTGAACAATTGAACAATTTTTCTCTGCGTACATTCCTGCCTTATACTGCAGTTCATTATTGTGTCCTTCCATTTATCCTTTTCTACTTTAGGAAATGATAACATTTCTTGATAATTATGGGGTTCATACCCTACATTATATGCTCTAACCCCACTTGCTGTGAATCAATCAGGAGGTACACATTTATTACTACGCTCAGACCTCCTCGGGATCACCTGTTCCTGTGTTTCTGTTACTTCTCTTTTTATTTCAGGTCTATTCTCATCTATCCCTACTATTTCTGACCTGCTATCCTGTTCTTCCTTCATTGGGCTTTATGTAGCCTCTCCTTCCTGAGAACTAATGCCACTTGTTGGCACGAACCCTTCGGTGTTAGCATGCACCCTGTCCCAATTATTTTGCTCTGCGAAACTAGCAGACCTTGATATCACAACCTTCTTTGTTCCATATGAAAATCTATACCCTTTGGAACCTGGCTCATATCCTACAAACCTAAGTTTCCTGGCCTTTTTCTGTCCTAACCTTCTAGTGCCTTTGGGGATATGCACCCAGGCATAACTGCCAAATGTCCTTAGGTTAGCTAATGAAGGTTTCCTTCCATATAACATGTAATATGGAGTTTCATTGATAACAACACTCCATACCCTGTTCACGAAATAGTTGGCTGTTTTTATGGCTTCTCCCCAGTACGTGTCACTCATTCCTGCATCTGCCAGCAGTGAGTCCTTCATGGTCTGCAATATACCATTTCTCCTTTCAGCCACCTGATTTTCTGCTGGCGAGTAAGGGTTTGTACGTCTATGCTTTATACCTAAATTTCTCAGCCACCTTTAGAAATTATCAGACATGAACTCTGTTCCCCTGTCTGTTTGCAGCTGACATACTTTATGGTTATACCTTCTCTCTACAAAGTTCACTCATTGCTTAAACTGTTGTAGAGCTTGTTTTGTTCTTTAATAAATAGCAGAAACCATACCTGGTGTAGTCATCTACTAAGACTAGTACATACCTAGCTCCTCCCAGAGAGGGCGACATAGGACCAATTAAATCAGCGTGCACTAACTGCAAAACTCTGTTTGCCTTGAGTTTTTCTTACTTACAAGATACACACTAGACTTTGACTCCTTACAAATAGCGCAATCTAAATATGTGTTGCATTTTTTAATTCATAGTCCCTCAGCTAGGTCTGGCATCCTCTGCAGCACTTTAAAACTTGCATGTCCTAATCTGTGTAGTAAATATACAGTTATCATGCACCTTAGTTAACTGACTAGCAAAAAATTCATCTATTATCTCTGTTTGGTTGGGTGGCCTATAGTATACACCTATAGCAATGTCATTTTTCCCCCTTTTATATTGACCCAAAATTTATTCAAGACAGTTTTCATCATTTTTGTGCTCTATTTCTGTAGAGATGTAGTTATTTCTTATATAAAGAGCAACTCCACCTCCTCTTTTATTTGGTCTGTTTCTTTTAAATAATTTCAATCCCTCTAGCTGTGTGTTCCATCTGTGGGTTTCATCCCACCAAGTTTCCGTAATGGCAACAATATCATATCTGCCCTCATTTACCTGAATTTCTAATTCACCCTATTTGTTGCTCATGCTCTCTGTGTTAGTGTATAGACATTTGAATCCTTTATGACTAACCCTGTGTTTACTTTTTACATAACCTGTGTGGTGCCTGAGTTCCCCTATTTTCTTACCATCTGTTTGATTAGTGCACTTTGTGTGGCACTCGCTATTAAAAGCTTGATTTTGCTTGACAGCAAGGTTGATATTCTTGCCCAAACACACATGTATGTTACATGCACTGATAACCCTATAATTTTCAGATTTCTGGGGACAGGAATGTTCTGTGTCAATTAACTCACTGTCCCCATTGTTCAGTTTAAATATTTCTTCAGAAAATCTGTGAATTTATTGCCAAGTAACTCAGTCCCTTTCTTTGATAGATGCAAACCATCTCTTTTGTACATTTTTCCACTGGACCAACGGGAGACATCGTGACTAATATAACCAAAGCCTTCCCCTTTACACCACTCCTTTAGCCACATATTGAATTCTGCTATATTCTGGCCTTTTTCATTTTGCTCCTTATACACTGGTAAAACCTCTGAAAAAGTAAGCTTACAGCCTATCCTGCTAAGTTCCTGCCCCAAGCTCTGGAAATCATTCTGCACAGAGAGTACATCTTTTTGGGACAGATCATTTGTGCCAAGATGTACAATAGGATCCACTCCTTTCTGGCATTTTTGACTATCTTAAAAATACGTTTCTTATAATTGAATCACCAACCAGAAGGTGGCTTCTCTTTTTGGATGCCTTGCTCTTCTTGCATGACTGATGTGTAATACCTGATTCACACTTTCCCCTGTCCAAAACAAGTTCTTCATCTCGGACCACGATCCCCTGCTTATTTGAGTTATCATCATACCAACTGCCTTGACCTATCTCCTTAGTGTCCCTAATAAGGTCAGCAAGGGCACTGTATCTGTTATGCAGGGACAGAGCGAAAGCTTTGTGTTTATGGTTCACAGCTCTCACCCTGCCAGATCCCACGGTTGTCCATACTGCCCTTGTCCTGCAGGACCTTTGTGGTAGAGGGGGCTGATAGCGCGGCAGCTCAATAGAGCAGAAGGGCTGAACTGGACACCTAATTTCTGCCTGAAGAGCACAGATTACAGACCCTAGATAAGTAATCTGTCCTTGTAGACTAGTGATTTGTTTACAGATAGGACAGTATCCAAGTTTGAAAAAAGTACTGCGAAAGACTGGGATGTAAACCTGATGGATTACATCCCAGAGTTCTAAAGGAGCTGACAGATGTCATCTCAGAATCATTGCACCATATCTTTCAAAAATGCTGGAGCACTGAGGTACTACCAGAGGACTGGAAAAGAGCTGATGTGGTTCCCATCATTAAAAAAGGGGGAAAAAAAAATAGACCCAGGAAACTACAGACCAATCAGCCTAACATCAATACCCGGGAAGATACTGGAAAAGATAATCAAAAAACAGATCAGCAAACATCTAGAAATAAATAAATGTATAACTAAAAGCCAGTACGGGTTTATTAAAAACAGATCATGCCAAACCAATCTTATTTCATTCTTTGACAAAGTGACTAAATTAGTAGACCAGCAAAATGCTGTGGACATAGTATACCTAGACTTTAGTAAGGCATTCGACAAAGTAGATCACATCCTACTTCTTGATAAGCTAGAAAAAAGTGGGATAGCATCACCACCAGATGGATTTGTAACTGGCTGACAAACCATACTCAATGAATAGTCTTTAATGGTACTACATCTACACGGAGGAAAGTAAGCTATGGGGTACCACAAAGTTCCGTCTTAGGCCCAGTACTCTTCAATATCTTCATAAATGACTTAGATGAGGGAATATAAAGGGAACTTATCATATCTGCACATGATACTAAGCTGGCAAGAATAGCCAACACGCTAGATGATGGATCTCAACAGACTTGAACACTGCGCCCTATCTAACAAAATAAATTCAACATAGAGAAAAGTAAAGTCTTACACTTAGGCAGGAAAAACCAAAAGTACACATACAGATTAGGTGAAACCTGGCTTAATAGTAGTAACCTGAGAGGGATCTTGTAATCCGAGTGGACAATCAATTAAATATGAACCAGTAGTGTCCAGTGGTAGCCAAAATCCCAATGATGCAATCTTAAATTGCATCAACAAAAGGATTGAACCAAGATCATGTGAGGTACTAATACCACTCTATAAAGCCTTATTAAGACCATAGCTAGAAAATTGCATCCAGTTTTGGTCACCACACTATAAAAGAGATGTTGAGACTCTAGAAAGAGTGCAGAGAAGAACAACAAAGATGATTAGGATCCTGGAAGCTAAAACATAGGAAGAACGGTTGCAAGAACTGGGCATAGCTAGTCTAGTGATGAGAAGGACCAGGGGTGGCATTATAGCAGTGTTCCAATATTTGAGGGACTGTCACAGAGAAGAGGGGGACAACCTATTTTCCAAAGCATCCAAAGGTCAGACAAGGAACAATGGATGGAGAGATTTAACCTATAAATAAAAAGAAATTTTCTGACAGTGAGAACAATCAACCAATGGAACAGTTTGCCTTCAGAAGTTGTGGGTGCTTCATCACTGGAAGCTTTCAAGAAGAGATTGGACAGCCACTTGTTAGAAATGTTATAGGGTCTCCTTGAGCAGGGGGTTGGACTAGATGACCTACAAGGTTCCTTCCAACTCTGTTATTCTGTATTCTGTTTTAAATTCAAATTCTGCAACACCAAAAAGAACATACCCAGATTACCCAATATCAACAAAACCTCATCTCTATATGCAATAGAAAAAGAAACAAATTCAACTGACTGAAATTCATGGAAAAATCATGAGGTGAATATGGCAAGAAAGTAAAAACATTATCAACATATGGCCAGAACATAGCAAATGGCTGTCAGTGGAAACCGTCCAAACTGCTTAATAGAAAAGAAAAGTTAAAGTCATAGGTAACAAAGATGAAACAAGGTGGCTAAATGAGGAAGTTCAGGGTAAAACTACAAAAGATATGCAGATGTTTAGATGCAATCCAGCCAGTAGAGTAGTTACTCTACAGGTTGGATTGCATCTAAACATCAAAAAGATAGAATGACAACAACTGAAAATTTGTGATATCAAGATAAAATTGAACAATTAAAAAATAGAATCTGTCTAGGACTTTATTTCCCTCAGTTCCAAAATTGCAATTTAAATGCAAAATATCACTTGGGTGCACTGCAATGATTAGCATGGAGATGATCTGGAAAAGCAGGAACATTATTCTTAATACCAAGTGTGTCAGGGTAATGATTTAAAGGCTAACCAGCTGATGCAATGATAGGAATGACTCAGCAGGGTCTGTGTCTGTGTCTCTTTAAGAGCAAGCAGGGTCTGTATCCCTTTAAGAGCCTGAGTATAAAAGGGAAGGCTTTGCTGGAGTGTCTTTCTCTCGTCTGTTTCCTGCTGTAACTGCTTTTTGTTGGAGTTTGCTGTATTACCACGTGTATGTACATTGTTCCTGGTGTATATTGTAGATAGTGTATGATAAACCACCATTTAATATAGACCACTGTTTACTGTGTTTACTCCTGGGTTATCTCAGCACAATAAGACTGTGCATGCTCTGACAAAGTCCAAAATAGTAACTGCTATTGCTTTTCCTAGAGCCACCTGCAATTGTGAATACTGACAGTAAAAAAGGAGAAAAAAACTAAACTACTTCATATTATGAGTTTGGAGATGTGTATACCTTGCACAGCAAAAACAATGAACAAAATGAAATTACATCAAGACAAAAATATCCAAGGAAGTTAAGATTATTAAGCTAAGGCTGTTTTATATGACCATGTTATGTATTCACATTCCTTAGAAAAATCAATCATGATAGGAATAGTTGGAGATGCTAAAAAACAAGATTGGGAATGAATATGCTAGATAGATACTGGTTTAAACCTAAAAACATTAAACAAAGTTGTAAAACATCTGAAAGATTGGAGAAAGCCAATCTATGAAATCTAATAGTAGAGAATATGTATAATTCAGTGCTCAATCTTTGCTTCTTGGTGTTCTTTGAGCTTCATTAAATTCCTGGAAACATTTTATTACCAGGCTAGGTAGCATCATCAGAGTGAAGTTTATTAGTTATTTATATTTAGTAGCTTGTCCAGCAGTCTTGGTTGGGGTGTGGATTCTTCCCTGACAGATTATCTAGTGCTGATTCCTGTTTATCTGGGTGCTGATTACTAGGGAGAGATGTACTCCAAGCTGTTTTTTTCCTGCTTCCATCAAAAACATAATCTAAGACAACCAGCAAAGTACTACAATCTCTTGACATCATTGTACCATAAAACTAACAAAATCCCTCTAAAAATATTAAGCAAACTCAAAGGCCCAGTCACCAAAGAACCAAAAAAAAGTCATCTACAAGATTTGATGTAAAGACTAACTGTCATTTTATAGGACAGATAGGTAGAAGATTGGCAGAACACACCCACAAAGTGACAGTCAGAAAATTCATCTCTCAATATAGAGACAAATTCAACCTCAGTTTCAACTGGAAAACTGTTGATATTTTTAGATCAAAGCAACTCCCAAAATGCTTCTAGAGAATCTCTGAGAATCTAGCATTCTAACAAATCAGTCATCAACAGACACATAGAGATAAACCCTACCTGCATACTATTTAAAAAGCATATCGTCAAGGAAAGCAAAAACAACCCAGAGCACATCCTCCCTGGCATATCTCAAAGGGATCATAAAGCCAAAACTTTATAAGATATGAGTTTACATGAGTGCTTACATGAGAAGTTACAGGAAAACAATATTAATTTAGTACTAGATAATAGTCATGACTGGGATTAATTTAGACTCCGGAACAGCATTAGGCAATTGTAAAAGATATTGGCACACTAGGCTAGGATAGAAATGGACTCCACTTTCTATTCACAATCACACAAACCTTATTTTGACATTAAAGAAATTCTTCAAAAAAAAATACTTTATATGCATTTGATATATACATGCTTGAAAAAGGAATCTAAAAAATTAAAATTTCAAGCATTTGAAATATGTGATATTAAAGCTGATGAGAACAATTTAAAAATGACTAATGGATAGAGGCTTACTGTCAACGTTTTATAATTAACTATAAACAATATTCATCCTCATTGCACAAGGGTAACCAGCTAAAGAAAAGCTCTTGAAAACTATGAAAACTGGGCACTTGCTAAACCCTAGGCAGTTTCTAGTCAACAAATCAAACTGATCTCCTGTAATGTGGTTTTTATGTGTGGCTCTTCTGAAACTGGTTTGGAAAGAAGAAGCTGCTTCAAAGCTCTTGCAAGTACAGGTTGATACTGCTGAGAAAGAATCAGAAATGAGATAAAGCAATATGGCTATTTTTTTTTTATCCATAGTAGTCTGACATCCATATTGCTTTGTAAAGCAGGAGGGCAGCTTCTTGAAGACTACAGTATCAGTTACAGAGTGCATCATAGACAAAGCTGAAGGTATGTATCCAGTGAATTAAGCATGATATAGCTTTCTGATCATAAGAGAGATAAAGATTTACTCTGTAGTCCATCTTTGTCTATGATTCTGTTTGCTCTTTGTGAAAGAGATTGCTCACAGAATCTATAGAATAGAGTTTTTGTTACTGAAATATTGTATGAGTAACTGCCAAATAAATGTATTTGTTTCCTTTAAATTATTTAGATGGCTGCCCATCTACAATGTTAGACAGCTAAAAGCAATTAAAATCATAATAATGCCTCTTCAGATAAAAGTAATTGCAACATTATTAATATAATGCAGCTGAGATCCTAATAAACATACAAACTTCAACTGCACAACCAGGCTTATTTAGCATCTCAGCTCAATGCCTGAGAAAAGAACTACATTTTTAAAACTCTTTCAAACAACAAAAAAATTCTTAATCTTGGAGGAAAAGGTGTTCAATAAGCACACCTCCTGCGCTCCAATAGATGATACTATTTCAAGGAAGGGACCAACCAGCGTTCTTGTCACAACACCAGCCCTCCACATCTCTCAATCAAATCTGGTGACACCTTCTTTGGAAATTGTCTTTCAGCTTTTTGTTTTGTGAGGCAATTCCAGGCAACTACAAATTATCTAGGCATTTTCAGGAGCAGTTTGCTCTTGCCTCTCCTTAACGTTGAGAGAGAATGACTGGTCAAAATTACCCAGTTAAGGCAACAGTGGGCGCTCAATTGCTGGAGGTTTTCAAGAATATATTGAACAGATATTGGTCCAGGATGGAATAAGGTCTCCTTCCTTGGGCAGGGTGTTGGTCTAGTTTCTAGAAGACCTCCAAGGTCCCTTCCATCCCTATGATTCTATTATTCCATCCAGCTTGGAAGATAGGAGTGTACATCAGGTGTTTCCAGGCTGGATGGCTTTGGGATTGCCTACAGCAGTCATCTGGCTAAAGACAGAACGTTTATTTTATTTTAATATTAATTTATTAAATATTAATGAATATCTTGTTCTGTACTCTGATCCCACACACATTTTCAACACATAAACCTGAAAAAATTGCAGGTCCTGATCTCCATCCTCCACTTGTTGCAATTTAATCATTGATATTGAAAAACTGCCTGAGAAGGTTACAGCATCCAGCTGACCATGGTTGCGCTCAAACACTGTGTAAGATCAGACCTAATTTAAAGGGAAGGCTGTTAGATAACACCAGGTATAGGCTGGACAGAATCCCACCCCCAATTCTAAAGAGAACTAATTCTAATTTAGTTTCTAATTTCTAATTAATTTAGCAGTCATTTTAAGATCATATAGTGCTTAGTTTAGTTCCTAAATAATTCTGTGGTGCTGTCCTACAGATATTTATAACTCCTCCACATTTATTAGCATATAACTGAACACCTTTCAACTCCATTCTCCTAAAACTTGATCCAATGATTATAGACTAATTCTTGCCTTTGATGACTATAATTACTATAGTGATGTTTCTTCACTAAATTATTTTTAAATTAAGAAAGATTTATTCTATGCAATAATCTTCTCATGAGTACATAGGCAGTATTGCTGTTAACTACCAAGTTGGAATTAAAAGTCTTCAACTTTATTATAGATAAAGCATTTACAATAGAATAGAATAAAACTGGAAGGGACCTTGGAGGTCTTCTAGTCCAGCCCCCTCCTCAAGCAGGAGAACCTATACCATCTCAGACAAGTGACTGTCTAGCCTCTTCTTAAAAATCTCCAGTGATGGAGCGCCCACGATTTCTGGAGGCAAGCTGTTCCACTGGTTAATTGTCCTCACTGTCAGAAAGTTTCTCCTTAATTCCAGGTTGCTTCTCTCTTTGTTCAGTTTCCAACCATTGTTTCTTGTCCTGCCCTCTGGTGCTTTGGTGAATTACATGACCCCCTCTTCTTTGTGGCAGCCCCTCAGATACTGGAATACTGCTATCATGTCACCCTTATTTCTTCTTTTCTTTAGACTAGCCAAACCCAGGTTCTGCAGCCGTTCTTCGTATATTTTAGTCTCCAGGCCTTCGATCATCTTAGTTGCTCTTCTCTGAATTTTTTCCAAACTCTCAACATCTTTTTTGTGTTATGATGACCAAAATTGGCTACAGTATTCCAGGTGTGGTCTTACTAGGGTTTTATAAAGCGGTACTAATACTTCCTGTGATCTTGATTTTATGCCTCTGTTTATACAACCCAGGATTGTATTAGCTTTTTTGGCTGCTGCTGCACACTGCTGGCTCATGGTCAAGTGATCATCCACTAGGATTCCAAGGGTTTGATTATCTTTTCCAGGATCTTCCCAGGTATTGATATTAAACTGATTGGTCTGTAGTTTCCTGGGTCTGTTTTTTTCCCTTTCTTGAAGATGGGAACAGTATCAGCCCTTTTCCAATCCTCAGATACCTCCCCAGTGCTCCAGGATTTTTGAAAAATATGGTGCAATAGTTCTGAAATAACATCTGCCAGCTCCTTCAGAACTCTGGGATGTAATATGTTGGGTCCTGGTGATTTATATTCGTCAAGGTCGGATAGGTGTTCTCTTACCATTTTCTTGCTTATTTTAATTTTTGTTTCTAGTTTGTCTTTTGCAGTGGTTTTTTTGGTATGTTGGGCTATAGTTTCTTTTTTTTTATTTATCAAAGTTTTTAAGTAACTTTTATCCATGATCTTTTCAAACTGTATTATTTTTGCACTAAAAAATCCTGATTATTGTTTCTATTCCAGAGACTATATAAAAAATTCAAGATTAGAGTACAAATTCAACACATAGGGCCCCTAGAAGAGCATACACAGAAGAGCTAGCTAGGCAGAGCTGTATTTTTGCTCTTTCCCTAATTATTTTATACATAAACTCATTGGCGAAGGAAAGTTCGGATCCAAGATATCATTTCCTAGAATTGCAAATATGAACATTCCACTATTATTTTATGCAGAAGATGCAGCCATTACGTCTAGAACTCTAATTGGCCTGAGGTACACTTTTAACACCTTGTATGCTACTGTAAGAATCACCAGCATCTGATAAACTATCAAAAGATCAAACCAATGGTCTTTGCTAAAACATTCAAGAAGCTCTGAAAGGTGGTAGAGGGCAAAAGATTGAGCAGCTAAGGGCTTTTAAATTCTTGGATATGGTTTTTCAAGACAAGGCAGTCAGAGAGTGCACATACTGACTCTGATCTTGGAGGCTCAAAATGCTTCAGCCATTTTAATGTTTTCCCACACTAAAGTGCACACTAAAGGCAGAGAATTCATCCCTATAGCTTTAAAACTATTCACAACTAAATCTCTAGTTCAATTGCTAGGACTCTCCCCAAGTTTAGATCAAAGGAAGAGGTTCGAACCAAGTTGATCAAAGCACTGCTCCATGCCCCAAGATGTGTATCCAGGGTAATTTTGAGACTTTAGACTGGCCAAACAAGGACTAAGAACTTGGCAACTAAATAAAGATTACTGGTTTAAATGCTATTATTGCCAAGTTAGACTGATTCTATCCATCCTATCTGCTAAATTTCAAACATTATGACCAAAAGTAATTCTAAAAACTTTCTTTTATGGCCTCCCTTTTTTGTCTTTACAGTTTCTTGAATTTATCCATGCCATTGGTTATCAGATCTTATCCCCCAATATATCTTTGCATGGTTTAACCACCCAGATGGAATTCAGTTAATTATATTAATTAATCTCTTCTTCACAATTAAGTTTCCTTTTGGGGGCCAGATTCAACTGCATCTGGGTGGATATCTTTTTATCAACATTATTTATTGAATTTATATGGTTGCCCATCTAATGAGCATACACAAATAAAATGCAAATTAACAACCACAAAGCAACCATAAAACCAATTAAAAGAGTTAAAAACTACAATAACAACAAAAAAAGGAAGAATGCAATCTAAACTTATAGTGCAACCATTTAATGGGCTCCACGCTTCAACAATAGCACATCCACGTTTTGAAGGCCTTCCAGAAGGTTGACAGAATTGGGGCCAATCGGGGGGGATTATGGGTGCCCAAGAAGCTGGGTATACTGGGTTTCACGAAACAAAGCTCCTTGGTCAATAAACCTGCTACTTTCACACATCTTAAAATTTCTCCATCCATTTTTCCTTTTTTAGTACACTCAAGGCAGTGAGGCAATCAAGGTTTTAAGCAGAAAGGTGATTGAGCATGAATGTATCTGCTGACGTCTCTTTAAAACAGGTGCATCTTTTCCAAAAATGAAGCCCAGGAAATGGCAGAGTTTAAGAAATTGCCAACAAGTGCCCCCACCCATAAACATACACTGCCCTATTTTTATTTTTTTATATAATTTTTATTCCACTTAGCTCTGCCTTACCTTGGTCTTTGATACATTAATTTTAAGTTCCATTCTCCTCATTGTAGTATACAAAATAGTTACCCATTCACTGCAAATCATTTGCCTCCCTCCCTCCCTCCCTCCCTCCCTCCCTCCCTCTCTCTCTCTCTTTCTCTTTCTTTCTTTCTTTCTTTCTTTCTTTCTTTCTTTCTTTCTTTCTTTCTTTCTTTCTTTCTTTCTTTCTCTTTCTTTCTTTCCCTCCCATCTCACTGTCTCACTCAGTGACTCTGGGCAGCTTACAATAGTGTGAAGGCACAAATACCAAAGCATTAAAACCATTAAATTTAAAAACAAATAAAAGGTTAAAACCAAGAGCATTGACAGTATGGGGACACTGTTTGTATACAAAAAGATTTGCACATTTATATTACCAAACAACACTTTTCTGTTACCATTATAAATGATTGTTGCCTGCTTTTCATCAGCTAGAAAGCACACACAGTGTACTGGCATAATCAGAATGCATTAGTTTCAGGACAGGAAGGACAGGAAAATAGAATCTAGCAACCGTATTCTTTAGGAACAGTGTTCCCTAGATTTCCAAAAACGGCTTTCATCTTTTATCTCAGAAAGAAAATTCTACTGTGTTTAATAATTATGAATTGTCTGTTGCAACACTAAATCTTGATCTCTCTTGCAAACACTGGTACTCACCAACAGATGAAGCCCAGACTTTGCTAGATGTTACAGCAAACCCATGCGTAAGCACCATTTGAGTATTGCTCCTAGCTCCAAATGACTGAGTGTCCTCTAAAGTAGCCTACAGTATTTGTAACAACAGCAATAATATTTTCTTTTTTTTAAGCTCCCAAAGGCTCCCATTTTTATTGAAATTTATTTATTTAAAAGATAGGGACATTCCTTCAGGACAGATGTATTGAATTTCATTTGAATTCACAATACAGTTAAATACTGCAGAGAAACCTTTCTCAGGGGAAACCTTCAAAGCACATACATAGTATTTATTATTCAAACTCAGTAGTCTCTATTCAGTCTTCTTGCCTTTCATATTATACTTTTTTAGAAAGCCAGATACAAAGAATCCAAGAATCTCATAGGTATGAATGTCTCAAACATTTTCTGCAACATACTTGCAAATAAAAAGTAAATGTAATTCCATTAATCAACTTGGTGACATTCTAAAATTAGAAGTATATATTTTACTTCTGGTGATTTAAGCCTAAAATACAACCCCAAGAAACAAATCTAAATTTAGAAAGCTAGGTAATAAGTGTCCACCAATATGATGAATCTTCAGGGACAGTCAAATCTGCTGTGCAGTGGAAACTTACAGAATAGAAAAAAACAAGCTTGCCAAATAAACCACAATGGGGAACCAGGATATAGTAGCATAAAGGAAGGATGTTAGACACGTAGGCAGAAAATAGCCGGGTCTCCAGAGTGGGAAAAGGAAGAATACAAAAACAGCTGTAAAAGGAGATACCTAGCTTAACAGGAAAACTAGCTGAATGGGATAATAGGAAAGGCAAACTGAACTGAAAAACAGGAAAGAACCTATTGTTCTAAAGAGCCATAAAAAAGGGCCCAGAGCTCAAAACAGACAACAGAGCATGCCTAATAGCTGACGAATATTAATTGACACATCTTGCATAAATTATCTCCTAATTTTAATGTACATGTGATGTATGATTTAGTATGTAGCAGCAAACATGTAGGAGGCAGTCGGGAAGAGTGTAACCTCATTGTACCTCAGCCAATGGGGAACGAAGAGGGATGTATAAAAAAATAACTTGGAACTTTGGAGAGAACCAAGCTTTGATAGCTTCTCTCCCTGCTTATTGCAATAAATGAAATAAAAGGCCTTCACTGTGTCTTGCTGGTTATTGGTCAGGCGAGCTTACCCCTGGTCACAAAGGAAAGTAGCCAGGAGCACATAACACTGGATATATGCGTTATATATGTATTATGTAGGAGCCATGTATGTGTGTGTATTGTTTAAAAAATGCCATCCAGTTCCCTGATTTGTAGGGAAATATTAAAATACCCTTTTCTACTGAGGAAGAAACCTTAATTACATCCAGATGTACTGTATATTTCAAGGACAGAACCTGACAAATTTCACTTTAAAATATATATTTTTTATTTGCCATTTTAATCCACATACTGTAAGCAGCTAACAAATTCCCACTTTCATTAATTCGGTTTAAGATATAATGAACCCAAGAACAATAGTAAACATACAGATTCATCTTAATAATAACTCTAACCATTGGTCATATGGTACTCTACATAAAAGTGGTATCCAAGAATGAATCAAAAGAATGTCATGTACATTTGGAACATTTTTCTCCCTGATGACCCATCTTAGCTGTCTACTTTATTTAGCTGGGCTAAATCAAATCAAGGGTGCTTAAGCCTTTTTCTTTGTTTCGGGATCTATAGTGGGCTCTGCAGAAACTAGAATTTTGTCCTTTTATTCCTGAACCATCTGCTTACAGATCTCCATATGTGTGGCAAAGTAGAACTAAATGATCGAGGGTCTCAAATCTTGTAACATTTTTTCCTAAACCTTCCATGAGAAATTGGAACTTGCCTAGAAAGGCAGCGTACAACACTGCTGCGTGAAAACCTTTTGGGTCCAGTGAAATCAGCTATGAGTAAGCCTACAGAGAAATTCTGCAATTGTCGGAGTTAGCTCCATACATGCCTCTTACTTGAATAGATGAAATCTCTTCTTTGAAAAATCACAGCAGATGACCCAGCTGATCTTGAAAAAGCTAAGTCTGATTATACCTGGTTAGCATTTAGGTAGGAAAACATCAGAAAATCCCAGGGCTATAGACAAGGAATTCGAAATAGAAACCACTTTTGTATTTTGCCAAAAAAAAACACAAAAAAAACACCCCCATGGCCATGGCCATATAATCACAAGGACTCATGCTAGTTTCACAGATTTTACTTGCCTGGAAGTGTTAACTAGGCAATTACACAAGCTGAAATATCATATGACAATCGCTGCTAAAAATAAATGGGGATTTTTATTTTTTACTTATTTATATCTCACCTTTATTATTTTTACAAACAACTCAAGGCACTTTCCTCCTCCTATTTTTTCCACAACAATCACCCTCTGAGGTGAGTTGGGCTTAGAAAGTGACTGGCCCAAGGCCACCCAGCTGGCTTTCGTGCTAAGGCAGGATTAGAACTCACTATCTCCTACTTTCTAACACATCTGTAAATCGCTTTCTTCACCTTTATTTTTGGTTTTTCATATATAAAATGAATCTTCAATTAAAAATATGTATTGAAGAGACATTTCAAGTTCAACACTGGTTTTGTCACTTCATTCTAAATTCTTTTGACTTTAAGTCTCCACATTGCAGCTTTTTTATTAGATCAACAATCCTTAATAGAAATAGAAATAGATACAGATGCAGATATATAGTGAACATACACAGATAGATATACACAATGAACCCTCTCATCTCTTTGAGATGAGGAATTAAAACTGGAATCTCCTCAAACTTTTACCCTCCCCTTGACGTTTTCATAAGAGATGTATGTAGGAAGAGTAGGCTGCAAATCTGGCTCTGTTTCTTCTCTTCAATTTGCATCCATCAGTGTTTCTGTTGTCATGCCTGACTATCTGAGTGGATTTCTAGATATGCTCAAAAACAGAAGACCAACACTCTACAAAGTGCAGGATGTCAGCCTGATCTTCAGCATTTTTCCAAAGCTTGTCTGCTCTCAGCTGTCATAGAAAAAGGGAGGGTTTTTTTTTTTAGGTATTTGGGGTGGGAAGAGTGCTGGTGTGTCTGTGTGTCTCCTGGGAATTGGAAGGGAGGTTTTTACTCATGAATTATGGCACTGCTGAGTGAGTTAATTTATACTTCTCCAAAGCCAACTGTCCTGGAACTCCAGAGGCAAGAAACTCCTGCAGAGGAACTGTTTCCCATAATATCTTACTGGATGTTGATTGGGCTTTTTGTGCCGGATCCTGGGGGAAGGGATTTGGGATGATTTGCTATGTGTAACTTGCCTGAGGTTTTGCCTCAGATCTTGCCTGCTTTCCCTGCTATCAGTTCTTTCTTAGTAAAAGTACCTTTTCTCTAATTCAAAGGAATTGGGGGTTTTCTTTCTTTGGATTCGAATGAGGCAGTCCTGACACAGGAATCCATTTTAATAGTTCCAAGACTTGTGTCTGCTTAGCTTCTACTTGAACACATTCAATAAAGTTCACCACATCTTTGAATGATAAGTTCCACTCCTGAACTGCACTTACTGGTATATTTTAATATTTCGTTGTGAGGGAAGTCAGCCCCCCCAGAGAAGGAAATATTAAAAGGGCAGGAAAATATATTTCCTCAAAAGGATTTTAAAAGCAGAAGCCAACCCTGCCCCCAAATCTCTCTGTCCCAAGCAGATGGCAGATCTTTACAAATGCAGATGGCAACCATCAGAAAGGCCCCAGCTAGGAGATCAAGAAGACAAAGACCTAAAATCTGCATACCCCACCTGAGATGGGACATAATAGGACTAACCCATCACCATCAAGAATACCAGAGAGGCACACCTAAACTCAGGTCAGAATACGTGACACAGGAAATAGCCTCAAAGTTCATGCCACAGGAATAGGAAACTATTCCAAACAAAAGGCTTTCAGAGGTATAAAAACCTAATCTCCACATGTGCTCAGCCTTGATTTCTCTCCTCCTTCCTGCCAGAACCATCTTTCAGTCTAGCTCTTCAATAAACTGCAACCTTCTTCCCAAAGCAGTCGCCATGTTGTTTATTTATCCCCGGCTTGGATGAACCAGGATGAAGACTTTTCTTTCAACAATTTGGCACCCCAGGAATGGGACTCCAAGCCAACGTCTCCAATGGACTGAGACTGGTAAGCCCCATCTTGCCAGCAGGAGACCCCGTGTGTTTTTGGATGGGTTTCCCAGGCCCTGCCCATGTGGAGCCGGGTAGTAAAGGGAGTTTTGGGTTTGAGCTCAAGGACTGCTTTGGAAAGAAGGTGAAGATGAGTACCTCTAAATTTTAACTTTAAAGCCCAGGGGAACAAAGGAAATGTGTGTATGTCTGTGTGTGTGAGTGAGAAGACCCTTTTTCCCAATCACAGGGGTTTGGCCAGAGCACAGGACCTTTTGTTAGGGAAAAGGGAGAGGCTGTGTGAAAATGGAATGGAATGAGTGAATGAGAGAATTGGATTTGGGCAACTAGCTGGTAAGGCCCTGTAAGCAAAGCCCATCTGTAGGAAGGGCCCGTACTAGTGCACAAAGCACAGGTCTTCCTAGACTTCTCCTAAGTCTGAAAACTGACAGGCGGGTTGTGAATGGAGGCCGGGTACCTGTGCGGCAGGTCCTCCTCGGACAATTTATTTTTGAGGTCCGCAAAGTGACAGCAGGGAGTTCCCTAAATAGGAAAGTCCCTTACTCCATGTAGGGAACCAGAGTCTTCCTGGGCAATTTTTTAGTGCCCAAAAACTGACAGGTGGGGCAGCAGGGATATTGTCGCTAAGAGCGGCTGGGAAGTGCTGCTAGGAGAAACCCGACTGAGCCAGATTGGACCACACATCGGAAGGGGAACATGGGTAGCTGCAGCTCAAGGGTTGGAATTAGGACACCCATTGGAGATTTGCTCGAGGTGTGGGACGAGAGGTGAGTGCCTGTCCTGGATGGTATGAAAAAGGAAGCGAGCAAGACAAATTTGTGAAGAATGGGCTTTGCTAGGGCTTTACTGGGAAACCAATTTGGCTAAATAAAGGTACTTAAAGGGAAAATAAGAAATAGTGATTCTCTCTCTCTTTCTTTCTCTCTCTATGCAACCACGTGTTATGTTTAAGATTTGAGCCTTCCCTAATTTGAGTTAATTGAGATTTATGGTGGGAATGACTAGGACAGTGGTGGCGAACCTATGGCACGCGTGCCAGAGGCGGCACTCAGAGCCCTCTCTGTGGGCACACGTGCTGCCACCGCCAGCAGCTCGTACAGGTCCATTAAGCCACCACGGCGGCCCGAGGCAGGGCTAAGGTGCGTCGGGTGCATGAGGGGAACAGACTTCATGCGCGGGCCAAGGGCAAGATCTGCGAGGGGGCCAAGATGACCAGCAGTGACCTGCTCTCCAACTGCAAGCAAAAACAGATGGGACGGAGTAGGCGCGTCCGGCGGTCTGCATCATGTGCCTCCCCCCTCCCCTACTCCGCCTGCTGCTGGAGGGCTGACCCAGTATTGGCAGCAAACTGCGAAGCCCCAGAGTGTGCCGGTTGAGTGGCCGGCAGGCTATGGCTGCTGATGGACACCGTTGGCCCTCATGCACTCGCTGGCCTCTGTGTGCAGGGGCTGATGGTGTCAGGCAGCAGCTGCCCTGGCCCCTGCCTCACCTTGCCTTGCCCTGCGGCAATGGCACCCCACCCTGCCCC
The DNA here is from genome assembly GCA_023970755.1 of Azemiops feae. Lineage (NCBI taxonomy): Eukaryota > Metazoa > Chordata > Lepidosauria > Squamata > Viperidae > Azemiops > Azemiops feae. The sequence continues at coordinate 220,166 of JALGBA010000587.1, forward strand.
CTGCCTCACCCCACAGGATGAGCCTCCTGCCCACCGCCCCACCCACCAGAGACCACCTGGATCTCCCCCAACCCTGCCCGGCACCCACAGGTGTCCCCCCCCACGAGCAACATCGAGGTGGCCACACCCACCGCAGCCACACTCACCCAGTCTGCCGTGACCACTGCAGTCACGCCCACCCAGTGGGCCATGCCCCTCCCCCTGAGGGCACAATGCTGATGTGGCCCTGGCATTTTGCGATAAATAAATGGGTTTTGGGTTGTGGTTTGGGCACTCAGTCTCTAAAAGGTTCGCCATCACTGGACTAGGATGTGTAAAACTAAGACTTCTGTTTCCTTTTCTGTTCTCTTGTCTTTGTATATATATGTTTGTCAAAGTCTTTGTGTGTGAGGTAAATGTGACTGTTAACTGTTTCAAATCCAAAGAGAAAAGAATTTTAAAATTCTGCTAGAAATTCTGCTTAAAATAAGCCACAAAAAGGAAATACCTCACTCTGTTTGTCTGGCCAACAAACAGAGTGAAGAAAATTGTGTTTGTTTGTTTGTTTTTCTTCCTTCCTTTCTCTCTCTGTACTCTTAAGAACAGCCAAAAGTTACCAGGAGGGATTGTTTTAAGTTCATCTGCTGGAAAAGTTTCACTTGCATTTACTGTATGTGTTTTATCTATCTATCCTTTTCCTGAAAAACGTTTGTGTCTAGCTACAAGAGCCTCCTGAAGCTCAAATTTGCTTGTGTGGGGAAATAATTTTCTTAAGTTACTTTTCTTATCCTATCACTAATTGGTGAAACTACTACGAAGCTAATCCTGAAACATATAAGCATTTCTCAATCTCTAAAACAATGTGATCTATAAATGTTAGATGTGTATTCTCCTGCCCCTGGAAAATTGCACACCTTAAAATATTAGGCTTTTAAAATTATTTGGAGCTTTCAGCATTCTCAAGCTGCCCAGCATTTTTTTTCCTTCAAGTTGCAAGTTCTTGTCTTTAACATGTTGCAAATGTTCAAGTTCAGAAGTGAAACATTTCATTTATGTTCTCTTACCAGAATCCAGCCTTTCTTTTGTCCTCTGGGATGTCCTCATTTTGTCTGCCTATCTGTTTGTTTAACCACTGCAGTATTAATGCCTTTTCAAACTCTGCCTGCAAGCTACCCCCCCCTCACCCTCATGTACATCTCCTTTTCTTGTCCTTTGTTCTCCATACCTTTTGTCTGCCTCTCCTGGGAGAGTCCACCCAGAAAGGGGGGAGGAGATCTTGTTCTTATATCTTTCAGCCCTGCATAGATGACCCCCCCCAACATTTGGAAGCAGAGCACACTGACCCAGATGTTGCCTCCATCCATTTGAGCCATGGAATTGAGTTTTGAATCCAGCCATCCACTAAAAAGCCACCATGCAACCTGAGTGAAACATCTTCCCAAATCCTACCATTCCCCCAGATGCCTGTGAAAAACTACAAAGGAAGAAATCCTGGAACCATTGGTCCCCATGTGAAGCCTATTAGGAAGACTATGGGGGGAGGGTGGAAAGTCATTGTAAAGTTTTCTTTCTTGCCCCATCTGTATTGTAACAAGCCAGTTGAATGTATTCATGGAGAGATGGCATTTGGGAATAGTTGGCACAGCAAGTACTGAACACCTTGGACTTCTATCTGGTGGGAGGGAAAATTTATTCAGAATGTTTGTATTGCCTGTTTGTATTAGTAGCTGCACATACACACACACACACCATTTATAATCACACTGAGTCTCTTTCACCTACCTTCAGTAAAGTTCCCCAGGCTGATTTTTGCTCTTTTGCACCAAAGCTTTGCACGCACAACTTCCAGCAAATTCCAAGGGGGAGGGAACCAGGCCCCCTCAGGCAATTGGCAATTCATATGCCCTGACTGAGGAAGTAACAGGAAATAGATCTCCAAACTTAAGCCCTGAATATCTTGCACTGGTGGACTCAGATTGGGAGTTCTAGAGCTCACTATGTGCAATTTAAGAAAAAATTTAATAGCCTGGCTTGCATGGCTAGCCTCAATTGGACATTACAAACCTGGATGCACTGAACTAAGAGCTAAGGCAGGAAACAACCCTTGAAAATGGGAAGCCAGTGGTTATGTACTGAGGCAAACCATGGCTGTGAAGAATTTTGGGAGGAATGTGCAAACCTGACTGGAAGCTAAAAGTGACATCCAACATTTGAAAATGATAGGCACAGAATACTGGACACTATAAATTTCTTTTCCACCTAACAAAAAAATTTTGCCCTGACTTTTAGAACTTTATGGGTTGGAAGCTCCCCTTTTGGGAGCAGGGATCTTTTTCTGCTGCCTCCATTAGTGTCTTCTTTTTTGGCTTAACAGTTTTAAAGCTTGTTTACCAAGTCTCCCTGACCAGATCAATTTTAATCTTGTGCCAGTAAGTGTGTCATTCACACACTCATGGCACAAACAGGGGATTGAGGGAAGTCAGCCCCCCCCAGAGAAGGAAATATTAAAAGGGCAAGAAAATATATTTCCTCAAAAGGATTTTAAAAGCAGAAGCCAACCCTGCCCCCAAATCTCTCTGTCCCAAGCAGAAGCCAGCTCTTTACAAATGCAGATGAAAACCATCAGAAAGGCCCCAGCTAGGAGATCAAGAAGACAAAGACCTAAAATCTGCATACCCCACCTGAGATGGGACATAATAGGACTAACCCATCACCATCAAGAATACCAGAGAGGCACACCTAAACTCAGGTCAGAATACATGCCACAGGAACAGGAAACTATTCCAAACAAAAGGCTTTCAGAGGTATAAAAACCTACTCTCCACATGTGCTCAGCCTTGATTTCTCTCCTCCTTCCTGCCAGAACCATCTTTCAGTCTGGCTCTTCAATAAACTGCAACCTTCTTCCCAAAGCAGTCGCCATGTTGTTTATTTATCCCCGGCTTGGATGAACCAGGATGAAGACTTTTCTTTCAACACTTGCATTATACCTTCCTATAACTTAAATCCATTATTCTATCTATATCCTACATACTGGAATGAAAGAGCAGGTCTTCTATCCTTTCATGTAGCAAATTGAATGGGACAAAAATCCCTGTCTATTCGCTCTGACGGAAACTAGGAAGAAAATATTTTTTTTGTCTAGGAAGGGTTCAAAACATGCAGGATAGTGTCTATTATGTTTAAAATCTAGAAAACTGCAGTGGAGACTTCCACACTAGGAAGAAGTGTAGTAATGTTCACTCTACTAGCTTATGTGAGGGAGGTAGGGAATCAGAATGACTGCCTTTTGGGAAAGACTAGTAACTGAAGGGTAGGAGCTGGGAGAAGTGTTGGAGCAGGACCAGGACTGCTTAAGGGATTGGAAATTTCTTTCCCACTCCAACATCTCTGAAATGAAGTTATCAAATGCTGGGAATAATAACCCTTTACAGAAATGCAGCTAAGGAATTTATGGTCTTAGATGGCTTGTTCAGACAATTAAGCTAATTTACCTGTTTTTTTCCCTTTTTTCCCTTTCAATAGAAGAGAATATATGTAGCTATGAGTTGAAGCCCTGGGAACTTTCTGAGCTCGATTGTTTGCTTGCAGACATTTCATTACCTGACAAGATAATATCATCCGTGCAAATGTTGGGTTTGCTCCCTGTTTATATACAATAGCTTGCCCTGCTCAATGTTAGTAGGGGTATGGTTTTCTCCTTGCTAGTTCCTTGATTAGGGTATTGCTTTCTGTTTGATTATTTGTCTGATGTTAATTCCTGCTTACCTGGATATAGGCTCCTGGGCAGGATGTATTCTGGTTTATTGTTTCCTTCGTAGCTTTTTATTGTCTTTTTTGTTTGATGTATGAATACAGTTTATCTTTATGTGTTTTACTTTTCTTTTTCTTATGTGTGCCTTTATAAGAGAGAGCTCCATTCCTCCTTAACTATGTTGTTAAATAATGAGGGGGGGAAACTGTTTGGAAGAAGGAATTTGTAAACTGCCTGATGTTGGTGTCAGATCCACCACCTTCAGCTTGACACCTCGCTGGTGTCCTGCCACCAATGAACTGGGGATGGAAGGGGGGCCAAATGGGCAATAATAATAATAACTTTATTACGGTCATAGACCAGCAATAGACATCACTTTTTACAATATATTAAGACAAAAATAAAATAAAAATAGTACTGACATTAATAATAAATAATAACATCCCTGTTAAAAAAAATACATGTTCTCAAAATGTTAGGGTCACTCCCTAGTTTACATGAGTGGAAAGCCGATAAGTGTGTGAGTAAATGTAATGTTCCAAAAATTATTAGAGATATCTCCAAAAAATTGGCACAAGTTGACGGCTATAAATCTGTAACCAGTTTTTTCCTTGTGGACATGGGCAATAAAGCTATATACTTTTATGATGGCAAATTGGGAGGAGGATTGACAGTTGAGGAAGAACGGAGGGTTTTGGAATCCAGTTCGTGCTGGCATCTTCAAGATCGTTTAACTGAGAGTGGAATTTCACCATCCCAAATACCTCAGCATTTCCAAAAACATCTCAGTGGTGCTGGATTGGCTACACATGGACAGACCATGGGGAGAGGGCTAGGGGAATCAAGGGATTAGTTCTGCCTTGTTGCGCAGGAACTTGACCCTACTGCAACCAGCACCTCTTAGTAAAAGTACCTTTCGCTTCAACTAAATGGAGTCAAAAGTTTTTCTTCCCTAAGGGATCAGACTGGAGCAGATCTGACAGTTGGCTTGGATTGCGATTTAAGATTGCTCTTGCTTTAAAAAAAAATTGCTGGAAGAATAACATCTGATTTCAAAAACAAGGAAGGGACATTAAGAAAAATGATATAATTTGAAATGGTTACACAAAATCTAGATCATCTATTAATGTGTGTATATTAGTGTACACACACACACACACACACACCATGTTTTCCCGAAAATAAGACAGGATCTTATATTTATTTTTGGTCCAAAAACCCCATTAGGGCTTATTTTGGGGGATGTCTTATTTTTCCATGTACAGGAGGCGGTGAGCCCGCAGGGGCCAAAGGTGTCAGGCAGCAGCTGCAGCCCACTAGCCCCAGGTGAATGGGAGCATTGCTACTGCTATGCTGGCCCCTGCCGGCTGTGCCACGTAGCTGCCCACCCACTCTGTCCCACCATCTGGTGGCTCATGGCCGCAACTGCTTACAGGACTTCCCAAGGCAGATGCTCAACAGGCAGAATGCACCCCTCAGGTGAAGAGGAGAGCAGCGCAGACAGGTGGGGGCAGCTGAAGGACTGGGTGGCACGCGCCTCCCTTAACTTGTGCGGCTTTAATGGGTGTCTGGCAGGCGGAGGGAGGCAGCCGCAACGGTTTACAGGGCTTCCCAGGGCAGACGCTTCAGTTTTCCCCTCCTGTCCGCGCCGCTCTCCTCCTTGCCTGAAGGGTGCATTCAGCCAGCACTGCCACAAGCAAGCAGATGGTGGGATGGAGTGGGTGGGCTGTTAACTAGAGCTTATTTTTGGGGTAGGGCTTATATTAGGCGCACATGTAATAATCATGCAAGGGCTTATTTTCTGATTGGGTCTTATTTTGGGGAAAACATAGTGTGTGTGTGTGTGTGTGTGTGTGTGTGTGTTAAAGGGAAGCTGATATAGATTTCTTCTTCCCATATTTGGGCCGACCGGGTGCATCATAAAAAGACACTTACATGTGTGTGTGTGTGTATGTTTGTACTTAAATATGATATGGAGACAAAACAGATAAAAACAGGCCTGATTAAAAAAATGATAATTTTATAGAAGCAGTCTCAATACAACAATATGAAGTTCTGTGGAACAAATGTATAAAATTTATCTCAAGTTATAATTTAAGAGAAAGCTGGTATAAAATGTTTTACAATTGGCATGCAACTCCATCAATAATTGCCAAAATAGTCAAATTATACAATAATAACTCTTGGAAATGTCACAAAACATAAGGAACAATATACCACATGTGTGGGACATGAAAAAACAAACAAACCCAAAATACTGGAAAGCCATACATAGCATTATTCAGCAAATCCTAAAAAAAAACAAATGTAAAATGAAACTATCAGAAGGGAGAGATTCAAAGGTATAAAACTTGATAAGAAAAAATAAAAAGGCTCACCATGAGTGAAGGCAGAAAAACAGAGGCACCTGGCAGATCACACTAAGGTAATGTGATTTTCTTGTCTTCTATGCAATGTAAGAGTTTAAGAACTTGGGAGTTTAAGAGCTTCTAAACAACAAATAAGGAGCTATATTCTCCATGTCAGCAATTTCACTTGCAGCTTTCAATAAACAAATCACACAGAACAAAATTATTTTGAGAAGTGCTGCTTAAATATCTACAAGATGATAGAAGAATAGTCCTGCTAGCTCAGGAGTCTTCAAACTTGGCCCTTTTATGACTTGTGGATTTCAACTCCCAGAATTCCTCAGCCAGCATGCCTGGCTGAGGAATTCTGGGAGTTGAAGTCCACAAGTCATAAAAGGCCAAGTTTGAAGACCCTGTGCTAGCTGATATTTGTTCATTGTAATGTGAATGACATGGCTGACATCTGAGATGAATATATGAGATACATTTTATGTCTTTCCTCCTATCCATGATTCAATGGAATTATTAAACTACCATATGGGTTAGTAAAAAATAAATATGATTTTATAAAATGTTTACCCCTGCCTCTTTCAGTGTTTCTAAAAGTCTCTACTGTGTTGCAAAAAGGGCAGCTAAGGGTCCATTAAGGAATGTTTTATCTATCATAAGATATAATGAAAGTTGTCTATTTTAACAATTAAAAGCAGAATTAAAAATATTTCAGACTGTTTTCATAAATCATAAAAGCCGTATATTGGTTTATTACTAAAATAACATCATGATACCTCGTGACTTGTTTTTAAATTTAAAAAATTCTCAAAGGGAAAAAAAAACAATGCAAGGATCTCCTACACATTTAAAAAGTATTTTTCATTCCATAAAATTGGTTTGGCATGATCTGTTTTTAACAAGCCCATGCTGGCTACCAGTTATAACTTTGTTTGCTTCTAGTTGTTCGCAGATCTGTTGTTTGATTATCTTTTCCAGGATCTTTCCAGGTATTGATATTAGACTGATTGGTCTGTAGTTTCCTGGGTCTGTTTTTTTCCCCTTTCTTGAAGATGGGAACCTCATCAGCCCTTTTCCAATCCTCAGGTACTTCCCCGGTGCTCCAGGATTTTTGAAAAATATGGTGCAATGGTTCTGAGATAACATCTGCCAGCTCCTTCAGAACTCTGGGATATAATCTGTCGGGTCCCGGTGATTTATATTCATCAAGGTCGGATAGGTGTTCTCTTACCATATTCTTGCTTATTTTAATTTTTGTTTCTAATTTGTCTTTTGCAGTATTTTTTTTGGTATGTTGTGCTATAATTTCTTTTTGTGTGAAGACTGATGCAAAGAATGAGTTAAGCAGCTCTGCTTTCTCCCTATTGCTTGTTACTTCCTTGCCATCTTCTCTCTTTAGTGGACCTACAGTTCCCTTGACTTTTTTCTTGTTATTAATAAGTTGAAATAAACTTTTTTTTTATTATCCTTGATTTCTGTTGCAAGTATTTGTTCATTCTGAGCCTTTGCTTTCCTCACTTCGTATTTGCATGTTCTGGCTTCTGCTGATAATCAGCCTTAGTTATGTATCCCTCTTTCCATTTTTTGTACTTGTCCTTTTTGTCTTTCAGTTTGTCTGAGAGATCTTGGTTCAGCCATGCTGGTTGCTTCTTGACTTTCTTGTTTTTCTTTTTCAGTGGTATTGTGCTGAACTGGGCTTTTATGATAGTATTTTTCAGAATTTCCCATGCTTCTTGAGTTGTTTTCCCCTTTAGGATTTTCATCCATGGAATCTTTCCTATGTTCTCTCTGAGCTTGTTAAAAATCAGCTTTTTTGAAGTTTAAGACATTGGTTGAATTATTTTCTATTGCTTATGTTTGCATTATATTGAATTCCAGTATCACGTGGTCACTTTCCCCCAAGGTTCCAGCAACTTCAACTCCCTCTATCACTTCTACTTTATTAGTAAGAATTAGGTCCAGTATAGCTTTACTTCTAGTTCCCTCCTCTACCTTTGGATGACAAAGTTGTCGGCTAGGTTGGTTAGGAATCTGTTTGATTTCCCGCTCGCTGCAGAGTTTGTCTCCCAGCTGATATCTGGGAAGTTGAAGTCTCCCATTACTACTGTGGTATGCTTCTTACATACATTTGTTAACTGGTTGGTAAAGAGTCCATCTATTTCTTCTGATTGGTTGGTTGGCCTGTAGTATACCCCTATGGCAATGTCACTTTCCCCCCCTTTTATATGAACCCATATAGATTCTGGAGGGCTTTATCTTTGCTCATGTGCATTTCTGTAGATATGTAGTATTCTCTTACATATAGTGTAACTCCCCCTCCTCTTTTTGTAGTTCTGTTTCTTTTGAACAATTTGTATCCATCTATCAGTCCATTCGAGTCATGGGTTTCATCCCACCAGGTTTTTGTAATGCCAACTATGTCATACCCACCTTCATATACTATTGCTTCTAGTTCATCCTGTTTGTTTCCCAAGCTTTGAGCATTAGTATATAACATTTAAGACTTTTATGTCTGTCCGTGTGTATGTTTCCTGGATCTCCTGATTGTTGTTTGATTTTTACTTTTTTCTCATCACTCCCTACCTCTTTGTCTGATTTGTTTTCTTGGGATTTATGATTGCTTTTGTGTTCTAGAGAGTCTAATGATTGGTCACCCTTCCCCCTCAATTTTAGTTTAAAGCCCTTCTAATGAATTGGGCCAGTCTTTTTCCGAGTACATTTTTTCCTGTTTTCGTGAGGTGCAGCCCATCCCTTGCCAAGAGTCCATTGCATAGGAAATGCAATCCATGGTCCAAGAAACCAAGTATTCTTGGCGACACCAACCCTTTAGTCAGTGGTTTAGTTCTAGAAATCTTTTTTCCCTGAATGGGTGAACCTTCAAAATAAGAGGTTATTGGACCTAGAAGGCCATGAATTAAGGTTTTGTTGGCATGGTTATTTGTGGTATGATAAAGTTAAAGTAAATGTTGATTTTATTAGCCATGCCATTTTGAGAGTTTGGAATAAATACAAAACAAGATTCTCTATGAAGGTGCCAATTTGGGTTTCCCAACAAGAAGCCTTTTTTAGAAAAGAGATGGCGACAAGGCTGAATTGGTGGACCTATGGTAAGATAATATTTTTTAACTTGGGTGAGCCTAACCTCAAATCTAAAGAGCTACTAGAAACAGAAGGTCATGTCTGCCATTGGTTTACATACATGCAATTGAAAGAAAGATTTAAACTAGATATAAAGAATTATGGGTTTAGCTTTGTTAAAAATGAATTAGAAATCCTACTATGCGGTAGTGATGAACATATTATTGCTAAAGTTTATAAAATGTTATTCAATTTAAATCTGGAGAATGAACAAGTAAAACATTGTATGATTCAGTGGGCAAGGAATGTTGGGTATAATATATTGCTTGAATAATGGGAAGAAATGTGGAATAAAGGATAAAAAATTAGCATTAAACTATAATTTAAAAGAATTTTTTATAAGATGATATAACATTGGTATTTAACACCAGATAAGTTATCAAAAATGTATAAAGGCATTTTAATGAATGTTTGAAATGTAAATGTACAGAAGGAACTTTTTAACCATTTATGATGGACGTGTGATAAAGTAAGAAAATATTGGAACAGGATTCATACGTTAATACAGAAAATTATTAAAGTGAATGTAGAAAGAAAACCAGAGACTTTTCTTTGGGGGCTAATGGACAAAGATCTGGAAAAAAATATATGGAACCTTGATGTTATATATGTTGAGAGCAGCAAGAGTACTCTATGCTCAGAAATGGAAGATCACATCGATTCCCACAACGGACAAATGGTTGCAAAAACTGATGGAGCTAGCAGAGATGGCTAAACTGACTGTACTGATTAAAGAAAAGAACATGAATACTTTTATGGCTACATGGAAACCTCTCCTGGGCTTTGTGCTTGAGGTGGAAAAAAAATGAAACTTTGATTTTGAGTTTTACTGATTAGATAGATTTGATATTATCAAAATGGCTAGGTTATGTTATTTTGTAAAAGTAAAAAGTTGAGGTCTGATGTTGATATTCTATTTTACTGCACCAAAGGAAGTCGGAAGTCAATGCCTTTTTTTCCCCTTTTTCTCCATTCCCTCACTTTTCTATTCCCTTTTCCCTTCCCTATCTTTTCCGCTATTTAATTTTGTATTTTTATTGTATTGTATACCATAAACTAATAAAACTTATAAATAAAAAGGAGTTTTACGTAAGTGAGAGTGAGACATGATATTTCAGCTGTCCTTTGTCTCAAGCACTCCCCTGCTCAACCATAGGACTTCCTGAGGATTGCTTTGTTATGGCTATAGTTCCTTCACACGCATTATTTCATGATTGTTATTTGGCATCTTTCATCATTCCCTGTTGCTCCATTTCTCCTTATAACACAGAACATAGAATGATAGAGCTGGAAGGGACCCTAGAGGTCTTCTAGTCCAACCCCCTGCCCATCCTGGACAAATGGCTGTCCATTTTTTTCTTGAAAACCTCAAGTGATGGAATACCCACAACTCCAGGGAGGCAAGCTATTCCATTGATTAATTGTTCTCATTGGCAAGAATTTTTTCCTTAGTTCCAGGTAGGATCTCTTTTTAATAAGCTTCCACCTTGGCTTCTTGTCCTGGTCTCAAGTGCTTTGGAGAATAGTTTGACCCCCCTCTTCTCTGTGACAGTCCCTCAAGTACTGGAAAACAGCTACCATGTCACTCCTAATTATACTCTTCGATAGGTTAGACATACCTAGTTCCCTTAACCATCCATCATACGTTTAACCTACAGACTCCTTATCATCTTTGTTGCTCTTCTCTGCACTCTTTCTAGGTTCTCTGCATCTTTTTTCCATCGTGGTGACTACAGCTGGATGCATTACTCCAAATGTGGCCTCACTTGGTGCAGTATAAATCAGTACTAACACTCCATGTGATCTTGATACTATCCCTCTGTGGAATACACCAGGACTACATTGGCCTTTTAAGCAGCTGCAGCACACTGCTGGCTCATACATACATGGTGGAACACTAGGACACATAAATTCCAGTCAGAGTTACTACTATTGAGCCATGTACCACTTATTCTTTACTTGTGCATTTGGTTTTTCCTATCTAAGTGCTGGACATTACTTTTCTTACCACTGAACTGCATCTTGTTGCCTAGTGCCCAATGTTCAAATCTGTCAAGATCATTCTGAATCTTGACTCTATCTTCCAAAGTATTAACAATACCACAATCTTGGTGTTTTCTGCAAATCTGATGAGTTTCCCCTCTATCGCCTCATCTAGATTATTTATGAAGTTGTTGAAGAGAACTGGTCCAATACAAAACCTTGGGTACCCCACTACATGTTTCCCTAGACATAGTTCCATTGAGGACTACATGCTGAATGTGGTTGGTCAGCCAACTGCAAATCCATATGGTGGTGATACTATCTACCCCACATTTTTCTATCTTACCAAGAAATAGGATGTGATCTACTTTGTCACATGCTTTACTGAAATCCAAGTATACTATATATGCAGCATTTCCCTGATCAAATAATTTAGTTACTTTATCAAAGAAAGCAATAAGAGTTGCCTGGCATGCGTTGTTTTTTTTTAACAAACCCAAATTAATCACCTTGTTCATTTCTAGGTGCTTACAAATCTGCTGCTTTATTATATTTTCTTGTATTTTCCTGGGTATTGATGATTGGTCTGTAGTTTCCTGGATCCATCTTTTCCCCCGTTTTATAGATTGGAATCACATCAGCTCTTATCCAGTCTTCTGAAAGTTCGCCCATACTCCAGGAGCTCAGAAAGATTCTATTCAATGGTTTCAGGATCACATCTGCTAGTTCCTTCAGTATCTTGGCATGGAAATCAACTGGTCCTGACAACTTGAACTCATCTAGAGTGGATAAATGTTCTTTTACCAATTTCTTGCCTATTTTTAACCTGCATTCCTGCTCTGTTTCCACAGTGCTGCTTTTGGTAGGTTTTGTGTGAAGACAGAATCAAAGAATGAATTAAGCAGTTCTACTTTCTCCTTGCTGCCTGTCACCTTCTTACCATCTTCTACCATTAGTGGACTGACCATTTCCTTGACTTTCTTCTTGTTCCTTACATATTGAAAGAAACTTTTTTGATGTTATTTTGGCATTTATTGCAAATCTTAGTTCAGAATCTTAGCTTTTCCTAGCTCTGCCCTTGGAGATTCAGGATATTTGCTGGTATTCAATCCTCTTTCCATTTTTCATACTTGTGTGTTTATTCCTTAGTTTGTCAGAGAGCTCTTTGTGCAATCATTCTGGTTTCATCTGGAGTCTCTTGTTTTTCTTTCTCTGTGATATTGTTTTTGTTTGGGTCTTTATCATCTTATTTTTCAATAATGAATACCTCAACAGTATAATGCACATATTTTTACAATATTTAGCAATCTGTCCAAAACAGAAAGTAAAACACTGAATATACAGGGACAACAATCCTGTTATACATTCCAGTCCTGGAATTTTAGTTTGCCTATAGAAAAGTATTCAAAGAAGCAGTATGTTAGAGGTATACACAGAAAAGGTGTTTCGTTCCATCCATTGAACTGTGGGCTGGACACTTAACAGAATCATTTCAGGGAGGCGGATAACACAGTTTGGCTGTATCAAACTGTTTGGTTGTTCCAGGTTTTTGTTGAGGTCATTCCAGAGAGATCGTATAGCAACAGAAGGATAAGACTGCTGTGCCTCATCCCTCTCTCTTGTCCTCTGCAAGGCTTGCATGCTAGCCCACCCACACTGATCTCTCAGCATTTTTCCCCCTCCCTCCCTTCCTTTAGTCACTCTGCTGATTGGCATATTCCAGCTACCCACCCATCCCTGATCTTCCCAGTGACCACAATGGCTTCTTCTGCTTTTCTCAGTTGTTTTCTGCACTGGAATTGTTGATGGCCTTTTTAAGGAACATCTTCCTGTCTTGAGATTTTTCCAACTGTTTTTTTTTTCTGCCAGGAAATCTCACTTATTGCTCTGTGTTTTTTTCATTAACTTTTATAAAGTGAACTGTGCAACTATACTTAAATTTAATTTCTATTAAAATGAAGAATTTGCAACATGTGTCCAAAATGGTTGTCAATCTCTAAATATTAACTGATACTTTCTAATACACTTTTCTTAGTTGTTCAACCTATGGCAAAATGGATAGAACTTGGACTTACGGGTTTATTGGGTAATGGATTTGAGCACAAAATTTATATTTTATATTATTAGTCCTAAATAAATAAATAAAATGCTTAAAATGGACATTCCTGGTTCTGAACATTTTGTACATTATCAGTCTAAATTATCAGTCTCTTAAGAACAAGAAAGTAGGGAAGAGCCAGAGAGTAAAAGTCAGGAGGAAGACCTAATATAAGAATTTGAACGAGAAAGAGAAACGCAAAAGAAACAAGAAAGAGAAAGGTTAGAAAGAGAAGGAGCAAAAGGAAGGGTAATAGAGACAAGAAGCACAAAAAAACCAGATCAAGTAAAAAACGGGAGAGGCAATTAAGCTCTTTTCTGTAAACATTAATGGTTTAAACATACCAAGAAAAAGAGTACAAACGTTTAATAAATTAAGGAAATTGGATGCAGACGTGATATGTCTCCAGGAAGTTCATATAAAAAAGGATTATAGAAAACTACTAGAGAATGTAAAATTAGGAACACTATACACAACACTAGCACAAAACAAGAAAGGAGGAATTGCTATATATGTTAAAGAAAAAATAAAATCAAAATTAATATATTCGGATGAAGAGGGGAGAATTTTAATGTTGGAAATAGAATTAGGGCAAAAACAAACCTTATTAACGGCAGTATATGCACCAAATAATAACCAACATGAATTTTTTAAAAAGGTACATAAGAAACTAGTGGATCTGGACTATGAAAATATTTGTATGATTGGGGATCTAAATGCAATAGTTGATGTTAAGAAAGACTATAAAAGTAGTAAAAAGAGCAAAAAGAAGAAAAATATATTACCAAAATCATTCTTTAACATGGTAACAGAACTTAACCTTCGGGATATATGGAGAGAGACACACAGATCAGACAAACAATACACATTTTATTCGTATCCGCATCAATCCTGGTCCAGGATCGATATGGCCTGGGTAACAACAGAAATACAGAACGGGATAGAGGAAATTGAAATAGGACTTAATGACTGGGCAGATCACAACCCAATAACAATAAAATGGAAAGGCCAGAAACAGAGAAAAAGATGGTCAATGAATCAAAGACTATGTAAAGACAAACAATATATACAGATGCTAGAAAAGGAACTGACATTATTTTTTCAGGTAAATAAAAAGGAAGAGACATCAACACAAAATTTGTGGGATACTACAAAAGCCTACATTCGGGGATTGACAATTGCATACAACTCTAAGAAAAATAAAGATAGGAGACTTCAACAAGAAAAACTGCAAGAAGAACTTAAAGAAACAGAAAGTGACCTACAGAAGGATCCACAAAACAAAAAGATAAAAGAAAAATGGAATATTATAAAACACAAGATTAATCTGACAACACAAAAAGAAATGGCACAGAAAATTAGGATGGCGAAACAAAATTACTTTGAAAACGCGAATAAAACCGGTCGATGGTTGGCCTATAAATTAAAAAAAGAAAAAGGTAAAAGAGCAATACATCAACTACAAGATGAAAGTGGAACAGTACAATATAGACGGGAAGAGAAAAAGAACATAATACAAAATTTCTTCTCAAAGCTATACTATCAGGAAGATATAGCAGATGATAAAGTTAAACAATATATAGAGGCAGCAAAAATGAGCAAAATCACAGAAGAACAAAAGGAAATGTTGAATAGACCAATAACCGCAATAGAACTAGAAACAGCATTGAAAAAACAAAAAAATAATAAATCACCAGGCCCAGATGGAATTCCGGTTGAGTTTTATAAAAATACACAAGAGTCACTACAATGGATAATGTTGGAGATTTGTAATGAGGTGCTGGAGGAGGCGAAGATACCGGCATCTTGGACTGAAGCAATTATTACTCTCATCCCTAAGGAAGACTCAGACTTGCAACAAATTCAAAACTATAGGCCGATTTCTTTACTGAATACAGACTATAAGACATTTGCAACAATAATAGCAGAAAGGATTAAAAAAATCTTGAATAACTACATCCACCCAGATCAAAATGGATTTCTACCAGGACGACAGATAAAAAACAATATGAGGATAATAATGAACACCTTAGAATTCTATGAAGTCCACTCTGAAAGACAAGCTACACTGGTTTTCCTTGATGCCCAGAAGGCATTTGATAATTTGAATTGGAAATTTATTATAACACAACTGAACTACATGGAATTTGGGACAAAATTTGGAAAGATGGTTGAGAAAATATATACTAAACAAACAGCTAGGGTAATTATGAATGACGAAATGACAGAAAAAATTGAGATAACTAAAGGAGTAAGACAAGGGTGCCCACTCTCTCCTCTTCTATTTATTTTATCATTAGAAATACTTCTGACAAAAATCAGAGAGGACCAAGAAATAAAGGGTTTAAAAATTAAGAAGGAAGAATATAAGGTCCAAGCCTTCGCTGATGATTTGGTATTTATTTTGGAAGACCCATTAGAAACCGGCCCTAAATTAATTCAAAAAATAGAAGAATTTGGTGAGGTAGCCGGACTTAAGATTAATAAGAATAAATCCAAATTAATAACCAAAAATCTTACAAAGGCACAGGAAAGCGAATTGGAAGATAAAACAAAAATAAGCGTAACTAAAAAAATAAAATATTTAGGGATTTGGCTTACAGCGAAGTGCTCCTCGATTAAGGAGGATAATTATGATAAAATACTACACCAGATAAAAAAAGATTTAGAAAATTGGGAAAACCTACAAATTTCATTTTTAGGGAGGATTGCAACGATCAAAATGAATATATTGCCAAAAATATTATTCCTGTTCCAAGTTATTCCAATAAAACTAGGGAAAACATTCTTTCAAGAATTAAATAAATTGGTTACTAAATTTATATGGCAAAGGAAAAAACCTAGGATTAAATTAAAACTCTTGCAAGATACGAAAGATAAAGGGGGATTGGCATTACCAGAGTGGGAAATATATTACCAAGCATCAAGCCTAACTTGGCTAAAAGAATGGATGAAATTGGAAAATACCAGAATTTTAACACTTGAAGGACACGACTTGCAAGCGGGGTGGCATGCATTTCTATGGGACGAAAAATATAAAGTACATAGATACTTTCGAAGACATATAGTTAGGGATGCATTGCTACAGACTTGGGAAAAGATAAAACAAAAACATTACATAAGAATTCCAATGTGGTTATCCCCAACAGAAGCTCTGAAACACCCAAACCTACTGGACATAAATAAGATAATTAGATACAAGGAATTGGTAAATGAACAGGGAAATCTGAAAACAAAACAAGAATTGGAACAAGATGTAGGCAGAGAGATTGATTGGTGGACATTCACACAAATCCAATCTAAATATACAGAGGACAAAAAATTATATGAAATACAAAAAGAATCGCAAGAATTGGATAAAATTATACATGGAACAGAAATAAAATTAATTAGTAATATATATAAATATTTACTGAGATATAAAATGGAAGATGAGGTTGTCAAAGACACAATGATTAGATGGGCAAAAAATTTCGGATACAACATAGAATTGGAGAAATGGGAAAAAATATGGGAAACAAACATAAAATTGACTATGTCTGCGGCATTCAAGGAAAATCAGTTGAAGATGTTTTACAGATGGCATCTTCCACCAGCAAAGCTTGCTAAGATGTTCCAGAACAACTCACCGACATGCTGGAAATGTAAAAAGGTACATGGAACATATTATCATCTATGGTGGACATGCCCCGTTGCAAAAAAATACTGGACTAAAATAAGAAGATGGATGGAAGAAATAATAGATCAACCTGTAGATTGGAAACCAGAGATCTTCCTGCTGGGTATCTTAAATAGAAAATACAGTAAAGAAATACGGTACTTAATCTTACATATAACAACGGCAGCAAGAATAGTCTACGCACAGTTCTGGAAAAATGAGAATATACCATCAGAGGAAGAAGTGATAAGGAAAATCTTAGACTGTGCGGAGATGGACAAATTAACAAAAGAGATAAAAGAAAAGGAAGACACAGAATACTATGTAATATGGAATAAGTGGTATGATTGGTTGGAGACTAGAAATAATAAATGAAAATAAATGCAGAAAGGTCAAGAAAGGGAAAATGTGTGTATAATAATGTATAATAATGTATAGTAATAATATCTATTATTCTTAGTATGAAATATAGTATGAACGAAGAAAATGGAAATAAGAAACAATGGGACAACAAGGACAAATATTTTTTAAAAAGAAGAATAAAGGGGGAAAATGTAAATAATAGAAGATTACAGTTACGAAATTGCTGTTTTAAAAAAAAAAAGGAGTATACATTGTATGTTTATGTGTGTTATGTTTTGTTGTCTTAAAAAAATAAAAATATATATTAAAAAAAAATAAAAAAAAATCATCAGTCTCTTGTAAGCAATATAGAAAATAGCGCCAATTTAGTGCTGACCATTAGTTGACTAGATTCTTGTGAATAGGTGTCAGCAATAAATCTTAACTGAAACTTAATGTGTGATCTTGGTACTTCATGCCTGACAACTCCTTGCTTAGAAGAACACACCTGAATCCAATCCTAACATAGAGATACAATTCATTTCCATTCAACAGAACAAAATAATTAAATTGTGAATCACTTAATAGTTCACGTAGTGCTAGACAATATATTAAGCCCCACCAAGTAACATCTGTATATGCTAGAAATTGATTGATAGAAACTCTTTTCAAAGGATATTCTTTAAACATAGTACATGATACTATTGAAAAAGCAGCATTATTTGAAGGAAGGAAGGAAGGAAGGAAGGAAGGAAGGAAGGAAGGAAGGAAGGAAGGAAGGAAGGAAGGAAGGAAGGAAGACCATCAGATATAATAATCCTGCCAACTACAAGCAACTCTTTTTCTTAAATTATTAATGATATGTATCATGTATTGTATATTTGTTTAACAGCATAAAAAGTGGGCTTTCTCTTCTGTATACTCTTTATCTGTATTCTACTAAGACAAAGTAGTTTGTGTGGAGTTGTTCATTGTGGTATTTTATTTTATAGCATAGTTTTAATATAGGCTTTAGGAATGAAAAATTGATTTGTCTTTATTGGGAGGAAAAAAGGAATAAGCATTTATTCATTAACATCAATGTTTAACAGAGTCTAATTAATATGCAGAAATTAGTGTAAATGGAAAACTGTAAACAAGGTTATTTGCCTGTCAGAACCCATATATATTAAGGGTAACTCTTTCTATTTCTTCTATTACTCTGGGTTCTGTCGTACTCCTAGAGGGGAGGGGGGAAGACGCTGCGGACTGTCTCTTTGTTTCTCTCTATCACTACAATGTATCCCTTTTGCTGTCTTGGCATACTTGCTCTTTGAACTGTCTCTCCCTTGATGTTACCTTGGGGTGAGAGAGGAATGTGCCTCCAGTCATCTGGCTTATCTCCTGTTTTGGAAGGGAAGGTGCGAAACCCCAACAACATCGCTGCAAGCCTGGGAAAGACCGGCGTTATCTGCTCTTTCCCACAATGGACTTAACACCTGAGGATTGGCCAGTTTGAAATAACCAGATGAACTCTGGGGTGAGGTTTTACCAGGGACTCTTTTAACCTATTGATCTGAGCGGGAAACCCTCAGATCCTGTCTATTATGCCTGCTATCAGCTTCTCCTAATAAAAGTTCCTTTTGGAAGAAACTGCTTCCACGAGTTCTGCTTTCTTGGGATAAGGTATTGAAGTGGGCCCTGACATTGCCTTTAAAAGTCAAAACCCTTATTTATAAGTTGTGACATACTTTTCAGAAAACTGGAAATTATCCATTGTACAAAGATTTTTTTTTTCAATTAAAGGCATTAAGTAAAGGAGAAAGCTTATATAAAGAATTTCCTTTAAAAAAAACTAATTCAATAAAGTACTATTCAGAAACATTAATTTAGAATGTTCTGAGAATCACTGAACTGTATAACTCAGTATAAATGGTAGTAAAATAATATTATGATATTTCCTTATTTGGCAACTTTAATAGTGGCATAGTTATTAAAGTGTCAGACGGACCCCAGGGAGACTTAGGATCTAATCTGTCCTCAGCTACAGAAGAAGCTCACTTATAATGATTTTGGATCTGCAACTTGGCAAAGTCCATTTTCCTCCTTGTTAGTACCACTGAAACTACCCTCCAACAAGGGTAGCACTGAACTCAACACAGACCAACCAATGTGAGGCTCAGTCAGTAAGTCGGTCAATCAATTCCTGTTGCAACCAATGGACCAACAGCCATAGACAATGTTGTGGCAGGACATTGCAAAAAGCAGGCCCTGCATCTGTGGGGAAATGCTAGGAAGAAGATTCTCTATTCAACTTACTTTACAAGGTAGTTATTATAGGACAAATGAGAGGAGGAAGCACTATGTAACAGTCTTGAGCTCCTGAGGGAAAGATGGGTTATAAGTTAAATAAATAAATAAACAAACAAACAAACAAATAAATAATATTGTATAGAAATTAAGCAGAGTGTTCAAAATTGATACATTATAAATTTGCTGACTTAAAATTACATAAATTTAATTTTTAAAATTACATAATACAGGATTTAAAAGGACTGATTATATGCTGTGTAAATCCTTCAAAGGACACAGGAGTAAAACAGCCCTCCTCGAAGGGTTAAAGCAGCCTCTAGAAAGCTTGACACAACTGCTTCCTAAGATGAAGGTGAACACCAGTGTAGACAACATTTCCACTGGGACTGTCAATGACAGAAAGTGCTGATGCATGAACATGTAGACAGGATACAGAAACAGCTGGGGACAGCTTTCAAAGCCACCATATGAGCCTTGTAAAATATGTACCTTCTCTAATACTGTGGAGAGAGGTGCTTCATTCATACTAACATGTTTTTTTGAAAGACCTCTTTTGAAGACTTTGCACAAACCTAGTATTTATTTCTGCTGCAATTCTCAGCACCATTTTATAGCCTCTTACATCTCCCATTGCAGTCACTGTATTTAAGTAAATTCAATGAAACCATATAGAGAAAAGGGGTTGATGACTGCAGCTCAGTTTTGTATTCATTTAAACAGAGATCAATATTTGTATTAGCATGCCAATTTCTTCAGCAAAACTGCAATGAGTCATAATGTGAAGTTTTGGCTTAGCATGTTGTGTGAACCCAGCGACAGGAATTTATTGAATAAACTATGATTAAATACACCAAATATCTAACCATCCTTAATGATTGGCATATGCTAGCTAGATAGCTAAATCCCATAATTCTCAGCCAACGTATATTACAAGATAGACCTATGCAGCTTCAGATTACCCACAAGCCCTCTAAATGATAATAAACTGCTTATGACTTTTTCCATAATCAATACTACCCTGCCACTTCTTGCTCTCATGAGCAATTGCGCTTCTCCACTTTCATCCAAGCCGTCATATTTCCTTTAAGTGTGTTTCTCCATACCTTTCCCCTTCAAATTTGATGAATGCTTTATTCTGTTTCTTTGTCTTTGCAATAAATTATATTTATATTAGTATACTAGTTCACTTACATGAGGGTACGTTGACTAGGCAGTTCAGTCTGAATCAGACTGAGGAAAGACATGATAACCATATTAAGATTTAAAAAAAGGAAAGTTATAGGAAAGATAACCAAGATCTATTTCTCACACATCAGACCAGATAAAATGGTTTATGATGGGTTTGTAAATACTCTTCAATCTATTTTTTCTCTTTATTTGTGACTAGAATTTAAATTTCCCCAAATTGGAGAAGCAGAAATAGTTACACTTCTCCTACTTGGTCCCTTCATGCTGTATCTCCTGGTATGTAGGAATCCTTAGCAGGCACTCCCTGATTGTCTGGGTAGGTCAGGTAAAAACTACTAGAGAAAGTTTCCAGATGGTCTTCCAAAGAGATTTACTAATTAAGAGATAACCAGGGAACAAATTGCAATCTTTAATGTATCCTATTCCATAGGTGGCATAGCAGAAAAAGATATGTAGAAGCTCTCCTGTTTTGTTTGATCCAAAGCCTGGCCTCTTAAAGAGTGGGTAAAGGCCCTTCTTCAAGGCCCTCTGATGTCTCTTCCCTCAAAGAGGCATTGACTAGAGCCTGGATGTAATTCCCAGTTCCCTCACTGGCTGTTTCAATTTGCCAGAGGTCATATCCATGAGTGGTGGAGCTAAAATTGCAAAGAACTTTGTCCGCTTCCTAAGGATCCACATGCTAGAGAGCTGCTGAGTTGGAAAAGTCTTGTGTTGTTCCTATTTAAAAGGAGCAATTCATCTATCTTATTTATAAGTGAGTGAAGATTAGTTAAATACAGCAAGGGAAGACATGATAACCATATTAAGATTTAAAAAAAGGAAAGTTATAGGAAAGATAACCAAGATCTATTTCTCACACATCAGACCAGATAAAATGGTTTATGATGGGTTTGTAAATACTCTTCAATCTATTTTTTCTCTTTATTTGTGACTAGAATTTAAATTTCCCCAAATTGGAGAAGCAGAAATAGTTACACTTCTCCTACTTGGTCCCTTCATGCTGTATCTCCTGGTATGTAGGAATCCTTAGCAGGCACTCCCTGATTGTCTGGGTAGGTCAGGTAAAAACTACTAGAGAAAGTTTCCAGATGGTCTTCCAAAGAGATTTACTAATTAAGAGATAACCAGGGAACAAATTGCAATCTTTAATGTATCCTATTCCATAGGTGGCATAGCAGAAAAAGATATGTAGAAGCTCTCCTGTTTTGTTTGATCCAAAGCCTGGCCTCTTAAAGAGTGGGTAAAGGCCCTTCTTCAAGGCCCTCTGATGTCTCTTCCCTCAAAGAGGCATTGACTAGAGCCTGGATGTAATTCCCAGTTCCCTCACTGGCTGTTTCAATTTGCCAGAGGTCATATCCATGAGTGGTGGAGCTAAAATTGCAAAGAACTTTGTCCGCTTCCTAAGGATCCACATGCTAGAGAGCTGCTGAGTTGGAAAAGTCTGTGTTGTTCCTATTTAAAAGGAGCAATTCATCTATCTTATTTATAAGTGAGTGAAGATTAGTTAAATACAGCAAGGGAAGGGGAGATTTTCTTAATCCATGCTTTCTGAGTCTTTGTAAAATGCCTCCTCACTTGCCCTTCCTTCTCCTTCTCTTGTTTCTCTTCTGCCTCTTTCTAACTGCTGCGCCAAGAGAGATAACTGCCATTCTCTCAGTCAGAATTTCCTCTGCATTTGAAAAGAAGGGATGAATAGATCCAGAAAGCTGCTTGTTATTTAAAATCCATAGTCTGATATTCAAATTCTGATCTTGAGTATGAAATTTGCAGTCTCCTGCTTGAGCAGGGCATTGGACAAGTAGATTTCCAAGGTCTAGTCTATTCTATTCTATTCTATTCTATTCTATTCTATTCTATTCTACTCTACTCTACTCTACTCTACTCTACTCTACTCTACTCTACTCTACTCTACTCTACTCTACTCTACTCTACTCTACTCTACTCTACTCTACTCTAATTCTATCCTATCCTATCCTATCCTTTGTTTGCTCTTTTCAAATTGGCATAAGTGAAGACATCAGGGATTGCCCTCAAACTGATTCTAAAGGATTACATAATGGAAATGGTATCAGAATACAGAATAACAGAGTTGGAAGGGACCTTGGAGGTCTTCTAGTCCAATCCCCTGCTCAGGCAGGAAACCCTATACCATTTCAGACAAATGGCTGTGCAATCTCTTCTTAAAAACTTCCAGAGTTGGAGTATTCACAACTTCTGGAGGCAAGTTGTTCCAGTGATTAATTGTTCTAACAGTCAGGAAATTTCTTCTTAGGTTGCTTCTCTCCTTGATTAGTTTCCATCCATTGCTTATTGTCCTGCTTTCAGGTGCTTTGGAGAATAGCTTGACTCTCTCTTCTTTAGGGCAACCCCTTGGATATTGGAACACTGTTATCATGTTACCCCTAGTCCTTCTTTTCATTAAACTAGACATGCCCAATTCCAGCAAATCAGTATTAACAGCAGATCCATCTTACAGAGATCATTACAAACTACCATATTTTAAATAAAAAACACTAAGAAAAACTAGCACAGGTACTCCTCAACTTACAACCATAATGGAGCCTGCCTATCACAGTTATAAGTAATGATGGTTGTAAAACGTATCCAAATTTATGATTTTTTGCAGCAGTCATTAAGTGAATGCAATGGTCATAAAGCAACCGCTGCAGTCATGAAGCAACTTCCCTGGTCATTAAGAGAATCAATACTTCACTATGGATCCAGTTTTGCCGAAAACCGGCATTAAGTGCCGGTTTTTGGCAAACCATTTTAAAATTTGGTAACATGACTACAGGATGCCACAAATGATCATAAATGCAGCTATGTTGCCAAGCATCTGAAGTTCGGTCACATGACCAGGAGGCAATCGTTAGAACCTTTAATCCAAGTCGTAATTCCAAGGTAGGTCCATTGTAACTTTGAACGGTCACCAAGTGACTACACTTAAGTTGAGAACTACCTGCATCACTTCAATAAAGAGCTGCCTTTTACCCAAAGTTTCAAGCATAATTATAAAGATTCAAGAGATTATAAGAGATGAGGAAGTTTTTCATTAGTTATATCAGGAAAATATACTATTTTTAATTAATTGGCTAGTAACACGATCTTTCAGGATGTTTTCTTGAATAAGAAGTGGTGCAGAGGCATCTCCAGGCTGCATATTTCTTATATCAGGAGAATAATTATTAGAAATCCCACTCACCAATGCAAGAAAGCTAACCAAGTAATCTACCTTTCATCTTATCTTAATTTTAATTGAGTCTTTCAAATAGGGCTTCCAACATTATTTCATGTTTACTGCAAACCTTGCTTTCAACTCATATAAAGCTAACAAGATATAACCCACACTTATTACCCAATATGGACTGCTTTCATCTGTGGAAGGGGCAGCATTTGGTAAGTCAAGGAGGGAAAAAACCCTGGAAATGAATTAAGCTAAACTGCCTTTTAAAGCTAAAGTACAATAAACTAATTTACGGTTATAAAACACATAGTAGTATGCATTTCAATTCTGGTTTTATTTCAGCATTATAGCAATCTTACTTGCAAACAGCCTGGAGAGATAGAGAAACTGGTTTCTTTGATGCAGTCCATTAACTTGCATGATCAAGAAGATTCAAACCAAGGCAAGTGCTCATAGTCTTTTAAACTCTTTAAAGATGAACTTTCCTTCTTCAAATTCATGTGCAGGGACATGTATATTATATATGCATAATAAGGTGAAAATAAAAATGGCATAAGCTATAAATATTGTGAAATAAATAATTAAATTAATAATCTATAAAATAAATATAATTTGATTTAAAGCTAAATCTATATGTGATGTATATCCTCTACTAGTACTGTGTTAGCATCATATAATTTTCAAAAAACAATTATTTTATTAAATTCAAAAACTAGTGTTATGTAGGTTTCCAGGTGTGACTCAGTAAAATAAAAGATGGAGTCCAGATTTGTCTTGATAAGCCAAATGTGTTTATTCATTCCAGAAAAGTGGCTGTCCAATCTCTTCTTAAAAGCCTTCAGTGATAGAGTACCCACAAGTTATGAAGGCAAGCCATTCCACTGGTTAATTGTTCTGTTAGGAAATTTCTCCTTAATTCTAGGTTGCTTCTCTCCTTGATTAGTTTCTATCCATTGTTTCTTGTCTTGCCTTCTGTTGCTTTGGAAAATAGGTTGACCCCCTGTTCTTTGTGGCAGCTCCTCAAATATTGGAAAACTGCTATCATGTCACTCCCGATCCTTCTTTTCACTAGACTAGACATACCCAATTCTTGCAACTGTTCTTCATATATTTTAATCTGTTCTTCATATGTTTTAGCCTTTATATGTTTTAACTCTTTTCTGCATTATTTCCAGAGTCTCTACATTTTTTTTATAAAATGGTGACCAAAACTGGTATTCTAAGTGTGGTCTTACTAAGGTCTTATAAAGCAGTACTAATACTTCACGTGATCCTGATTCTATTCCAACCTAGGATTGCATTGGCTTTTTTGACTGCTGCCCCACACTGCTTGCTCATATTTAAGTGATTGTCCGCTAGAACTCCAAGATCCCTTTCACAGTTATTGCTGCTGAGCCAGGTTTCACCTAATCTGTACCTGTACATTTGATTTTTCTTGCCTAAGTGTAAAACCTTACTTTTCTCTACATTGAATTTCATTTTGTTACATAGGACCCAGTGATCAAGTCTGTCAAGATCCAT
Source organism: Azemiops feae (assembly GCA_023970755.1). NCBI lineage: Eukaryota > Metazoa > Chordata > Lepidosauria > Squamata > Viperidae > Azemiops > Azemiops feae. Next base: position 245,660 of record JALGBA010000587.1, read on the forward strand.
TTGGATCTTGAACCTATCTTCTGGGGTGTTGGCTATTCCTGCCAGTTTAGCGTTGTCTGCAAATTTGATGAGTTCCCCTTGTATTCTGAGCCGTGGTGGCACAGTGGTTAAAATGCAGTACTGAAGGCTACTTCTGCTGATTGCTGGCTGCCTGCAGTTCAGCAGTTCGATTCTCACCAGCTCAAGGTTGACTCAGTCTTCCATAGTCAGTAAAATGAGGAACCAGATTGTTGGGGGCAAGATGCTAACTCTGTACACCGCTTAGAGAGGGTTGTAAAGCATTGTGAAGCAGTATATAAGTCTAAGTGCTATTGCTATTCTCTCATCTAAATCATTTATGAAGAGTATTGGGCCTAAAAGGGAACCTTGTGATACCCCACTACTTCCTTTCTTCCATGTAGATGTAGTTCCATTGAGGACTACATGTTAGTGCTATTTGTCAGTCAATCACAAATCCATCTGGTGGTGATGCTGTCAATTCCACATTTTTCTACCTTACCAAGAAGTAGGTTGTGGTCTACTTTGTCAATTGCCTTACTGAAATCCAAGTATACTATGTCCATTATATTTTGCTGGTCCACTAATTTAGTCACTTTGTCAAAGAATGAAATAGGATTTGTTTGGCATGATCTGTTTTTCACAAATCCATGTTGGCTTCTGGTTATAACTGTGTTTCTGGGTGTTTGCAGATTTGTTGCTTGATTATCTTTTTCAAGATCTTCCCTTGATAACAGGCTGATTGGTTTGTGGTTCCCTGGATTTTTTTTTTCCTTTTTGAAAATGGGAACACATCCGCTCTCCTTAAGGATATTTATTTGTTTCTTTATATGTGTTCAATTTATATATCTGCTCAGCTCAACACAATTAAATAATAATAATAATAATAAGCAAATACAAATAAGTAAGCAAAACAAGAAGACCATTAAAAACCAATAAAAAGCCCTCTCTATATTAAATAATCATTACCTATTTATACTGATTCTCCACAAGCTACTTCAAGAACCATGTCTTTGAGAATTTAATTTCCACTCTTTTTCACTTTTTTCAACCTATTTTGAGAATGAGTCCCTGTGAGCAAGAGGGACATTCTCCACCCTTCATAACTGGCATATTTTCCATAGCTAACAGGAATTTGTCCATTTCAACAACCAAATGAAAAATCAGAAACATCCCTTTCAGTTACTGTTCCTCAGCTGATTGCTCATATCTAAGTGATCTTGTATTAATACCAGAATAGGACTGAGTCAACTTTAAAAGAAAATTCAATACTGGAGCATGGGTAAACTAGGACTGCTTACTCATGTGTTGCTTTTCTTGTTGTTTTGTTTTGGTACTGATAGCTGTTATTTTCTTTCTGCATCCCCAAATTCCCCTGCCATATTTAGTTCTACCAACAATGTAAGCCAAATACTTATTCAAAAATATAAAGTACAGATATCCATATTTCAAAATAGTGTAAAACTATCTGTTTTAGCCCAATGATTTAATAAGTAATTGTTATCAAAATAATTTTAACACAGAACTAATATAGTAACAAATGAAAATAGTAACTAACAGCCAGCATGGGTTTGTTAAAAACAGATCATGCCAAATCAATCTCATCTCATTCTTCGATAAAGTGACTAAACTAGTAGACCAGCGAAACACAGTGGATGTAGTATACTTAAGATTTCAGTAAGGCATTTGACAAGGTAGACCACAACCTACTCCTTGGTAAGATGGGAAAAGGTGGAATAGACAACATCACCACCAGATGCATCTGCAGCTGGCTAACAAACCGTACTCAACGAGTAGTCCTTAATGGCACTACCTCCACATGGAGAGAAGTAAGCAGTGGGGTACCACAAGGTTCCGTCTTAGGCCCAGTACTCTTCAATATCTTCATCAATGACTTAAATGAGGGAATTGAAGAGGAACTCATCAAATTTGCAGATGACAGCAAACTGACAGGAGTAGCTAATACCCCAGAAGGCAAACTCAGGATCTAAAAAGATCTTGACAAACTTGAACAATGGGCCCTATTCAACAAAATGAGTTTCAATGTGGAGAAAAGCAAAGTCTTACATTTAGGCAGGAAAAACCAAAGGTACAAATACAGATTGGGCGAGACCTGGCTTAAAAACAGTAACTGTGAGAGGGACCTTGGAGTCCTAGTGGATGATCACTTGACTATGAGCCAGCAGTGTGCAGCAACAACCAAAAAGCTAATACAATCCTGGGTTGTATAAACAGAGGCATAGAATCAAGATCACGCGAAGTATTAGTACCACCTTATAAAACCCCAGTAAGACTACACTTGGAATACTGCAGCCAATTTTGGTCACCATATTACAAAAAAGATGTTGAGAGTTTGGAAAAAATTCAGAGAAGAGCAACTAAGATGATCAAAGGCCTGGAGATTAAAACATACGAAGAACGGCTACGGGACTTGGGTTTGACTAGTCTAAAGAAAAAAAGAAATAGGGGAGACATGATAGCAGTGTTCCAGTATCTGAGGGGCTGCCACAAGGCAGAGGGGGCCAGGTTGTTCACCAAAGCACCAGAGGGAATGACGAGAAACAATGGTTTGATCAAAGAGAGAAGTAACCTGGAATTAAGGAGAAACTTCCTGACAGTGAGGACAATCAACCAGTGGAACAGCTTGCCTCCAGAAATCGTGGGCGCTCCATACTGGAAATTTTTAAGAAGAGGCTAGACATTCACCTGTCTGAGACAGTATAGATTCTCCTGCTTGAGCAGGGGGATGGACTAGAAGACCTTCAAGGTCCCTTCCAGTTCTATTCTATTCTATTCTATTCTATTCTATTCTATTCTATTCTATTCTATTCTATTCTATTCTATTCTATTCTTTTCTATTCTATTCTATTCTTTATAAAATAGATTCTAGAAATAACATTCTACTTAATAACAATGTATGGGAAAGGAGAGAGAGAGAAGATAGATGCTCTAGTGTCCTCTTTCTGAGACTCCTAAAGCTGATCTGGTTAATGACTGCAGAAAAAGAAATGGTGGGCTAGAGATCCAGTCCTAATTAAGGAGAAGCATATACATAATGGAGTCAGGCGAAGTCTGACAAATGTAATTTCACTCAAAAAAGAAAGCACAATTATGGTAAATGTATCTGTTCCCCTCATTAAAATGTTCTACACTGACTTATGATGTGAAACATGCTGGTGAACTGCTATTTGTTTATCAGCTTTATATTTTATTTTCATCTTAAAACAATATTCAAAATGTAGACATGAATTTCTGAAATGACAAATTCTGTCATCTATGTGTCTTTTTGTAAAGAGCCCATTTTACGATTTTTTTCACACATTCCTTGCTTAGAAACTTAGACATTTAATCACATAACGCTAGCAGTCTCTGGTGAGATTTTTCTTAAGACTCATGAATTACATTCTCAGGATGGGAAAACTACAAAAGAAAACTATTGGGAATATTATAGGTGAAATGTGTTCATGAAAGTATAGCTTTAACAGTCTGAAATATACATACAAAATAATTTATAAGTGTACAACTGGACAGGTTATATCAGTTTTATTGTTATTTTTTAAAGTTTACATATCTACATTGCATAATATGTTGTATTTTCTAAAATACAATTCTTTGAAATCTTGTTAAGAGTCTAAGCTAAATTCATTTCATATTTAGGTCTTTCTATGCAATAACTATAATTAGGCTGTATTTTAACTATGTGACATTTGGGGAAATCAGAAGAGAATACATGCATACAATAGACAAACTGTGTATAGAATTAGAGCTGAGCTTATTCTTAATAATCTATGTGTATTACATCTTTCTTTTTACAACTCTGTAATCCCTTAATTCAGGGCAGAGAAAGGCTGACTGAATGCAGCAGAGCATTTACTGGCCAGATGTCCTTCCTGGTTTCCAACAGATATTTTCTCTTTGCACCCTGAGAGAGAAACATCTGTCCCTACTAGGATTGAACCCTCAACCTTCTGAGTGGGAGGCGAGCATCTTCACCACTAAACCACCTCACCGCTTTTCTTTGTGTATTACATGTCAGTGAATAATTAGCCTGGGTTCTAACTTATTACAGGTAGTCCTCGACTTATGACTAGCCATTTAACGACTGTTCAAAGTTATCATAGCCTCAGAATGGGTATCTTACAGCCTGTAAAGCACTTCTGGCTATCATAAAATGCTTGCCCCTCCCCACAGTCATGTGATCACAATCTGGGAGCTTGGCAACTTGTTCACACTTATGACCAGTTGCCAAGTACCTTGCAATCATGTGATTGCCATTTGCAAATCTCTCTGCTTGACTTTCCTATAAAGTCAATGAAGAAATCTGCAGGAAAGGTTGCAAGCTGCTGCCACCTTGCTGCACAGCTGAGATTCCTTTGAGATGAAAGGGCTGCCTGCCAAGAGGGAATCTCCGTTTCATGTGGAGCTGAGCTTCTCTTGCTCCCCCCACCACCACCACAAGCAGTCCTTCAAGAACAAAAGGGTTGCCTGTCATAAGGAGGAAAATTTCTCCAGAAGGTTGCAGAAAAGTCCTAGCCTTTATTGCCTGTGAAGCCAACAGGTATTTTACCTCCCCTATGGCATACTTAACTAATCTCTGGGAACTCTTTCAAAGGGCTGCAGAAATGGATCTCAAATCTTCAGGATCTGACATCCGTTAGGCAGTCTAATGGAGGAGTTGCTCTCCATCCATGAAGTGACCATTTGTTAGTATTCAAAGTGCCCATTCAAAGTTACGATTGGTGCTGAATGTGAGGAATTACAACTGTTCCTCACAGTTGCAGCCATTGCATCATCCCCACAGCCATGTGATTTGGGCACCTGGCAACTAGTTCACTATTGCAATGGTTGAAGTATCCTGTGGTTATGTGATCATCATTTGCAACCTTCTTTGCAACTTTCAAAAAGTAAAATCAATTGTGATATCAGTAGGAGGTTACAACTAGCAATCAAATGACCACAGGACACTGCAACCAAATGGAATTTGCCTAACAATGGCTACTGGAACTGCTACAACTGCCTTTGTAAGTCACCACATTCATTTAACATTATACATTATGACCACATCATTTATCAACAATTGTCGGTTCCAAATAACATAGTTAAGTGAAGAGTACATGTGCAACAACCCCAATGTCAGATTGTTTCAAGTTGGCTTGAAACAAAACTCAAACAATTTTGAGTGTTCCAGTCATAGAAACCAACGGGAAAAATACTACAGTAGTTACTACTCGCTTGTTTTTCATTCTAGGTCCACTTTATAATAACATCTACTTTCCACCCAAACTGCTGAAAAATTGACCAAAGCTATAATTTTAAAAATATTTCCTCATCCACTGAAAAATCTGCTGAGGGTAAAATCAGTGATCAAAAAAGGAATTCCTGTCCTTCCTACTTCTCTATACGCAAAAATCTTCCATTTCTTTAAATGGACCTTCTGGGTCATTTAGTCAATAGATTATAAAACAAGGAGAATAGTTAATATCTTTAACATTCATTTCAATTAGTAAGTCTACCCTATGAGACTTTCTTAGTGTATTGAAAAAGATAAGTTTTTAGCTTTTTTGTGGGGGAGGTAGGCATCAGTCTTCCATATACTTAGCAAGATCAAATAATAGATTTGGCATGCTTTTGCTTGGAATTCACTCTGCAGACAACAAAACAAAATTGAGTTCTTTGCTAATTTTACTTGCCCATATGGATGGCTGCTGATATATGAAAAAGTAGGCTATTCTGTCTCTTTACTGCATGAATAACAATAATATTAAATAGCAAGGCAGAAGAGCATGCAAACAGTACGTACTCAAACCTAAGTACAATAGAGCAGCTCAATTCAGCATAGAATATTTTGTATTTTAAATGCATCCTGAAGGTTAGCATCAGCAGGACTGGAACATATGGGTAAGAAGCACATGTCCATCAAAATTTAACAAACTGATCAAATCAATATTGTACTACTAGCCTTTAAATTAAAAAGCTTAGCAACATTAATACTTGCAAACTTCAGTAATGTGCAAAGTCATTTACCAAGAAGACTTGCAGATATGTAGCTGTGAGCAACCTATTGTGTTCTCCCCCAACACAACAGTCAGAACAATCACAGTGTTTGGAACAATCAAAATCCTCAAGGAATATATCTCAAAATAGTAGTTTTGTTCTATCTTCTAAACAAAATACTGCAACCTCTTTTGTTCTAGTCTCAAAACAAACACTCAAAATAATATTCTAAGTTACATATTCAAAACAGAACATTTCAAGGTCAAAGGGTTTTGAACATCCCTAGAACTCTACAATGAAGTTATCCTATTTTTGTGGGTTATCCAGAAAGCAAAGCTAGGAATGAGAAATTAGATTAACTGATATAATACAGTTGAAGAAAGCAAAGAAAGAATTCATCGTTTCATAACATATCTTTCTTCCCAAAATGTAGGGAAGGTAAAATGTGAAAAATAAAATGTAAAATTACACGCCCCCAAACTAACCCACTTGTCAAATGAAAACGGGTTCAAAGCTTTCAGATGAAGAGATGGAGGGGATTAACTGAGCACTTTTAGTGCCAGGTCCCTAAAAGTCTGGAGACGTGACCTGCAATCCTATAATGGAAAAGAGAAAGAAGATTTTTGTAAAAAAGTTATTACTACCACACGTTTTATTTACACACACACACACACACACACACACGATCCCTCCTCCTATATTCCCACAAGAACCCTGTAAAATGGGTTGGGCTGAGAAAGAATGATTGACCTAAGGTCACCCAGCCGGCTTTTCTTCCTAGGGCAGACCTACAGTAGAACTCACTATCTCTTGGTTTCTAGACCAGCATCTTCACCATTACACGAAAGTGGCTCTCCTCACAGAATCCATTATTACACTTTACAGAAAGTTCTTTGAATAAAGGGATCAGCTTTAAACTCTTTGTCCTTCTACATTTGTATGCAGAAGATGAGAGATGTAATCCCAAACCATTTCTGAGAATGTAATTGGGAAAATGCTATGCTGAAACTCTAGCCAGCTTTTTCCTTTAAAACAATACTGAAGTAGATGGATCAGATTTGAATTCAATTTCCATTTTCCATTTTCAGTCTAAATTCCACTTTTCTAGTCTAGATTTTTTTTTGCCAAATTATATGAAGGCTGTCAAATTTACAAAAAATATTTGAAAGTCAAATATTTTGAAAAATATAAAGTAAATGTTAAGAACCACACTTTGGCAGCTAAGTGCCTCTTCATTTCAACTTCATTTCAACTTGACACTTGACTGGTGTCTGGGAACCCCAGAGTTAGTTTCGCTTCGACATTACCATGCCGTGTATTAAGTAAACAGTAAGATTTTTGGAAATAAAATGAACCTGGAATTTTTATTTGGATTCTCGAACTGTATGTTGACATTAAACAACTCTCTCCAGCAACCTACCTGGGTTTTCCTCCCAGGAGTGCTGGGACATTGTGAAGTCTGCAATTGACAAGAAGACAGATGGAGGGGTACAACAAGGAGAAGCTCCCCTCCAGCAGTCATCGACTATAACCCAGATGGGAGTGATAGACTCATCAACAGAGGCTTCTCCAAAGCAGAAAGCTGGATCGACAGAGTCACCACTTACTGCTGGAGGGAGGCCCACAGAGGCTCCTTGTCCAGCACCAAGAACTACATGGGTGAGCGGCCTCAGGAAGGCAGCAGAAGCTGAATTTCCTCTGACTTTATCAGGGGCTTGGCCAACGAAGGCAACCAAGAGAGCAGCAGAATGGGGTGAGCCGATGGAGTGGAGGCTTCCTGTGACAGCTTGTAGCCCTTCTGTGGAGCAATTGCAAGAGAAATTCAGGGGATTGCAGGTTTGAGGAGCTGCCCCAATGAAGTAGTCGGTTGTGTGTCCCATTCACCTGCTTGCTACAGCATTTCCACCCTCCTGACGGTAGCTTCGGGCTGGTCTGGGACCTCAGGAGCTGCACAGCAGAGGTTGCTATGGGACTATATCCCAGCAACTGCTACCCTGATGAGTTTTGGAATACCACCTGGCCATTGGGCAGCTGACAGGAGAGAGACTCAGGCAGCACCACAGGGAGCTGACCTACCACCTGGATATGTACTGGTACAGGAGGATCAACAGCCTACTACCTTTTAAAGTCATGTTTGATGGCTGACTGGAGAAGTTGGCTCACTTTCTGACCCAGGTGTGGAATTACTTAGAAAGATATGGAGGCAGAAATCCCAATGACGGATCACGTGTGAATGGTATTTCCGCGAATCTTGAAGGGGATGCAGCGGTGGTTGGCCCCAGAGCTCCATGATGTAGATGCCTTCATGCAAGAGCTACAGAATCAGTTTGAAGATCCCACTGAGGCAAGGAAAGCAGATGCGAGAATCCGGATGATCAAGCAAGAGAAGTGACCAGTTGCTGAATGGAATGGAATAGAGCTGGAAGGGACCTTAGAGGTCTTCTAGTCCAGCCCCCTGCTCAAGTAGGAGAACCTATACCATCTCAGACAAATAACTGTCTAGATTCTTTTTAAAAATCTCCAGTGATGGAGTGCCAACGATTTCTGGGGACAAGCTATTCCACTGGTCAATTGTCTTCACTGTCAGGAAGTTCCTCCTTAATTCCAGGTTGCTTCTCTCTTTGTTCAGTTTCCAACCATTATTTCTTGTCCTGCCCTCTGGTGCTTTGGTGAATAATGTGACCCCCTCTTCTTTGTGGTAGCCCCTCAAATACTGGAATACTGCTATCATATCTCCCCTATTTCTTCTTTTCTTTAGACTAGCCAAACCCAAGTCCTGCAGCCGTTCTTCGTATGTTTTAGTCTCCAGGCCTTTGATCATCTTAGTTGCTCTTCTCTGAATTTTTTCCAAACTCTCAACATCTTTTTTGTGATATGGTGACCAAAATTGGCTGCAGTATTCCATGTGTGGTCTTACTAGGGTTTTATAAAGCGGTACTAATACCTTGCGTGATCTTGATTCTATGCCTCTGTTTATACAATCCAGGATTGTATTAGCTGTTTTGGCTGCTGCTGCACACTGCTGATTCATGGTTAAGTGATCGTCCACTAGGACTCCAAGGTCCCTCTCACAGTTACTGTTTTTAAGCCAGGTCTCACCCAATCTGTACTTGTACCTTTGATTTTTCCTGCCTAAATGTAAAACTTTGCTTTTCTCCACATTGAAACTCATTTTGTTGAATAGGGCCCATTGTTCAAGTCTGTCAAGATCTTTTTGGATCCTGAGTTTGCCTTCTGGGGTGTTGGCTACTCCTGCCAGTTTGGTGTCATCTGCAAATTTGATAAGTTCCCCTTCAATTCCCTCATCTAAGTCATTGAAGAAGATATTGAAGAGTACTGGGCCCAAGACGGAACCTTGTGGTACACCACTGCTTACTTCTCTCCATGTGGATGTAGTGCTGTGGAGGACTGCTCGTTGAGTACGGTTTGCCAGCCAGCTACAGATCCATCTGGTAGTGATGTTGTCTATTCCACCTTTTTCTAGCTTACCAAGGAGCAGGTTTGATCTACTTTATCAAATGCCTTACTGAAGTCTAAGTATTCTACCTCCACAGTATTTCTCTGGTCTGTTAGTTTAGTCACATTAGGGCAGGGGTGTCAAACCAGCTGCATGCCAAATTGTCAAAATGTGATTTTCACAAAACTGGATTAGATTACTTAGGATACAGTGTCTCTGCAAGAGGCATAGAAATGGAACCTGGAAAAGTAAAAGCAATATTAGAGTGGGAAGCTCCTGGACCATAAAGCAATTGCAGATTTTTTTGGAATTTGCAAATTTCTATAGACAATTTATTCCTACTTTTGCACAGATTGCTTTGCCCATAACAAATTTGTTAAAAATGGGAAACGGGATTAGGCCAAAACCAAGTCAACCCTTAGCTTGGAGCCTTGAATATCAAGTGGCATTTGAAAAGATAAAGAAGCTTTTTGCCGCAGAACCACTTTAAGGCACCCACATCCAGAGAAGCCATTTGTAATTCAAGTGGATGTAAGTGATGTAGTAGTGGGGGCAGTGCTGCTATAAAAAAATGAGAAAGGGGAGCTACAACCGTGTGTGTATACATCTTGAAAGTTATCAGACACTGAGAGAAGGTGGGCTGTATAGGAAAAGGAAGCCTTCACTGTCCGATGGGCTCTTCTAACTTGGAGACAGTTTTTAGAGGATAGTAAAATCCCATCTGAAGTGTGGATGGATCATAAGAATTAGAGGCTTTAAAGACCCCAAGAAAATTGTCCCCTAAACAAGTAAGATGGACTCAATATTTCAATCGATTTAATTTTAATATACGTTACATACCAGGGAGAAAATTTTTTTTGGCTGATGCTCTTTCATATGTGAAAGAAGAAGGAAGAAGTGGTAAATTCAATAATTCCTTCCAGTCAGCTCGCAGCACCAGCATGAGGGGTTCCTCACAGAGGAAATCCCCCCAGGTTAGCATCAGATTTACTGAGGCAGAAGTTTAAAGAGGCTTTGGAACAAGATATTTGGTTCCAGAATCATAAAGATGATCTAATGTTAAAACAAGATATGTCATAGAAAGGGACTAAACTGTATGTCCCGAGTAGTCAAAGGACTCTAGTGTTAGAAAGAGAACATGATGCAAAATCAGCTAGTCATTTTGGATTTGTAAAAACCTTTCATCTTGTGAAAAGACAGCTTTGGTGGCCAAAAATGAAAAGGGATATAAAAGAATATGTTGCTAGCTGCTCAGTTTACGCTTCCATGAAGCGATTGCCTAGGAAAACCCCGGGTTTATTAAAACCAGTGGCTAACCCTAAGAAACCATGGGAAGAAATAGCAATGGACTTCATTGTCAAATTGCCTGAGAGTGCTGGAAATACTGTAATATGGACAGTAGTTGGCTTATTCTCAAAACAAGCACACTTTGTAACTTGTCCAAAGCTCCCCTCAGCTAAAAGCTTGGCCAAGATGTTTGTGCAGCATATTTATAGACTGCATGGAGTCCTCAAAAGAATCATTTCAGAGAGAGGGGTGCAGCTCACCGCAAAATTTTGGAGTTCATCCAATCAATAGGATCGTCCCAAGGACTCAGTTCCGGATTTCATCCATATACTAATGTAGCAGCAGAACACATAAATGCAATGATAGAACAATATATAAGATGCTATGTAAATTATCAACAAAATAATTGGACTGAATTATTACCATTTGCTGAAGTAGCATACAATAATGTGGTACATAGCAGCACAGGACTTACCCCTTTTAAAGTGGCTACAGGGATCAAATAAGTGGCTATGCTCAAATTCCCACAAGAAACCCCTTTTTCAACAACATTAATAGAGTGGATGGACAATATAAAGGACACATGGGTTGGAGTATGCAAAGCTTTGGAAAAAGCACACAAAAGTAAAAAAACAACAGGCAGATAGGATAAGAGCTATTCAAAAAGAGTTTAAAGTGGAGACAAGATATATTTATCCACAAAACACTTGAATCTTAAAATATCTTGTAAAAAACATGGTCCTAAATATATAGGTCCTTTTATTGTAGAAGGTGCCGGAACTCACACACGTCATACAACCCGCCTTGCCTACCCTACAAGATTTACCTTTGTAGTTGGAAAAAAAAAACCTTCAATTTTTAGTATATCTAAAAGACTAGGATTTTGTTCAAGGTAAGTTAATACTATTAATGTTACCATGCACTGTGTGGCTTTAAATTACAAGAAGGCATTTTATTAATCTTTTGGGACATTTACCATTGGCATACCCATTTAGTTTAATGAGTGGAAATGTCAGCTTTCTATGTGGAATGAAATTGGCCCAATAAAACAAAATTTGGTTGCTTGTAAAAGATTGAATTATTTTTAAGAAGTTGTCAAACAAGATAGAAAAAATTACATTTGGAGTTTAATATGGATATTGACTTGAAACAAATTAAAGTTGAAACTTTGTCAGTGAAAAGATTACTTTTAATTTACCTTTAAGTTAAACCCCATTTAATAAATAGATCTGATTAAACCTTATACTGTAAATCTACCTTTACATCTGACCAATACATAATTAATACACATTATTAATAATAATAAAACCTCCAAATCACAAGACGTTGGCTTTATTCTTATTCTTCCCCTTTGCAGTTTGAATATAAAGTATAAAAGACTAAAAAGAGATTTTCGTAGACATCCCAGCCTTTGAACTACCCAAGGAACTGAAACAGCAAAGTTTCGTTGTCGGGCAAACTTCCACGCCAGCTGCCTTTCTTTCCTCTCGCTTCGCCGCTTTTTAACCTCACACCCCACCTTCTGTAAGGGAAGGCAAAAGGCTCACTCACCCTCTCATGAAAGATGGCCTCCAGGTTTATGTGTCTCCCACCGCCACCATCAGCTTCCACACCACATGGTCCGACCCAGCCAATCAAGCCACGCTCTGGCTGTGGTGCTCCGGTGCCAGATGGCTCCTCCTAGAGGAGGCAGACAGCGCCGGAGGGGAGCCCGCTCGCACCATACCACCAGCAAGGCATTTTCAAAAACAAACAAGGATAGGAAGGGCAACAATAGGAAAAGAACGCAACTCTGGAAAATCCGTCGAAAAAAGGTGCTGGAACTCTGCTCCAGTACATGCAAAAAGTTACAAACTTTTCTCCTTCACCCCCGCTCTCCCCTTGACCAGTTTGTCTTCGGCCAATGATGAGCAATATAGGTGTTTTGAGAACTGCTCGGATGTTTGGAGCAATCGTTACATTTTCAAGCTTCATGGCCTTGAACAGGGGTAGGCAAGCTTGGCTCTTTTATGACTTGTGGACTTCAATACCCAGAATTCCTGAACCAGCCATGCTGACTCAGGAATTCTTGGAGTTGAAGTCCACAAGTCATAAAAGAGCCAAGCTTGCCTATCCTGGGCTTTGATGATCGGCACAGGCTGGTTTCTTGCACCTCTAGTCTCTGTCAAACTGCCATTTCCCCCCCTTCCTTTTTCTCATCTAAGCCCCATACATATTTATTGCTTTTATTCTCCTTCCCCTCCCCCTAACAGTTGATGACAGGATGCCAGCGAGGCACCAAGCTGAAGATGGCAGAGCTGACAACCACTTTACAAGGCCTTAGTAAGACCACACTTGGAATACTACATCCAGTTTTGGTCACCACAATATAAAAAAGATGTTGAGATTCTGGGAAGAGTGCAGAGAAGAACAAGGATGATTAGGGGACTGGAAGCTAAAACATATGAAGAACAGTTGCAGGAATTGGGTATGTCTAGTCTAGTGAAAAGAAGGACCAGAGGAGACATGATAGCAGTGTTCCAATATTTGAGGGGCTGTCACAAAGATGAGTGGATCAATCTATTTTTCAAAGCACTAGAAGGCAAGAAAAAAACAATGGATTGAAACTAATCAAGGAGAGAAGCAACCTAGAACTAAGGAGAAATTTCCTAACAGTGAGGACAATTAACCAGTGGAATGGCTTGCCTTCAGAACTTGTGGGTGCCCCATCACTAGAGGCTTTTTAAGAAGAAACTGGACAGCCATTTGTCTGAAATAGCATAGGGTCTCCTGCTTGAGCAGGGAGTTGGACTAGAAGACCTCCCAGGTCTCTTCTAATTCAGTTATTCTATGTTCTATGCTTGCAGAAGTTTCATTACCCGACTAGGTAATATCACCAGTGCTGTTATTACATGCTACACTGTATCTGTAACTTTTCCATAATCTGCTGAAGAAATTACTAAATTGGAAAATGAGATGATGAGGTTGAAGGTTTGTTCTCCGAGCTTGTGGGTTGGCTTTTTGGTGTGTTGTAGTTTGGGTGCTGTGTGTCAGAATAAGTTTTTGGGATAGCGGTTATACAGAAAGACGTTAATGGAGGTTAAGAGAGCGGTGATGTCGAAAGAGATCATAAAAAACCCTTCATATTCCAAAATATGAACACATCACACAGCCAACTATCACGCCAAAACTAACCCTGGCACTCTACAAGCAATTCCATCAACAGATACATTGACCTACAACCAGTCTACGAACCCCTCAGAATCCAAATCAACCACAGTCAACCAGAGACAGCACCAACCCTCAAACAACCCACGCAAGCCCCACCCAATCAGAACTTCACCTCCCAATGATCCTCACCTGATGTAGCCTCCTCATCACAAGACCCATTATAAAACTCTTACTTGACACACCCACATCTGACTCTTCACAAGACTCATTACAAGACCCACTGACCATACAAAGTCCTTATAAACAGAAGAACACTGACACTGACATCCCCTAAACTCTGCTGAAGATGTTACCTAGCCTGGTAACGAAATGTTCGAAAAGTAACCCACAAGCTCGGAAAACAAATCTTCACTCTCATCCTACACCCAAGCTATAAATATTTGCCACTATTGCAAAACGAGATGCTGTTAATGTGGAATGGTTAACTCTTGACAAATCTGTAGTGATTTCCAATAATTTCATTGTTTTCAAGATGCCTCACATTGGTCACTTTGATAGTACTGAAGGCCAATGCATAACTTGCAATAGATGTATTGTTTTCCTGCTTGAAAATGGTAGCTGAACTGTAATGGTAATTTTACTATATCCCGTAAGAGAGCCAAAGGATTTTTTAAATAGGATACTGGGGGTGTTAACAACAAAAAAGAAAAAAGAAAATTATACCCTACAAAACGCATTTGAAAGTTTGTCTACAAAAATTGGTGTTTATTTGAGTAATTTGGTTTATGCGTCAATAATCACCATTTTCTGGAAGAAGAAAAGTAAGCTTGAGAGTGACTGCATTATCCAAATTTGGTAACATGTTTTGGGCCCAACCGTGATAAAATTGATGAAGAGGGCATTACACTAAATTCTGTGATGACTAGAAACAAAAATTCAGAAGAAACAGCTTCAGAGGAAGTTGTATGTCCTGAGTTGGAAAGAGTCAACAATAAATGAGTTTATTTATTTATTAGGTTTATTCATCCACTTCACAGAAAGAGACTATGGGAGACTTATATTTTGTAGGAGTATAAAGGAACAAGAAAATAAAATACAATAAATATATAGAATACCAAAGAGAGCAACAGTAACCTAAGAACAGAAATAACAAAAATAACTAAATTACTGAGACCAATCAAAGACTGATCAGAACAACTGCCACAGGATCTAGCTACTATCTGTTTAGCCTAGTTTTGATAGCTAATGCAGTCAACTGTCCTTTTTCCCTGGGATTCCTTAATGGCAGGTAGCCATTCCTTTCATTTTACTGTTCTGTGACCAACCAAAAAAGTTGTGAAAAGCTGACATAATAAAATGATAATATATTGTAAGCCTTTTCTTTTAAATTCACATTTATATTATTTACAAGATTTCCATCCTGCCTTTCATTTAGCAATTCCAGGCAACACACACAGTGCTACCTGGCAAGCACTTAATTATTTATTCTTTCCTTCAAACACAAATGATTTCAATGGCATTAAGAAAGAAATTGTGTGTCAGTAGACAAAGAAAGTTAGAAAACTCTACTAAACATGCTCTTAATCTGAACTGTAGAAATCTGCTGTGATAAATTACAAAGTCATTTATAGAGGAATGATAAAATATCAAATATTGTCATAACTGAGAGATAGACAGCTGCTTTCCATTTTAAAGAATATAGAATCTTTTGCAAGAGGCAAAAGGGCTCATATTTCCAAGACTTATGTTCCAACATTCACCCTCTATATTCTCAACTGCAAGGAAGAATACAGCTTTACTGTTTAAATTGATTTCAGATAGCATAATTTCTTCCAAGGTTACTTTGCCTAATGTAACATTCACATAAAAATCATGTATGTAAATCATTGTATTGATATCGTTAGATAACCAATAATAAACAAATATTTATTTATAATGCTAAACAATAAAATGAAATCATTAACAAATATGTAAGAACTCCTACCAGGTCACTGCCAAATCATGTACTTTCAATGTGTTGCTCAGTCTATATATTCCAGACTTCAATGGCCGCACACATTTTTTTGCACAAGCAAGGTATGGATTTACTTGAATACCTTCAGGAAATTCTGAATCCTTAAATCAAAATACAGAAAGGAAAATTAAAATTAACTAATGATATTCATTCAGATTTTAAAACATATTTATTCATAGGTTTATTAAAAGTGCTTTCCATTGCTGTTTGGTTTGTTTATCGTCTCTACTCAATGGAGTCTTAGAATGGAATGACATATACATGTTGTGAATTATATTAATATTCAATTTTCCATTCAGTGTGATAATGAAAATTGTTTCTATCTATTATGTAAACAAAGAGGGCTGAAATATTTCTTACATCCTGGGAAGCAAGATAATATCTGTAAGGAACTCAGGCATACATAGTGTTCCCTCCTCCTATTTCTCCTCACAACAATCTTGAGAGGCAGACTGGGCTGACAGCGAATGATGGGCCCAAAGTCATCCAGTGAGCTTCCAAGGCTGAGGAAAGGTTAGACCTTGGGCCTCTCTATTCCTAATTAAATAACTTAACCACTATACTACACATAAAGTTGAAAGGAATCTCGGAGATTGGGAAGTGAAGATGGATAAGCAGATAGGGATTCATCATCATCATCATTTCCAGTTCATCACCCCTCCCATTAAATTGCATGAAATGGTTGCTTCATTTCATTTAATGGTATGACTGCTATTGAGTCCATTCAGTGGGATCTGAGCATCCCATAGACCTTTTAACACGGAATTATTAAAATATGCACACTATCTGAAATTGTGTTACAAACTAGTGTGCCTAATGTTGAGCTGAATCACATCCAATAATAACAAAAGATATTTTCCTGCTGGATACAATCCATTGTAATGAGCAAAATAGAGTCCTCCATGTAGGTTTGATCCATGTCCTTCCTGGCTTCTTTGGGTACTAGGAGGAATATGATCAGGGAAATTGTTATGTTTTGTTAAGTTTTATGGTGCTTAAAGATGTAGTTGTGCATCCTCTCTTGAAGAAGCCCTCTCTTGACCCAACAGGTTTTTTTAAATAAATATTGCCTGGATTACATATATACCTGAACTCTGATGGAACGGAGTGCACCCCTCTTGGTCCTGTGTCTAAAGGTAGTTAATCCTATTGGTATAATATTTGCTGAATATCTATACTACTTCTTTAGTAATTCCACTCCTATTTGTGTGGGCAGTTCCAGTCAATAGTAGTAGCCTAAATGGCTCATTCCAGTTCCAGGACTGTGATTCTACTATTGTAAATGACACTAGCTCAAATTCTAAATCTATTACTGGAATACCACTACCATCACCACTCCCGATATATCTGGCTCCAATTGTTTAAAAGAGCTCTGAAAACCTCCTCATTTCTTAGGCTTTGGGTTATAGTGGGTGGGTGGATCCTGTGTGTTTGACTGTATTTTAATGGTTACTTTTTATGGTGTTTGATGGTTTTTTGTTTGCTTTAATTGTATTGGATTGTATTTATTATGTCTTATCTGGACTCATTCGATAGATAGCCTTATAAACTTCTAAAATAAATATACAAATAAGAACATTCATACCGTTGGATATTTCTTGCTCATCTGTTTTGCTGGATCTTTGGCTGAATCATGTGCATTAACGCCAGAATGCACTTTCTGTTCCTTGGCTTCTCTAAGTGCTCTCTGGGACGGTCCCTCTAATCCAGCCTCTCTATCACACCAATGACCCACTATAAAGCACAAACAATTTATCACAGAGGAGTACAGAAATTTAATAGAAAGAACATTATTTCAATTATTTAAGAACTTCTTTTTATATTGCCCATTTAGACAGAACATTTTTTTGATTCCCAGAATGGTAAACCACAATAGAAATTGTAATTTCTTTTCCATCAAATTATAGAAAATCTGAGTTGTATTGAGATCTAAATAAGTATTATAAATCCAATTATTCAGAACATAATCCAATCTTGATTTCAGTACCAAACTAGGAAAAATAAGATTGTTGGTTTGTTTGTTTGTTTGTTTATCAATTTTATGTAGCTCTCCATCTCACAATCAAGTGATTCTGGGTGTCATACAATAAAGCTAAAGAACAGATAATTAATAAATAGTAAAGCAATATTCATGATTAAAAACTATAAAAGGAAAGCTAAAAAAGAAGAAATATTAGGCAAGGAGATATTAATAATAGTGGAACCACCTCAAAATGTATTATGGGTCGGTGCATACAACATGGCAATATCTACACAGATGTATTACAGAATATAATTCATGGGTTCACGATTTGGCATCCATGCAAATAAAGCATATTATATACAGGCAATATGCCAATGTATGACTGAATTCCCATAACATAAAATAAAGGTAAAGATTTCCCCTGTCCAGTTGTGTCCAACTCTAGGGGGCAGTGCTCATCTTCGTTTCATAGCCAGGGAAGCCAGCATTGTCCAAAGACACTTCTATGGTCATGTGGCCAGCATGACTATAGACCAGAGCACATGGAATGCTGTTATCTTCCCAATGAAGTGGTACATGTTTATCTGCTTGCATTTGCATGATTTCAAACTGCTAAGTTGGCAGGAGCTGCGGCAAGTAAAGGGAGCTCTCCCCACTGCACAATGCTCAGGTCTTAAACTCAGGCTGTCAGCTTTCCAGCTGATAAGCTCATCATCTTTATCTGCTGAGCCATCACGCCCCCATTCTCATAACATAATGGACCACAAATTTTCTAGCCTAGTGTTAGAATAGCTAGTGCATTGGGCAAACATCCCCCAATTCTTCTGTCCTTACTCCCCTATGTGATGAATGGGTCACATTATGTCTCCTTTCAGCTCTGTTGTTCTAGAGCACGGGTCGGCAACCTGTGGCTCCGAAGCCGCATGTGGCTCTTTGAGCCTTCTCCTGCGGCTCCCAGCCTCCTCTGCCATTTGCAGAGAGAAAGACAGAGACAGAGAGAGGCACTTGCGCTTCCCTTCCCTTCCCTTCTCTCTCTCTCTCTCTCTCTCTCTCTCTCTCTCTCTCTCTGTGTGAAAAAGAGAATGGCCTCACGCTGTTCCGACGAGCTGACAAGCTTACTGGGCGGGGCTCCTCCCTTTGCTACGTCTCTGCAGCAAGCAGGAAGCAGAAAGGGCAGGAGAGAGCCAGCTTGTTGTCAGCTTGTTGGAGAAGAGACTGAAGCCAGCTTGCCAGGTGAGCAGAAGATTGGAGAGAGGGAGAGAGGGGGGGGAGAGAGAGAAAGGGAGAGAGGGGGGGAGAGGAAAGAGAGAGAAGGGAGAGGAAAGAGAGGGAGAGAAAGAGGGGGGAGAGGAAAGAGACAGAGAGAATGAGAGAGGGGGAGAGAAAAAGAAAGAGAGAGAGGGAGAGAGAGAGGAAAGAGAGAGAGAAAGAGGGGGAGAGGAAAGAGAGAGGGGGGAGAGGAAAGAGAGAGAGGGGGAGAGGAAAGAGAGAGGGAGGAAAGAGAGAGAGGGGGAGAGGAAAGAGAGAGGGAGAGAGAAAGAGAGAGAGGAAAGAGAAAGAGAGAAAGAAAGAGAGAGGAAAGAGAGAAAGAGAGAGAGAGGGAGAGTAAAGAGAGAGCGGGAGAGGAAAGAGAGAGAGGGAGAGAGGAAAGAGAGCGAGAAAGAGGGGGAGAGGAAAGAGAGAGGGAGAGGAAAGAGAGAGAGAAAGAGAGAGAGGAGAGAGAAAGAGGAGAGAAAGAGAGGGAGAGGGAGAGGAAAGAGAGAGAGAGAGGTAAGAGAGAGGGAAAGAGAGAGAGGGAGAGGAAAGAGAGAGAGGGGGGAGAGGAAAGAGAGAGAGAAAGAGGAAGAGGAAAGAGAAAGAGAAAGGAAAGAGAGAGAGAGAGAGAGAGAACTCATGCACAGCAGCCTCTATTTCTTTTTAATAAACTCTTCAATCAAGCTCCCCAGCCCTCGCACGCGCACACACACAAGTTTTGCGTCTCCCAGTGTTTTCTTTTCTCTGGGAAACGGGTCCAAGTGGCTCTTTGAGCGTTTAAGGTTGCAGACCCCTGTTCTAGAGTAACAGCAGAAGGTAAGAATGGAATCAAATAATTTCTCTGAATATGCTCTAGTGAAGACAAACCACCAAATGCCCCAGGTGGTATCCCTCAGAAGATGAATGACTAAATTAACAAAAATCTAGCAGGTAAACAAATTCTCCCATTAAGTTTATAGTTATGATAGGAAGACAGACTCAAGATTCAGAAGGATCTTGACAAACTTGCACATTGGCCCTATTCAACAAGATACAGTTCAGATGTGAGAAAAGGTTCTGGACTTAGAGAGAACAAAATCAAATGCATAGGTACAGAATAAGTGGTACCTGCTCAACAGTAGTAACTGTGAGAGAGATCTAGGTGTACTAATGGACCACCCCTTAAGTATGAGCCAGCAATGTTCTGCAGCTGCCAAAAAAGCTAACACAATCATAGGATAAACCAGCAGAGGGATAGCATCGAGATCACAAGAAGTAATAGTACTGCTTTATACTGCACTAGTGACATCACATTTGGAATACTCTGTCCAGTTCTGGTTACCATGATACACAAAAGATGCTGAGGCCCTAGAAAGAATGCAGAGAAGAGCAACAAAGATGATAAGGAGTCTGCAGGTTAAATCAAAGGATGGACAGCTAATGGAACTAGGTATGTTTAGCCTAATGAAGAGAAACTCAGGGGAAACATGATACTGGAAGGGCTGTAACAGGGAAAAGAGCATTGATTTATACTCCATAGCACTTGAGGGCAGGATAAAAAGTAGTGGGTGGAAGCTTGTCAGAGGAAGATCCAACCTGGAAATAAGGAGGAATTTCCTGATAGTCAAAATGATTAATCAAAGGAACAGCTTGCCTCCTGGATGTGGGTGCTCCATTGCTGGAGGTTTTCAAGAAAAAAATGGACAATCATTTGTCTGGGATGGTATAAGGATTCCTGCCTTGGGCAGGAGGTTGGACCAGAAGACCTCCAAGGTCCCTTCCGGCCCTAGGTTTCTATGGTTCTATGTAACACCCTGAGAAGAAGAGGAACATATAAATGACTATTATGAAAGAATTATCCTTCAGCCACAGTGAAAGAAAAAAGAATATATCTTTTGGGTTCAATGGATGTTGGTCATCTGAGCCCTGACATATGGATCCAGTTGTTATTGCAAACAAATCCAATGTAAAAGATCTACTGCCTTCTTCCCCATCCCTGACTTCTCAGAAGTGTTTTTTCTGGAATGGAAGTAAAATTGCTCAGTTTCAAGAAAGGGGGTTGCCATAGAATATTGCATTCAAGGTTGTGTGAGAGTGCATCCTAGTTTTGGGAAACTAGGAAGTATACTATAGATGATATAAAAAGAGAAACAGGAAACTGATCTGATGTGAAGTTAGGGTTCACACCTTTTGCAATGCTCCCAATTCTTGTAAGTTTGTATACTCCAAGAAATGCCTCCATCATTCAATACAATGACAGCAATTCTCTATTGAAATTATAGTTCCTTTCAGCTGGGAAAAGAAGATTAGAATAAAATGGACAAGACAAGAGGTTCTTCCTCTCTTTGCCAAAGCCTAAGGGAAAACAATTTCAAAGCAAGGTCAAGGCATCAATTTGCATAACAAAGGGGCAACTGGAATCCAGATGTCTAAATAGCAGCTGAGATTAAAAGAGATCTTTCAAAGCCTGGAAGATGGCTTGCTTTTCAGGATATCATTTAAATTGGTTCTATTTTATCAGAGGTTTACTGAGCTGTCTTGTGCATTTTGGAAAATTAGGGATGAATTTTTTTATGAAAAATGCAAGGCTCTCCAAACAATGTATATTTTTCACATTTTAGATGTTTGTCATGTGAAAGCATACTGCACCTTAGCAGGATTCATCTGTACTTATTCTGCAGAGACCCAATAACCCAAATGATCCAAATGGTTATATGGATTATTTGGACTATTGGGCTCCAACAGGCATTTTTCCAATTTAGCAAAAAAAGACTGGGTATGTGAAGAAATTCTAATACATTTCTGATGTGAATTTCATGTAAGGATGGATCTACTGAAAAAAGTCAGGATGTCATCCTAGTACAGCTATACATTTATCTAAAATATTGGAAATCTAGAGAAAACCTTAAATTAACCAATCCACAGGACATTACTGTGGATGTCAAAAGCTATTAAATATTTATGGATGTCTACTATTCAGATCCATTCTTCTTAAGACCAATATAGCAAAAACACAATATATTTTGAAGGTAACTCAGCAGATCTGAAATAAGAAGTATTGGGTGATAGTCTAATGGATATAGAGTTCAGGAGTCTCTAATTATGCATAGCTCTCAACAAATTTTCTTTTTTTTACAAAAAATGTAGACATAGATGCTGGGGATCCCAATGTCCTAGCTTATTGAGATTTTCTACATAACGTAGTATAAAACAGCATTAGTTTTAGACCATTTGAGTCTGTGTATAAATTTAATATGTAGAGAAATGTTAAATTTCTAGAAATGTGCATAATACCATGAGATGCAAACATTATCTCTTAAGCTTTTACTTTTGGTTCATAGCTAAATATTTACCTTTCATCACAGGAATGTGAATGTTGTTTCCAGATTCCAAGCTTTGTAAAGTTGCTTGCAAGCCAGTAATCTGAAATGAAAGAAAAGTCTATCAAGAACCTTTCATTTCTTCCATTTAGAAAATCAGAAATAATGTATGACATTAAGTATAAAATATTTCAATATAGTTGAGAATCTCAGAATACTAATTATATCATATTACATATAACATCTTAATACTTCAGAAAATCAATCCAGATTAAAAAATTTCCAATGGCATAGAAAGAAAGAAATGGTAACAGTTTCTGCCTCTCTTCATCATCCTTCATGCAAAAAGAATTTGTCACTCAAGCCGAAATCTTGAACAGAACCTTAAGATGTAAATATGGTAATCTTCCTGGAATCAAAACGCCATAATGGAACCTATAATTCTTTCCTGTTTGCCTACATCTGAACACCTTGGAGACCTGTCATTGTTGAACAGAAATTGTTTCTGCCTGCCCAATCTCAACTGTAAAGGAGCTATGTCTGATCACATTCTGTTCAGCACTGGAAAAACAATTACAAAATTGTTGAGTTTGAAAAGGCCATTTAGTCATTAAGCACAATCCTTTGATCAATGCAGGAATCCAGTTTAAAGAATTAATAATGGTTGTCCAGCCTTTGTTGGAGATTCAGCAAATAGGAGGTCATCCCCCTCCATCTATAATTGGCTTCATTATCAAACTATTCTGTTAGAAGCTTCTTCTAACACTTAGTCAAAACATCTTTGTGATTTATTCCATATACTATTCTATATTCTAAATCTTAATTTTCAGATTATAAAGAACATCTTCTGTGTGACATTCTTTAAAGAGTTTAAAGACATCCTTGAAAAGAGTTAAAATGTTAACTCACAGAACCAGTTGAACTGCATCTTAGGATACCGAGATGATGGTAACTGAACTGTTATGTATTACCTCTAAGAAAACAGGAGAACGACATACATGACTGGATAGAAATAGAATCATAGGGCTAAAAGGTCCCTTGGGAGCTTCTAGTCCAATCTCCCTGCCCAAGGCAGGAGTCCTGATTCCCTCCCAGACAAATGATTGTCCAGACAATCCCCTCCTCTAGGTCAGGGGTCCCCAGCCATTCCGGATTGGCGGTCCAGGGTGGGAGGGGAGAGTTCCATGCGAGTGGCAGGCCCGCCCACATGCATGTGCACAGCTCCATTTGTGTGAGCAATGCAAGCACAAGCAACCGCTGCTCATGCCAATGGAGCTGCATGCAGAGGTGTGCTCACTGCTTGGGCAGCCCAGTTTGGAACAGGCCGCAGCCTGGGGGTTGGGGATCCCTGCTCTAGGTCATTTATGAAGATGTTGAAGTAGACTGAAGAGCTTATGAATGGAAGCAAATAATGTCTCTACCTTCAACATGGGAGAAAAGGAAGATGCAACAAACCAAAAACTGATCAGTCTGTAATTTGGGTTACGATCTACTCTAAAATCCTCTCTGATATTGAGAATGTATTAATATATTAAGAACATTCTAGACCAGATCATAAAGCAATCTATCTGTAAACACCCTGAAAAAATGCAATTACCAGAAATTAATGTGGTAGTTTGTCCTAGCAGTCAAATAGTTTCATAGATGCAAAGATGCAAAGAGATGATGCAAATGTTCAACAGCTCTGCAACTATCAGAAATACCTGTTTGTTCTCATTCCAGAGAGCAGAACATGGGACAGTCAGTTTACATTATAAGATAGCCGTTTCTGACTGAATACTAGAAACAGTAATCACAGTTACTCAGTGTGGTGAGGGGCTCCCATTCATTAGATGCATGAAGCAGAATCTAATTAACCACTTATCCAGGATGCTTTAATTGGATTCCTGCACTGAACAGGGCTTTGGCCTTGATGGACTAAACAGTCATTTCCAACTTTATGATTCTGTACTATTATATTAATGTCCTCACCCCTTCTTTCACATCCTATCTCAAAATGATGCCACTTATGCCTAACATATTTCAATTTATTTCAATTAGTTTATACTCAATCAAACCATAATAGAGAACAGTGAATTCTGTTTCTATATTTAAAATAATGTTCTACTTACAATAGAGCATAATTAGTTTCAAAATACTTTAAATCAAGAAAAGACTTCTTCATTCACTCCATCAAAACTTCCTAAGGCCTCAGTGGAAGAAATTGGAAAAGAATAATAGAAGAGCCTCAGTGAAAAGAATAATAATTAGCAGTAGTTTTTCTCTGGATTTATGGATTTCAGAGGCATGCATTAAACATGGAAATATTACTCATAGTGCAACTGTGGTGAGTAATAGAAAACAATATTTGACCTATGAGCAGCCTATTATTGCCATGTGTTTTCATATACATATACACACACATAAGCACACCATCTATAATAATACAGGTAGATAGCTATGAATGTTATGATGCTAGGGACTAAGATATGAAAAGAAATGTGTATGTTCTACCCAAGAAATAAATAATTGCTTATTACTGTTACCTTTAATGAGAATCTGCTTTAAAATGTCAAATTATAAAATTCACACTAAGAAATAAAGGCCTGGGAGGCTACAATTGTAAACAAAAGGTCATTTGTGTATTTCAAATAGTTTTTTTCTTCTTCCCCAAGTCATACTTTTTTTAGAAAAAGAGAAAAACCTACAATTTAAAAGAAAGAAGATTTGTACTTCTTGGTGTACTTAATGCCACATTCAACAACAAACTCTTTGGTGTGCATTGTTTAACTTTGGTTTGTATCTGTGACCCACCTTGAATTCTGAGGAATGGCACAGAATAAAACTTTAACTAAAATATTAAATTAAATAATATATTATAATATTTAAAATAGTTTCCATACCTGCCCAACAGCTTTGTCTCGTTCCAAACTTGTAAGCATTTTCTCTCTTAGTAGAATCTCATACTTTTCATTCAGCTGTCTTAACATAGGCTCATACAATGCATAGTGTGTCTTTAGCCTATAGATAAGAAACAGTTTATAGAATAGTAACCAAATATGAGAAAATAAAAAATTATTTGGTATTTATTTCCATTGCAAGAGGTTTATTTATTTACTTTTTTGGTCAATGATGTGATCAGTGAGCATCATAGCAAGCTATGTGTCCTGCCAATAAGAGATTGGCTTTACAATGGAGATCATGGTTGCTGGATCCTAACAAGTGAAATCTCTCCAGGAAAAGGAGAGATTGTGAGACAACCCATGTGTACCCCCAGACAGCTGCCCCTCATGAGTAGGCTGCAGTAACTATTTTACTATCAGCTTAGGACTTGAATGGCTAGAAGTTGCAGGATACTATCGTAATGCAGTCGTAATGCAGTCTTTTAAGGACAAAAAGGTTGATCCTTGTTTCTTACCCTTCGGATTGGCAAGTTTCTACAGCATTCACTGGCTGAGTCTCCTCAGTGAAAGTTTTAAATATGATTTTAAGGACTTGGAAAAATATTGTTTTTTGGAATACAGTAAAAATTGTGTTTAGAATGTTGCATTTAGAAAGTGAAACATGGACTAAAGCAGGGGTAGGCAACCTTGGCTCTTTTATGACTCGTGGACTTCAACTCCCATGGCTGGCTCAGGAATTCTGGGAGTTGAAGTCCACGAGTCATAAAAGAGCCAAGGTTGCCTACCCCTGGACTAAAGGTTCAGATACATTTGGAATAAATGTTTGAAATTAATTATAAATCTCTTTTGATGAGAAACTGTGGATATTTATATTCTTCAGAAAAAAATATAAAGTGATAAGTTGAATACTTGAAGGTTGGACATGTGTAAAAAATGATCCAGAAGATACTTTTAAAGATTTCTGCCATTATTGAAAGACTAGATGATGCTATGGAAAAGAAACAAATTTCAATTGACAAGAATGAAATTGACTTAAATGTGGATTTTAAAATGACAGGCTGTAAGAAGAATATGGAACAAAGTGAACTGAACTGACAAATGAAGCTGGCTGCTGTTTAAATAATTAAAAAGGACATGTGAATAATAGACCGGAAGAGTAGATTGTACAACTTTTTTATATGGGCTTTACAAAAGGGATATTTATGTTGTTGGTAATTTTGTGAGCTTACAAAAAATGAAAAGAAACCATATGTTATAGCATTATTTGAGAGGGCTTAAGATCAAGATATTTGGGAGTGACCTGTCCTGCTCACACACACACATACCATGAGGTTTTGAAGTCTTTATTAAGGCTTCAACAGCCTCAAATAATATTCTCCAGGACCCAGCACAAAATCCAATGAGTCCAATTCCCAAGTCCAGAAACACAGGGTAAGTCCATTATGCCACCCACCAAGTTCAAAGTCAAAAGACAAATCCATGGTCTGAGCACAAAATACCAAAACTGAAATCCAAGTCCAAGATCCAAGAAGCAAAGTCCAAAGTCCAGTACTGTAACAGGGTCAAAGTTTAAGTCTCAAGGCAAGAGTTACAATGGCTGAACAAATGCACAGCAAGAAACAGATGAGTTGTTCCCAGTATCACTTTGATTCCCAGTATCACTTTGCTGGTCTAAATAGCTTCTAGCTTCTAGGAGGGACAATACTGCCTCCTCATGAGTAGCCTCATAAACTTCCATTGTGCCTCCCTCTTCTCAGCCCTATGTGCCCTGGGATCCAATGGAGGAGGCAGTTCCTCCTCATCCCCACTGACCAGCTGCAGCTGCATCCCTTCTCCACCCTGATTCTGGCTGGTCTTCCAAGCCTCCTGGCTGCAGCTGTCTTTCTTTCCCTCTGTCAGCCAGCCCCTTTTCCAGTCAGTCCTCCAGCCCTTCTAAGGTTCCTGAACTTTCCTCCTCCTTTTGCCCATCCCCCTCCTGGTTCAGGGTCCCACGTGTCCTCCAGATGCTTCTCCAAGCCTCGCAGCGAAGGTCCTGAAACCAGCTCTTCCTCGTCATCCAAGCTAGCTTCCGGGGCATTTATTATATTGAGTAAGGGAAAAGAAACCTAAAATGGGCGTATTCGATCAAAGTTAAAATAGATAGGTTGTTATTTTTGGTAATCTTTCATGGATTTTTCTAAGACTGTAAGATATTTTAAGGTTTTGTTTCATAGATAAAAGTTTCATTTATGATAATTTTCAATTTCCTCTGATTAGATTGGAAGATGATCTTTTAAGATTTTGTTTTATTAATAGTTATATACAAAAAAATTCTGACAATCAAACCCTGATTGCAACTAAAGAACCTACAATTCAAAAAGTAACAGAAGCGGAAGAAAGTACTACCAAGACAGAGGGCGTTAAAGATCAACAACAGCATATTGAAAACCTAGATAACCAAACAACGATCATAAAACTGGACATGACCTTTTACTTAAACCAGAAGAAACCTGAGGAAGAAGAAGACCAGATCGAATTGAGATAAAGATGCTAGAGCAAATATGGAGATCTGAGCCACCAGGGCAACAACTTAACGAGTATAAATGGACCAGTTCCTTTGGAAAATTGATGACTAGATGGTCTCCTTTGATTCAAGCAACATGTGCAGAAATGAAGGGAGATCTATCTGATGATTTAAAGGCACTGGTATGGAAGCCGGGCTGGCATAAAAAGAAAGTGAGAGTTAGGTTTAAAAAAGGGTCTTTTGATTTATTAGAGAGATCCTAAAGTCTCAACCAATGGGCTAAAATATTTAGGATTTAGATTTATAAGGGAAATGGAAATTAACTATTAAGAATTAGCCTTGTGGCCCAGAAAATATAGATGATGGATTTGAGACAATAAAGGTTACTCTATTAGTAAGTGGTGATGTATTAGGATGAGAAATAGAAAATGTTTATGAAATAAAATAAGAATATATTTAAGTAAGTAATATGTGTATTTTAGATATTATAATTTGTGTATAGTGAAATAAAGGAAATTTGGGTTACCAGAAATTTAAATACTATGGATGTTAAAGGTTAAATTGGAATACTGTAATTAAAAATTAAAAATTAGGTAAAACTTAAAAACAGGATATGGATATGTATAAACAAAAAATACACTGATAAATGTTTTAATTGAGCTTGTCATGGTTAGAAATTTACTAGTTTAAGTATGATATATTAAATGTTAAGGGAAATAGAGAAAGAATTTTTGATAATGGAACCTGAGATATGTACTGAAAATTTTGTTATTCAACTATTGATTACCCAGCCACCACGCTGCTTTCCAAATACCTCGATGTAAAATTGGAAAACCAATAAAATTTGTTATTAAAAGAATTATTATTACTTATTTTTTAATACTACACTGAAGGAACATTGGCCCTTTTTGAAAATAAATATTATGGCAGTCATAAAAGTTCATGTTATTCTCAAGTCTCTCCATGTTGTCACTGCCATACGTAATCAGGGGAAGAATAAGGATGATTTCACTCATAATCTTCTCTAATATAACTGTGGTCTTGGCAGCTCATCACATTACTGAATATTGTTTTGCTCTCAATTATTCTGC
Organism: Azemiops feae; assembly: GCA_023970755.1. Classification (NCBI taxonomy): domain Eukaryota; kingdom Metazoa; phylum Chordata; class Lepidosauria; order Squamata; family Viperidae; genus Azemiops; species Azemiops feae. The sequence goes on from JALGBA010000587.1 coordinate 274,551, forward strand.
TGAAGCCTACTTTAACAGACAGAAACAGCATTCTTGGCACTGTCACTCTCCAGCTGCGGAATACTGGATCCATCCTAATGATGACTCACCCAATGACTACAGAACAAAATTTTTATATCTAGTGAAAAATATTTTATTTATTCAAAACTATTAGCTTATTTTATAATTTCATCTTTATTTGATTCTATCTTCAAAATCAACAGTAAAAGGACAATGTTTTAATATGTTTTAAATAAACAAATGGATAATGGCATTTGAATTAATAACCTTGTAAATTAACAAATGAAGCAGATCAATTTCAATTTCTCAAATGTTAATAAAAGAATTTAATGTGGAATGTTCTGTCATGCTAATGGGAAAACCTGGCATTTAATTATTTATCCTGCATTTGTAAGCCATCTTCAGTGATATACAATGAAAATATCAATCAGAGCAACACTTATTAAAATTAATGGAGGAGTAATAGTTGTACTATACATTAAAATCTGAGAGAAGCTTTAAAATGAATTCATAATGAAACATGTAATATTAAAAACACACTGGTATAATTTTTATGTCCAGTATACCAAAAATACCTACCTACTTTGACATATTTATTCTATTTATCTGGCCTTATTTCTGTATTATACTTCCAATGATGTTAGATTTAAAATATACAATAAACTACATACTGCTCTATTTTTTATATCCAACACAACTATCTTTGTCTTTAATACATTAATTTTCAGATCCATATAATCTAATATTTAATACAAATTATTCAGGTTCTTAGCCAACAACAAATGTCATCTATATTTTGTTACACACACACACACACACACACACACACACACATATACATGTGTGTGTGTGTGTGTGTGTGTATTCTATTATGTATATATATATATATTTGTTATATGTATATATTCTGATGTTATACGGTACATACCATACTACACACAGTAAATAAATATATGAGAGTATAATAAACTGAAATTTGGTAGGCATATGTGGCATCATTTTGAGGTATAATGTAAAGGAAGGACTGAGGGCATTGAAATGTTTATATCCCTAACATACATTTACCCTATTCTTATATATGTATAAATTCAGTAAATAACTAATGTGACATTGCATAGCTTTCTCTTGCTGCTCAATGTTAAACCATTTGCTAAGCATTCCGTTTACTTCCATACATTCTATACTTCCATCATATACCAGTCTTATTCATTAACCAATTTTCAATTTTATTCTTCTAACAAATATCCATAATTCAACTTTGTCAGATGTAAATCAACAAATGCAAAGACATAGCTTCATCTGATGCACTAGTTGCATCCTTTCTTTGTTTGAAGAGCCTTTCAGACAGTCACAAATGCCCTGGTCACCTCAGGGCTTGAGTACAATTTACAACCATTCGTTTAGTGACCATTCAAAGTTACAACAGAATTCAAAAAAGTGACTAACAACTGTTCTTTACACTTATGACCACCACAGCTTCCCCATGCTCATGTGGTCAAAATTTGGGCACATGGCAACCAGAATGTATTTACAAGGGTTGCAGCATCTCAGAGTCACATGATTGGCATTTGCAAACTTCCCAGCTGGCTTCCAACAAGCAAAGTCAATGGAGGAAGCCAGATTTGCTTAATAACTACATGATTCACTTAACTGCAGTGATTTGCTTAACAACCATGACAAAAAAGGTCATAAAATTGGTATGACTCACTTAACACCCATCTTGTTTGGCAACCAAACTTCTGGTATTAATTGTAACTCAAGCACTACCTGTACTGCAAACCACTCTACATGGGGCTATCCCGGAATACTACCCAGCAGTTTCAACTGGTCCAGAATGCACCAGAGATGGATATCCCTTGGTATGCCCGTGTAACACTTCTGCTTTGTAAGCTGCATTGGATATCAGTTTGCTTCTTGGTGCGATTCAAGGTGCTGGTCATTACTAAAGCCCTACTGGCACAAGACCTGGTTACTTAAGAGACCACCTATCTTCCATAGTATCTGTCCCGCTGACTGCACCTGACAGGGCTAGCATTCTCCAGGTTCCTTCAATTAAACAATGTCATCTGTCAGAACCCTGGAAATATGCCTTCTACGTAGCAGCACCTATCCCCTGGAATAGGGTAAAGGAATGAGGTTCTCCCAGAGATTCAAGTGTGCCTACCCTCCGGGTGTTTTGAAAGACTTCATCCAGCCTTTGGAAAGTATGACTGAAATTAAGGGGAGGAATTAGTAAACTGAAAATTCTGAGATATTACTCAGAATTCACTCAGGTTCACTTTTCAAAAACTGAGCTAAATTGAATCTCTATTAGGCTTTGTATATATAATTGATTAATTCTTATTATCAACATTTATATCACTTTATCTTGCAACCTATACTTTTTAACTTAGAATTTAATATCACCTTTATAATTTTATCCACAGAACTTAGAACTATAATAGTTTATATAATAATATTACATTTTATATACTATTGGTTGTCATTCTTTTATCTTTATAGCATGTAATATCTTATCCTTATCTATGACCACAAGTTTGTTGTTGTGAAAACAAGATGGCAGCTCATTAGGGAGGCAGTGGTATTTCTTTGGTGGAGATATCTTTTTAAGTTTCCCCTTTCTGTACTATTGAAAAAAATATTCAGAATGACTAATTTTCTTCTGAGGGGTGGTCCAAATAGGCAAATCCACAAAATTACAACATCTTGTAGGAGTTTTACATGTTTCTCTGATAGCCATTTATGATTTTACAGCAGGTAGTGACCTATTATTTTAGCTCTTTGTGAGAAACCCAAAGAGATTTGGTTAAAAACCTGCATATTCAGTATTATTCAATGTCTGGAAAGAACTGATTCCAATTATTAGCCTATCTGTATTATTCTGGATTTATATTTCTATAAAGAGCTTTATATATTATAGGTTTACAGGGACTTTTAACATATTCCTCTTTTTAATGAACTTTATTGGATTTTTCTATCCACAAGAGGGAAGTCCAACATAAGGAATATCTACTCAAGGTTTTCAACTTTGAAACAAAACATAGATTAAGAGATTTAGACTGGGAAATTGCCTAGATGTTTAGTATAAAGATCAACAATAGTTAAATGTTTTCTTTTAAGAGTTTAAGGCTAGCCTCTTGCCTTGCAATCTTTTTTTTTCTTGTATTATCTGCATTTATAAATTACAATATTGAGATTGAATTTTTTTTTCTGGGTGTAAAATTTCTTTTTAGCTATCAAAAATAAATAGATGACATTGTAAGGAAGGGATTTAAAAAGCAGAAGAGATTCTACATTTATTACAATCAGCCTGCTTTATTTTATTGCAAAATATATTCTCACAGATTAATTGCATTATACTGGAATATAATATTACCAATAAGTTCAACAAAAACAAAAAATATTTGGATTCTTTTAAGGCTGACTTTAATGATGAATGTAACAAATTAAGGGACACCAAAAGTTCTCTTCAGTTCAGAGAACACAAAAAACAAAGCTAAACACGTTCAAAGGTATACCTAAAATTTTGGGAAAGATTATTTTGAAAGAGAAGTGGAAAACTTACTCAAAACCTGATGTGAATATTGATGAAATTTTGGAAATACAAGACATTTTCAGAATAAATTCACTGACAGGACAAAAAAATAAAATGCCACATGATATACTTCTTAAATTCATATATTTCAAGACAAAAGAAGAAATACTAGAATAAAAAAGAAGAAATACTCCCTTAAAGTTCAGAAACAGAATAATTGAGATTCTATCAAAAGTACCTACAGATATTCTTAGAAAGAAGGGAAACATTAAATTTTTGACAATGGCTCAAAAAAAAAAGATCTGAATATGGATGTCCATTCTCTTTCATCTATAGGCCTTTATGGGTGATGGCAAAGCTTTTGTATATTCCACGGATGATGCCAATGGAATATTCCAGTCACTGTGCTGTGAGAGAGTAAGGTAGTAAAGGCAGAGAACAGACAGAAAACCAAGTTGTACAAAGCATGTTATTTCTTCTTAAACTATTTCTCAATATTAATAGTACAAATAATTAATTTAAAAGGAAAAATAACTTTTTGAAACTCTGAAAGGAAAATGCACATATTCAAGACTCCTGTAAAACTGTCAGAATGAAAATACTTTGATCATGCATTTGTGGTCTCAGGCAGACACGAAGAAATGGATCAGCTATATATTTGAATATTTGAATTTGGAATTTGAAAAACAAACTCAAGATGAACCAGGGAAATTTATGTTTTCAGGCTGAATTTGAGAAAACAACAATTGATACAATTTATGCCCTAAATAATAACAAAATAAAGATCTATGAAATATTTTTTCAATCTCTTTTTATGGTGCAAAGATATTCTGATTCTTGGAAATATAAATGGTGTGTTTTCCTTCTGAAACATGGACAAATCCACTTTATCTAAAAGGAATTCTGGCAAACTTTCCCATAATGTTTTACTTTATATATCATTACTATCTTTTTTCAATGTATTTGAATGTAAATACCTTGCCGGGAAATAACTTATATACTGCTCTTTAGTTCATAATGTGAACAGGTATGTGCTGAATTTCTAATACATTGTTAACTAATCCTATGCATGTGATAGTAGCAATGTTACAAACACATAATATTATTCTAATAATTGTAAGATTAAACAAAGAAACATCCAGACTGAAGAGGTGGAAATTTAACAAATTTGTATTAGTACAAGTGGATATGAAATTGAAATGACAAGAATTAAAAAGCTTCCAAACCAATTTAATTTAATTTAATGTTTCTTTTTTATCCACAGTATAGCACTCCAACAAAGCACTTATAAAAGGATGTGTATCTCTCTGCCTTAAAACAGAAAGCTATACAAAAATAGGACATACTATGAAAGAACTGAAGCAACTAGAATTAAGAAACAATCATCTATTTAAAAAATGAAATAAATTTATAATCAAATAGATTTAATGGAAGTAAATGAGATCCATGAGAAGTTGAATTTTGTCAAACAGAAATATTTTGAAAAAGGCAATGCACATAAATTGTTGTCTTCCCAATGCAAAAGGAGCAAGACAAAATAACTTGTTACCTCTATTTGGGATGGAACAGACATGTTTCTACAATATACATGATGAAGCAATTTGTTATATACTATTAAAGATTATATAGTGAGCAACTTTTAGTCCAGAAAAGACTAAAGAGCATTTGAATACAATATTACTCATAAAGCTCATAGATCAACAAAAAGTACTTCTTAATAAAGATATAATTTAAAAAAATAGAAACAGAACAAAGTTCCAGGACATTATAGCATCTAATATATTGCACAACTTTTCCAGAAATTTTAATTAAATTGTTAACTCAAGTATTGAATAAGATTCCAAGCATCAAGAATTTCCTTAGAAAAAACCTTTCATCTCCCATTTGTTGATCAGCATAGATAAAACATTGTCAGGTATGCCTCAGCAAGAGAATGATCTTGAGGTTTAGGAGTATTCCATATAGATCTATTATATAAATTGTATCAGTCAGGAAAACTATATACAAAAAGCAGCAGTTGCAACTAGTATCATTTGTATTTATTTACCTTTTAATGTCATTAATGAGTCTGTTCTTTTCCTGGACTACTCTTTTATGATGCATTCTATGGAAGTCACGCTCTCTCTGCATTTTTAGCAGTGCATCTTTAGCTTTACTGCATGGAAACAAAAAAAAATATGATTTCTACATAAATTTCTATTCTTTAGGGAAGTAAGGCATCTATCATGAGGACTAGCCATCCTGTCTCAGAAAGGTATTCTTAAAATATCCAATAAAAGAAGCACCTTAGCACTTGATCTAACTCTATTTCCTGTCCTGGTTTCATTTAACCTGTTATTTGCATCCATTTGTTTTTGTCAACAGAAGGTATAATGGTGGCAACAGCTAGATATATGGCATATTCTTTGTTATTTTGGCATGAATTTTGTTGCTAGCCTCTGCATTTTCCTTCTTTTCTTGCAGTCAAAATTTTTTGTGCATGATTGAACTTTCAGTGAGTGAACTTGCTCTTGCCTAACAGCTTTGTTCTTTTCCTATTCATGTGAACTCTGTGTGCCTTATAATTCATTGAAAATCAGGGTGTAAGGACCTGTCCCAGCTGGTCCCTCAGGAAAGCAAAACTCTTGACTCCATTACAGTTAATCAAAACTTTTACTGACAGATAGTGGATGCAGAAAAGTCAGGTGGAATTTGAAGGTCCCATGCAAAGTGCAAAGCAATTCTTTCATTTGCCCCAAATCCAGCCCCCGACCAGTCCACCGGCAGCCAATATGATGCCATAGAGAAGCTATGAGAACACTGAGGTGTTGGATAGATAACAGGTCACTCTCAGGGCACAACGGCCTTGGAACCAGGCTGGAACCGGCTGGGAAGAAGTCTGTTTCTTCTCCAAAGGTAGTCCCCCTCCCTAATTCCCAAGCAATTACAGCGAAAGCGAAAGCATGCAAAGAATGCCAGAAACCTTCCTCCCCCTCCCTCTAACAGAATGACAGGACACCTGCATGGTGCCCCCCGAAAGAACGATGTTAGTCCTGCAGAAGAAAACATAATAAACAGGGAAAGAAAACATGGGATTGCAATATACACTAATTTAGGTTTATCAGGATATTGGTTATGAAAACATGTGATGATGGTTCACCCACTTGTTCTCAGCTTTGGGGAAATCCTTCCATGTGACTAAGTACTGGAGCTCTCCCTTATGTCTGCGGGAATCTAAAAACTCACGAATTTCAAAATGTTGTTCCCCCTCGACCATTAGTGGTGCAGGAGATGGTGGAAGGCTGGATCTAATAGAAGAAACAACCTCACGCTTTAACAGACTACAATGAAACACAGGGTAGACCCTACGCAGGGATTTTGGCACTTCTAACTCTACAGTCAAAGGGTTGATGATACACTTAATGGGAAAAGGCCCCATGAACTTGGGTCCCAGCTTTACTGACAGTTGCAAGGACTGTAGGTAACATGTAGAGAGGTAGACACAATCACCAATTCTGAATGGTTTCGGTTCTGTGCCCTTCTTGTCGGCTTGAGCTTTGTAAGCTTCTCGGGTGTCAGCAAGGGCTTTTCTCACAAAAGGCCATGTGTTTTATAATTGGGAAACCCATTCCTTTAATGAAGCCATGAATCAGGGGCAATGTTATGGTTAAAGCATATGAAACTCTTCAAAGAACTTCGAGGCATTGTTTACCTTAAAAGAATCTTTACTCGAGCTGCAACACGTCGGCACTTACATAGTCCAAGCCAAGATCTGACTTCTCCTCCCCTCAGCACATAGATCAAAGCACAATTCCCTCCTACAACTAACAGTCATAAATCACATTCTCCAATTAGTTTGAAATGCTGGCTTTCCACCCAGTTCTTTCTTGCGCCATGCCTTTAACATCTCTTACTACGATATTGTTATGTCTAACTAACTGCCATCACATTCCTCCCCCTCCCCTCAGCACATCTAATTCTAAGTGTGATGTATAAGTTGGGAAAAAGGTTGCATCTCCATATGTTGTCAAAGCAAGAACATCCAATGTTAGCGTTGACAGGCAGTTCAGGCATAGGAGTAAAGTCTTGGCAGTGGCCACTCGGAAAGGGGTGAATCTGGTACTACTATGTACTGAATTGTTGTAGGCCGCTTCTGCAAAAGACAAGAAGTCAGTCCAATCATCTTGTTGATAATTAATAAAGCATCTGAGATATTGTTCCAATACTGAGTTTACAGCCTCCATTCGTTTGGGGGTGATGACTGGAACCAAGTAAGTTTAGAAGTGAATTGCACTGAAATGATGTGTTGAGGTGCCCCATGTAATCAGTAAATATAATGCAAAAATAATTTGGCTAGCCCCTGCACTGATGGGATTTTTGGACATGGAACAAAGTGTACTTGTTTAGAAAATAAATCGGTTACGAGCAATATAATGGTGTTGCTTGAGCTTTCCGGGAGCTCCACAATGAAATCCATAAAAATCTCTCTCCAGGATGCTGAAGATTCAGCTACAATTTGGAGAAGTCCTGGAGTTTTCCCGTCTTCATTTAGTCGCAGCACATACAGGGAAACTTGCCACATAGCTCTCAATACCCTTCTTGAGAGACGGCCACCAGAACTGTCTTTTTATCAAATGCAAAAACTTTACAAAACCAAACTGCCCTGCCACTTTGGAATCAAGGCCCTTTTCTAAAACCATCAGTCTTTGAGTTTCTGGTACATAAAGCTCAACCCCCTACCCAAGCCAGTCCATCCTGGACCAAGCAAACATTTGCGTGACTTTAAAACCACGTGTCCTCTTTCAATGCAGCCTTAAGACCTGCAGCCACTCTGTTGTCTATTGGAGACTTCCTCTTGCCCCACGCTTGGGTAGTCACTTGGCTGGCTAGCTGGTGAGATGGGAATAGCGATTTGACTATTTCTGCTTTTGGGCAGTTGTATTGAGACATACGTGACACGGCATCGGTTAGGAAGTTTTTTTCCCCTGGAGGACAGCGCAGTGTGAAATCAAAGTGGTTAAAATACTGTGCCCATCACACTTGCTTTGGGGATAGTTTCCGAGGGGTTTTTAGTGCCTCCAAATTCTTGTGATCAGTCCACACCTCGAAAGGTATCTTGCTCCCCACCTGGCATTCCACTGTCCATTTTAGAGGTTGACTAGGTTTAGGTTTGTCCCCCCTTTGGTCTTTAACAGATTTGTAATGGGGCGGGCTATTTGGGTAAACGAGGGGATGAACTGCAAGTAAAAGTTAGGAAAACCCAAGAAACTTTGCAGCTGCTTCCTAGTGCAGGGTGGAGCCCATTCCAATACCACTTTGACCTTTTCAGGGTCCATTTGCGTGAGATGCGATAGCCCAGGTAGTCTATTTTGCTTTGGTGGAACTCACGTTTAGAGACTTTAGCATATAACTTGGCAACTTCATGTGTAAATCAAAATGTTTCAGTGTAAATCAAAATGTCACCCAGGTACACTAGCACCCCCTTGTACAAATGCTCGTGCAGAACTTCATTAATTAACTGCATGAACACAGCAGGGGCTCCCTGTAGCCCAAAAGGGAACACTTTGAATTGGAAACAACCTAGCGGTCTACCACTCGTCCCCTTTCCCTGATTCTCATGCAGTAATATGCTTCCCTCAAGTCCAATTTAGTAAATATTTTGGCCTTAGCCAAGTGGGCTAACATATCCTTCATAAAGGGTAAGGGTAGACATTCTCCACACATACTGCGTTAAGCCCTCTATAGTCCAAGCATAGACGAAGGGTCCCATTTTTCTTTTCTTGGAACAGGACCAGGGCCATCACCTGGGGTCGTGTAGGCTATGTGAAACCGCAGGCAAGATTCATGTTAATGAACAGCTGCAGTTCCTCCAGTTACTGTGGGGTCATTGAATACAGTTTCAGTTTTGGCAACTTGGCCCCCTGTAAGATGTCTATAGCACAGTCCATAGGTCAATGGGGAGAGAGTTCATCTGACCCCTTTTTACTAAACACGTCTCTGAAGTCTTGATATTCCTTGGGTATGGTGGGGAGATCCTTCCCATGCGTGGCTGCCCCCGATTCACGCTGCGGGCAGTTGCCTTCTGAATCTTCCCCCACTTCCAGGAGGGGCGGCCTGTTTGTATTTTTAATAGCTTCCTCCTCCAGTTCATGTAGGGTTCCATTTCTTTAGCCAAGCTAACCCTAGAACTAGGGGTCATTCCATCCCGGGTGCATTATGAAGCTCAAAGTCTCTGAATGGGTCCCCATTTGCATTTCTAAGGGTTGTGTGATGAAAGTTGCCGGGATGGCCCCTGCGACTGAACCATATAGCTGGCAAAAAGCAATTGGAACTTTTAGCCGCTTCAGCCAGATCCCGAGTTTTTCGACTAGTGCTAGGTTTACCAGGCACCTGGTGCAACCTGAATCTAATAGGGCCCTTAAATTGGCTTTTAGTCCCGATTCTCGAAAACTCAATTCTATGAGGATTGTTATTGGTATAATCGGGCCACTTACCAGGGGGTTGCCATTGGAGTCGGTGTTGGTCAACCTCTGGCCGTTGTCTAGTGGAGTCGGAGTTTCCTCAACCTGTTTTGGCGATGGGATGAACTCGATGACCTCCACTTTCTTTAGCGCAGTCTCTGGCCCATGGCAGAGCTTTGGTGGTCTTCTCCACAGGGCTGGGGTTCGCTTTCTTGGTTGGGTGGTTGGTTTTGCACTCTGCCACCCTGTGCCCTTCTTGGCCGCGCTTGAAACAAGCAATGGAGCGAACTTGCAGAGCTTGTGGCTTGACTGCTTCCCTCTTCTCATGGGGTGATTTCTTCCATGACCGCACCACCTAGTACTTGTTGAGTGCTTGGTCAATCATCACCTGCTCTGCCAGGACATACCCTCATGGAGGGTTGCAGGGGCCCCCCTCGAGACGCAGGTGTCTTTGAAGCAGCTGATGAGGATGTGTTTTGACCAGCCGTTGAGTCAGCATGCCAGATCACGAAACTCCTCAGTGTACTCCGCCACAGCTCGGCGACTTTGTCTCACGGTTTTAATACGATCCCTTGCTTTGCGGTCAGCCAGGGGATTTTTGAATCAATGGCAGAGTGCCATCATGAAGCAGTCGAAGTTTCTCAGTTTGGTTGCATTCACATTGTGGAGCATCGCCATCCAACGAGCCGCAGCTACTTCCAGTGCTAGGGTGACACTCCTCACTTTGACACCCTCAGTGGGGATCTCCAGCCCATATTCTTGCATATAAGTTAAGACATGGGCCAGGAAGAACCCCAAATATTGGGGTCTCCATCAAACTTCACACCCAAGGGTGGGGTTTTGCTCCTCTTTGGTTTCGCTGTGCTGGCCCATCTGGGACATTCGCCATGACAGGTATTCTTTGCGCTGCTCCCATGGCCACGGTGCCACTGGCTGGGGTTGCCGAAACTCCCACCGTGGTGTCCGGTGGAGATGCTCTCCCGCCATCCTCCTCCTCTTGGGTTTGGTGAATCTTACCAGCAGTCATCCTGGCATGGGATTTGGAAAGCATCCATCATAAATTGCATGGCTTGCTTCATTAGGAGATCGGCATGGTCAACCCCTCTGCCTTCTTCCTTCTTGTCCTCGAGCTCTTCCAGTCATCGGCTGCCTTGACTGCCCCGGGTGAAGGTTACCCCTTTGGCTCTCCCCCGTCATCTTTCTTGCTGATGCCGATGGACCACCTGGGTCTCAATGAGTCTCCCAGGCTGGTGACCTCCTCCATCCACTCAGAGAGGTCCAGCCTGGGGGGAGCCCTGGTGAAGGCGTCCCCCCAGCATTCAGCTTCCTCCATCATGGCCTTGAGCTGACATTGCTTGCACGGTCTCCATGGTAGGAAACCTTCCTCCCCCTCTCTGTAACAGAATGGCAGGACATCTGCATGGTGGACCTGACACAGGGATGGGTAGACTTGACAGAAAGTCACCAGTGGCCCTTCAGGAGTGAGCACTACACATATCTGGAATTAAATTCAGGTAAATCTAACAGTTTGTTCCTATGCATAGGTTCTTAATACAATACTAGAAAAAGAGGTTTACTTCCATTCAGTTCCGTCCAATTCTTGGAGATTGCCTGGACAAGTCCCTGAAGTTTTCTTGGCAAGCTTTTTCAGAAATGATTTGCCATTGTCCCCTTCCAAGGGCTGAAAGAAAGTGACTGACCCAAGGTCACCAGCTGGCTTTGTGCCAGAACTCACAGTCTGCCAGTTTCTAGCCTAACCACTAAACTGGCACTCCTAATAATATTACTTCAGAGGAAATAATTTTCTATGCTGAGATTTTATTCTAATTTTCTATGCTTGAATTGTTAAAAACTGGTTAAAAATCATTCTTTTTATTATTAATGAAATAGCAATAGCACTTAGACTTATATACCGCTCCATAGTTCTTTACAGAACTCTCTAAACAGTTTACAAATGTCAGTATATTGCCCCCAACAATCTGGGTCCTGATTTTATCAACCTCGGAAGGATGGAAAGCTGAATCAACCTTGAGCTGGTCAGGATCAAACTCCCAACTATGGGCAGAGTTAGCCTGCAATATTGCATTCTAACCACTGCACCATCACAGCTCCTAAAATCAGCGTCCTAAGTTAAGAGCTTCTTGCAGGGATACTGAGATTTTGGTAACCATCAGATTCAGAAAACTATTGCTGCTAGCATACTCCTAGGCAAGATTTTTTTCCTACCAAGAATGAAAACAACAGGTGCAAAATAAATGCAAAATAAATGCATCTCTACTTCATACCGTCTTTACCTACTATCTTTATCTGCAATTGTGGATTTTGCCTCTGATATAAAATGAATGTTTAATATTTTATAGAGGGTTATTTTTCTGTATATTGACAATAATCCTATCAGGTTTTTATAATCATATAGTAATATATAAATAGAAGATGTACATTTTCATTTCAAGTACTAACAGAATTTAAAATTTAGAAAAAAAATCTAAATATTTCCATTAAAACCAATGCAGTATGAATTAAAGTACACCAATGTCTTTTTATATCCAGTAATGCAATATATCTGTATTCTACCATTACTTTTAAGTTCAAGATAACCCTAAACAATGTAGGATCAGGGAACATTAAAGAACAAAGAGTAGGTGAAAAAACAACACCACCACTTTGAAATTTTTCATTTTTTCAACACATTCAGCATACAGATATTTTATTTTCATTTCAACAATACTGATAGATAAAGGGTATATAATGTAATAAATATTACAAGTGTCTCCCAGTGGCTTATGGTCAACCAATAAAAAGGAGTAGGGAAGATACTCTTTGAGGTTCATCTTGAGGGACTGTTACTCTGAAGAAAAAGAACATATGCCTTTTCACAGTAGCTTCTCTGCTTTAGAATAGTGCTCCACCTGGGGTCAGGCCAGCACTAACCCTTCTGACAGGCAGGAAAGCTGCTAAGAGATCTGGATGTTCCAGAAATCCTTGGAAAGGTCATTATATGGCATGTCCCCTCCCTACAGTAGGCAAATTATTGCTTTGGGGGTTGAGGTTTATTTTTTTCTTTTAATTCTATCTAGTTCACTTTTATATTATTGTAAGACACTCAGCACCTTTTTTTAATTGAGCACCACATAAATAGCAGAAATACATTAACTTGGATTAATAGCTATTTGACCCATCCTTTACCAGACTTGCAAACATCAACACTGCCATTCAAAACTGATCACCTTCTACAATCTGATGTCAACAATGTTTTTTTCATCCAAATCTCTAAAAAATGTAACCCAGTAAAAAACAAAAAGAACATACCTAGCTGCAAATTTATAGTTCTCCATTTCTTTCTTCAAATATATGTTTTCCCTCTCCAAATGCTGATTGCAAGTATAGGCATCTGGAACAAATCCAACATCTTTAGGTTCAAGCATACCTCTCTGCATCAATTCATACCTAAAATTAAGCAATTGGACTTTAGTCTTTTTTTCAATCTTCTTGGTTATAAGAGCAGGAATCTATAGCATAGCACCAACTCTTTTTCTTGACTGTGGTTACTTTAGATAGGAGCTACTATAGTTCAGAACCACATTTCTTATGATAAGTGGAATTACCCAACAAAACAGAATTTCATGCCTTAACTTCATAAACTGAGTACAATGAAACTACTGTTACCTCTCATTATTTTTGAGAGGTCAAGAGGAAGAACATGGATAGGAGGTATCAATGAAATATCTACTGTAGCATGTTACAAAAGAACAAAAGAGATATACTATAGTTTTATTGGAAGTAAAGATCAATACATATTTTGGAATAATATCTATTTATTGATCCATGGCTTCCTGTTGCACAGAAAATTGCCAAGATTGTTGTATTGTTTGTTGGTATCCTATCTTTATTTTTACAAATAACTCCAGGTGGCGAACATAATCAATATTCCTCCACCCTCCTATTTTCTCCAGAACAATAAACCTGTGGGGTGAGGTGGGGTGGGCTAAGAGACAGTGACTGGCCCAAGGTCATCAAACTGGTTTTCATGGCTAAGGCGGGACTAGAACTCCAGTCCCCTGCTGTCTAGCATGGCACCATAACCACTAGACCAAGTCAGCTGTTTTTTACTGAATTGTACTGAATTCTAGAGCTATACAGTTTGAATAAAGCAGATAAGGCAGAAGATATTTTTGATATGCTGATGGATCACTAACTAATTGAGAATAATCAGGAATGTGCATTATAGTTTGGAAAATCCCGCAAAATGTATTAGACTAAGTAATTCTTGATCTTATTCAATAAAGTAGTTCTTAGTGTTTTTAAGAAAGAACATAAGCCTAACATTAATTTGGGACTAAACTTTGCACAAGCAACAAAACTAAAATGAATGAAATAGTAAACTATAATATAAAGATTATTGAAAGGATGAATGTCTCCTTTTTAACATGTGCAAAAGTTTCCTCAACAGATTTTGACATAGTTCATCTAATGCAAATCTTTGAATCTCAGTAATAAAACATTCTTAGTAGGGATGAAGAGGTCTGGAATTATCATGAATCCACACAATTCACACCTAAAAGCTGATTTTAGAAACATGGAAGATACCCCAATATATTAGCCTAGAGGAAGTGTGTTCATTGGCATTGCTTCAGGAATTGATTGCCTATTCCCATTTACTTAAATATGTGTGAAAAATGTAATTAAAAAAATACAGTCATGAATGCAAACTACAGCAACTTAAACACTTTTTATAATCTATTTTTAATGGGCCTAGAATTTTATGCTGAGTTGAAATTTGTTCTTGAACATGAGACTATAGCTTGTTATTTCACTATCTGGTCCATGAATCAAAAAATGACATGAAATCAATCAACACTAAGTAATAAAAAACACAGTAGTGCATAACAAGTTTACAATATCACAGCTCAACAAATTATTATTCAGAAGACAATACAAATTCACATACAAGCCATTTGGGCAAAGTTTATTTATCCCTAATCTAAACAACTACAGGTAGACTACAAATTGAGAAATAATACGGTAAAAAAGACAGTCATTGTAATAAATGAAAGCATGCTAAAAATCAATGCATCTTTTAAACATAGGTAACACTACTTCAATTTTAATCAATTTCTAAGTGGACCTTTCACTACCAAGAAGCCCAATGCATGAGCAATATTTCTAAGTTGCTTTTCTACTTATATGTTTAAATCAATGCATAACTGCTCCAAATCATCTCAGAAATATGTAAGAATAATCTGCTAAAACAAACAGTGAGGAAAAGAAATTAACAATTGAAAATTGTAAAACAAAATCATGATATGATCAAAACTATATAAAGTTGGGACACGTTTTGATAGATAGATAGATAGATAGATAGATAGATAGATAGATAGATAGATAGATAGATAGATAGATAGATAGATAGATAGATAGATAGATAGATAGATAGATAGATAGATGTTTCTCAGGATGTATCGAATAGATAGATAGATAGATAGATAGATAACCGATTAGCTAGACTAGATAGATAGATAGATAGATGATGATAGATAGATATATATATAGATATAGATAGATAGATAGACGGACAAGACAGACCGACAGACAGACAGACAGACAGACAGACAGACAGACAGACAGACAGACAGACAGACAGCAATATTGATATATTAGAGATAGAGAATGAGACATGTAAAAACAAGAAAAAAGTCAAGAAAACAATTGGTCCACTAATGGGAGAAGATTGCAAGGAAGTGATGGGTAGCAGAGAAAGTAGAACTGCTTAATTCATTCTTTGCATCTGTCTTCACATAAAAGGAAAAAATAACCCAATCTACTAAAAGCAGAACCATAAAAGACAGACCAGGAATACAAATTAAATTGGGAAGGAAAGGTAACTTGAACTTGTCTATCTGTCCACCTTAGACAAGTTCAAATCACCAGGACCAAATAGATTACATCCCAGAATTACATCCCAGAATTCTGAAGGAGATGGCAGACGTGATCTCAACCTATTTTCCAAAGGACCTGAAGGTAGGACAACAATGGATGGAAACTAATCAAGAAGAGAACCAACGTAGAACTAAGAAGAAATTGCCTGACAGTGAGAACAATTAGCCAGTGGAATGACTTGCCTCCAGAATTTGTGGGTGCTACGTCATGGGAGATTTTAAAGAAGATATTGGATAACCATTTTCTTTTTTCATTATTCTGCAGCAAAGTTCCTCTGCAGAATCTTATCTCAGCAAAAGTATGGTATAGTAATCAATACAACTGCAAATAAAGGATCCCCAGATTCAAAGCCTGCCTCTTTTATGGACTTATTAGGCATACTGCAATCAGGAAAAACTGAAACTTGACTATTAAAAAATGAAGGTTGGTATTTATTAAGACCGCAACAACAACTGTAACAGGAAAATTAATGACAACCAAGCAGAGCAATCAAGATGAGAGGATTCTGAAGGATTGAAAGCTTCACCTATCAATACTGTGACCTTGGTGACTTAAGAACATTAAACAAGATACCACAATTGCATTAGGGCAATCAAAGCTATCAGAAAAAAAAAACTGGAGCTGATCCTTCAAAATAATGTATTTTTTACATCTGAATAGCATTGACAAAGGTTTCTTCCCTTTTCCATTCGTCCCTATCAGAGAACACTACACGTTTTTTTTTCTGGTGGTACACTACTATGTTTGGCTGTTTAAAACCACACAGAAGAAATCAGAGGCCAGTTTAAACTTTAGTTTTAATTCTCTTAGGGAATAGTTTCTCGTCGGATCTCTATTCACTGTGTTTTAGTATAAGTCATAACAGTTAACTATCCCATCCACCCCTTTTTTGAAGAATTTAAATGTCTAGCTCCAAACTCCTGTATTTATTCTCTGTAGAACAGATTTGGCAAGTTTTTGCCTTGACTGTTTTTAATTGCTCTGTTTTTTCCCTTTTATTTGAGGAACAAGCAACAGTGAAGGAAAACTGCAAACATCACTGTAACAACAGATGCTATTTTTTTTAATAGCCTCAAGATAATAAGGACACAATTTTGCATGAAAATCTCCTATTTTCTTGAAACATTACAGGGTTTATCGACAAAGAATCATGGCTACAAACATTTAATTCAATCAAAGAAACCATTCCTTAAACTAGATCCTTCAAGGCCCTGTATCAGATCTGCTATCAAAAGCAACGGTAAAAAACTAAAGCCAGTGGCATATTATACTATAGGCAAATTAGGCATTTGCTTAGGATCTTGCAAAGAGGGGGGAGCCTTTTCTAGCCCCACATTTGCTGCAAAATTTCAAAGCTACTCCTGGAGATGGAGGATGGAGCGCCCTCTGCACGCTCTCAGAAATAATTACAATATTTTCTTGGTAATATTTAAAAACGTGCTGAAAAGAAACAAAGACATTTTAAATATCTAAATAGATCAAAAAGCTCTGTTTAAACCATACTTATAAGCATATTCATCACTCTACCTAATTTAATTAAATATTAATTCTTTTAACAGGTGTTCATATCTGAAAGGACCATTTAATCTGGGTTCCTGTACACATCAATGAATCAATTTTCACAGCATTAACTATTTTCTCATTCCATTAGTGTTTCATTACAGGATGGATCAGCTAGCTATATATTACCAAATGAAAGATACCTGTACAAAAAGAAAATTAATAACTTAATTTGATTTATATTAATAATACTTTAAAGATATTTTAATAATAACAACAACAACAACAACAACAACAATAATAATAATAATAATAATAATAATAATAAAAAAGTTGGAAGGGACCTTGGAGGTCATCTAGTCCAAACCCCTGCTCAGGCAGGAACCCCTATACCATTTCGGACAAATGGCTGTCCAGTCTCTTCTTAAAAACGTCCAGTGTTGGAGCATTCACCACTTCTGGAGGCAGGTTGTTCCACTGATTAATTGTTCTAACGGTCAGGAAGTTTCTCCTTAGTTCTAGGTTGCTTCTCTCCTTGATTAGTTTCCATCCGTTGCTTCTTGTCCTGCCTTCAGGCGCCTTGGAAAATAGCTTGACTCCCTCTTCTTTGTGGAAGCCCCTGAGATATTGGAACACTGCTATCATGTCCCCCCTCGTCCTTCTCTTCATTAAACTAGACATACCCAATTCCAGCAACCGTTCCTTATATGCTTTAGCCTCCAGTCCCCTAATCATCTTTGTTGCTCTTCTCTGTACTCTTTCTAGAGTCTCAACGTCTTTTTTACATCGTGGTGACCACACTGGTATTCCAAGTGTGGCCTTACCAAGGCATTGTAAAGTGGTATTAATACTTCAAGTGATCTTGATTCTATCCCTCTGTTAATGCAGCCTAGCACTGTATTGGCCTTTTTGGCAGCTGCAGCACACTGCTGGCTCATATTTAAGTGATTGTCCACTAGGACTCCGAGGTCCCTCTCACAGTTACTGCTATTGAGCAAGGTACCATCTATACTATACCTGTTCATTGGTTTTTCTTGCCTAAATGTAGAACTTTACTTTTTTCACCGTTGAATTTCATTTTGTTAGATAGCACCCAGTGTTCCAATTTGTTCAGATCCTCCTGTATCTTAAGCCTATCTTCTGGAGTGTTGGCTATTCCTGCCAGCTTGGTGTCGTCTGCAAATTTGATGAGTTCCCCGTCTATCCCCTCGTCCAAATCGTTGATGAAGATGTTGAAGAGCACTGGGCCTAGAACAGAGCCCTGGGGCACTCCACTACACACTTCCCTCCATGTAGATGCAGTTCCATTGAGGACCACACACTGAGTACGGCCTGTCAGCCAGCTATGAATCCATCTGGTGGTGATGTTGTCTAACCCACATTGTTCTATCTTATCGAGTAGTAGGTTGTGATCTACTTTATCAAATACCTTACTGAAGTCCAAGTAAATTATATCCACAGCATTCCTCTGGTCCACTAATTTTGTCACTTGGTCAAAGAATGCAATAAGATTTTTCTGGCATGATCTGTTTTTGACAAACCCATGTTGGCTTTTAGTAATGACTCTGTTTGTCTCTAGGTGTTCGGTGATTTGTTGTTTGATTATCTTTTCCAGAATCTTCCCAGGAGGCACACCTGTATTCCTGCATACTTTTTCAAGGTAAAGACAAAAAGAGTAAAAGCATTCATAAAATATAGCTATGTGCTCTTTCAAGGTAAACACAAAAAAAGAGTGTGGAAAAATTAAATAATAATAAAATTTAAATAAACTTTGCTAAAACTGTTTTATAGCAACACTTTTCACTATATCTCTTCTTTCATTTATTTATTTATAAAATATGTTTTTTCTATTATATCAAATGTGGTTTTATATATTAACTTTTGTTCTTTTAAAATTTCTCATTTGTCTCTTTTCAAAGTTTTCATTGTCAATGCTGCTAACATCGAATGTTTTTGCCTGACATTATATGTGGATGCAGACATTTACTATTTAACCTGTGTATTACTTAGAGCCACTATTAGATAGTATGGAGGGGGGGAGTGAAAGAATGTTCTTGGGAACTAGTTAGCCATAACAATATTTCAGCAGAGTATCTTCAAAGCTGGATGAAATATGAGGAGATAAAAAATAGCGCGTTATGGAACGGGAGGGAAAGTTCACACTTTAAACTAATTGGAGAATGTGATTAATGACTGTCAAATGAGGGAGGGGAATGTGCTCAGATACTGTGGGATGAAGTAGGAGGGTTCAGATTTTGGCTTCGTTCATATATGTGCCGAAGCTATGTTGCCATTAAAAAGATTCTTAAAGGAAAACAATGCCTCAGGTTTCTTTGAAAAAACCTCTTCCTTCGGAACCATAACATCAAGTCAAAATCCAACGAACGTTTCAGACTATTAGGGGTTCCAAACCCCTAGTCACTATTCCTAAAACTAAAGGGATAGACTGACAAAGATTCGGAGAAAGGAACATCATGGAAGAAGAATAATTGCCTGAGATCAGCACCCCTGCAGCAGCAAGTTCCCCAGAGAGGGGAGCAACAGCGTGCAAGCCGGTAGAGAGAGAACCCTCGCAAATCCCCCAACTGGGAGCAAAGCCAAAGAGATTAGGAGAGCTGATCTGGTCTTCAGACTGGGAGAAACCAAGCGTGGAATCCAGGGATTTCGTAACAGCTTCTCCATCTTCGAAAACTTCCAAGACGGATGAGTTGGAGCCACAACAAAGGGATTCTCACAGATTACATCCCCTACACCAGTGGAGAACTGCCAAGCCTTCTGCCGCTGAAGACTCGGGTGAGTGGAGATATCCAATTGCCACCCATAGTCAGTCCGTGGAGAATTTGGCAGAGAAATTTGAAACGTTAGAAGTGAGGGGCGTGGAACAATCCCTGCTGAGAGAGGCCCCCAGCCCCTCCCTCGCAGACCAAACAGTTTACCAATCCCTGGAGCCCCCTGCCAGGGCCTCCAGCCCCACAGAGAGAGGGAAACGCAGCCTGGGCCCCCTGCCTCAATGGGGAGTTTGGCAGCCCCCGCAGATGGAGGATCAAAGGCCTCTGAGCGTGCATCAGCTAATAGAGGCCTTACAGCAGCTTGGGGTGGTGCCAAAGCCAGGAGAGCAACAGCAGGTGGGGCCGCAAATGAGAGAGGCCCAGCAACCGTGGAGGGGCCTACAGCAGCAGAGGGCGCCATCACCCCCCGCAGGCCAACAACAGAGAAGGCAGCAACTGCCCCCACCTATTCAGCAACCTTTAGAAAACCTCCCACGATTTGAGAGGCCAGCACTGCCAGTATTGCAACCACAGCAGGGTGGAGGACCGCAGGCCCCGAACGTGCGAACCCTGGGCATACGACAGCAACCAGGGTGAGGCCAGCCACGACTGGGAGCGCCACCCCTACAGTGGAGAGCTCAGCAGCCGTTAAATCAGCAACAAGGGTGGGCCCAGCAGCAACAGCCACAGTGGGGCCCACAACAGCCTATAATTGGCCCACCCTTCAGAGCAACTTTCGATGGGGACTCAGAGAAGCTAATTTTTTTCCTCAACCAAGTACGTTCTCATTTAAATCGCTGGGCCTATCTCTACCCAGACCCAGGTGCCATGGTTGATGTGATTGCGTCCAACCTAGAGGGAGAGGCATCCGAATGGCTAAACAATTTATATAATGAGCAAGCCCCCGAATTAGATAATCCCCACCTCTTCCTCCTAGGGCTGAGAGAAAGATTTGAGGACCCTTCCATTAGCCTTAGAGCAGGAGGACAAATCCACAAAATAAAACAAGCCGGCAGACCTGCTCTAAAGTATGTGCACGAATTCCGCAAGGTAGCCGGTCGAATAGAAGGGTGGCCTGAGCAATCCCTAATCCATCTCTTCATTGAGGGATTAGATGACCACCTCTCCCAGGCCTGCATTATTCGAGCAGTACCTGATCAACTGCACGAGTGGTACCAGACAGCGGTGAAGCTGGACGTTCAACTCACCCACTATAAGAAGCCTCCCCCACCTGAACCCGAGATAAGACCAGAGCAACCCAAACGACAACCACCACCCCGAAAACCCCCGACTACGACCGCTGAAAGGCCTAGATCACCTGCGGGTCTGCTGATCACATGCTTCCGATGCGGACAGCAGGGACATCGAGCATCAAACTGCCCGGTTCCCTACCCCCAGCACCAGAGCAGACCGGGACCTGCAGTGAGGAAGAGACCTGGCCAGCAGCCGTCGAGAGAAAAATCCAGCGGGATCACACAACAACTGGCTGCCCAAGCTACCTCCTCTACACAGGAGGACACCGGAGCTGAGGCTGGACCCACCCCCACTCTACCCTTTTTTGACAGCGATGACGAAGGAGAGAACGACCCAATGGTGAGTCAACCCATCCCTCCTTTTTCACTGCCTGCAAGGCTAATCAGCCCTAAGTCAGGAGCACAGACAGACTTAAAAGTGCTAGTGGATTCTGGATGTTCCCGATGTATCATTAGCTTGCCCTTTGCCATGAAATTGGGAATACGAGCAAAATCGCTCTCCAAGCCAATGAGGTTTGAGCAAGCCGATGGCTCCCTGATGGGAGGAACTTTTGTCACGCAACTGAGCCTCTACGCCTAGAAATAGGTGAGCACTGGGAGTTCATACGCTTCCTGGTGGCTCCAAAACTGACTGAGGCTGTGATCCTAGGATTAGCCTGATTGGACAAATGGAAGCCATTTATATGGTGGGAGAAAGGGATGAGAACTGTGAGGCTACCAATAGGGCCACCCCCCCCCCCGATTCAACAGACATTGCGGAACACTTTAGGCCACCTAATGAGCGAGCACATATAACTGCCTCACCATCACTAGACGAATCACTCATCCCCAATGAATACCGGGACTTAGCAGAGGCATTTAGTGAAAATGAATGCGATGTCCTACCCCCTCACAGGCCCAATGACTGTTCTATCGAACTGGTGCCAGGAGCCAAACTCCCACGTCCGAGAATGTACGCTATGTCCCCCCTCGAAATGGAAGAAATGCAGCAATACGTAAATAAAAACCTAAAGAGGGGGTTCATTGAACGGGCCAAATCTACCGTGGGAGCCCCCGTGTTATTTAAAGAAAAAAAAGATGGGTCTCTTCATCTCTGCATAGACTATAAGGGTCTCAACGTTGTAAGTGTGCAAAACAAATACCCCCTCCCCCTCCTACAGGACTTATTAACTCATCTGGCTAAGGGGAGTGTCTTCACTAAGTTAGACCTGAGAGAAGCATATTACCGAGTGAGAATAAAGGAGGGAGACGAGTGGAAGACTGCCTTCAACTGCCCCATGGGGAGCTATCAATTCAAGGTCATGCCATTTGGATTACAGGGGGCCCCAGCCATATTCATGCAGTTGTTTAATGAGGTCCTACATGATCACTTGTACAAAGGGGTTCTGGTGTACCTTGACAATATCCTTATATACAGCACGAATATGACAGATCACATAATGCTGGTGAGAGAAGTGTTAAAGAAACTACTGAATGCCAAGCTTTATGCCAAATTGTCAAAATGTGAATTTCACCAGATCCGATTAGATTACCTCGGCAACAGAATTAGCAACGAGGGCATTGAGATGGATCCAGCCAAGGTGAAAACTGTAATTGAATGGCAGCCCCCAAAAACCCGCAAACAGCTCCAGAGTTTTCTAGGTTTTGCCAACTTCTACCGTCAATTCATCCCCTCTTTTGCCAAAATTGCCCTACCCCTTACAGATTTACTCAAATCAGGCAAAAAAGGAGGGAAGCCGCGACCGGGCCAACCACTAGCATGGACTATGAACTGTCAAACAGCTTTTGAGAATTTAAAGAGACTATTTGCTGTTGAACCGGTCCTAAAGCACCCCTACCCAGGGGAACCCTTTGTAATACAAGCCGACGCCAGCGATGTGGCAGTTGGAGCTGTATTACTTCAAAAGAATAAGAATGGAGTCCTGCAATCCTGCGCCTACACCTCCAAAATATTTACGGAAAGTGAACGAAGATGGGCAATATGGGAGAAGGAGGCCTTCGCAATTAGATGGGGGCAGTTAAACTGGCGACACTACCTAGAGTGGAGCAAGGTGCCATTTGAAGTATGGACAGATCACAAAAACCTAGAGGCACTGAAAACTCCCCGCAAATTGTCCCCAAAGCAAGTACGGTGGGCACAGTACTTTAACCGCTTCAACTTTACTCTAAAGTACATACCAGGAAAAAAAAAACTTCCTAGCTGATGCGCTATCTAGATTGCCCCAATACAAGTGAACATGAAGAAGTTAATGAGGCGATTATCTCCAATCTACAACCTGTTGCACAAATCACGCCTCACAGGGTCCCTAATCTGGATGACCCTGGAGCAAAGAAAATAAAACGAGAGCTCCTCACCGACCAATGGTTCAAAGATAATCAAACTTCCTTGACGTGCTGGGATGGTTTAGCTTACAAGGGGGGGAAACAGTATTTTCCCGAATCCCTCCATCTTAATGCTCTCAAACACAGCCATGATGTAAAACAGGCTGGACACTTTGGATACCTAAAAACTCTACATCTCACCCGCCGGCAATTTTGGTGGCCGGGACTGAAACGGGATGTGGAAAACTATGTGAAGAGTTGTACCGTATGTGCACAATGAAAAGAATCCCGGGGAAAACCCCTGGGCTACTGCAGCCAGTGGCAGACCCTTCCCAACCCTGGGAAGAAATAGCTATGGACTTTATCGTAGACCTACCTGAAAGTAAAGGAAATACTGTCGTCTGGACTGTAATAGACCGGTTTTCGAAAGAGGCTCATTTCATCGCCTGCAAAGGGCTCCCATCCGCCCAACGACTGAGTAAATTGTTCCTGAAACATATCTACCGACTGCACGGCGCCCGTACGCGAATAATCTCAGACAGGGGGGTGCAGTTTACAGCAAAGTTTTTGGAGGAGTTTTCTTAAATTAATTGGATCATCTCAAGGCTCACCTCATCTGCTTTTCATCCGGCCACCAATGGAGCTGCAGAATCCGCTAACAAAATGGTGGAGCAATATCTCAGATGCTACGTATCCTATCAACAGACGAACTGGACTGACCTCCTCCCTTTTGCAGAGATGGCGTACAACAATTCTGTGCACAGCAGCACCGGCTACACACCTTTCAGAGTAGCCACAGGCAAAGAGTTCGGTCCAATACCTGAATATCCCCAAGTGCCAACCGCTTCCCAGACACTTGACCAATGGGTGAGGGGATGGGAGGAAGTTTGGAGAAACACAAAATCTGCTTTAAAAAAGACTTTTGAAACCTATAAAAAGCAAACTGACAAAAAGAGGGCTCCCCAAAAAACGTTCCAACTTGGGGAAAAGGTTTATCTGTCTACCAAATATTTACGCCTCAAATTACCCAGCAAGAAGTTAGGACCGAAATTCTTAGGGCCTTTTCCTATCGTAAAGGTCATCAATCCGGTCACCATAAAACTGAAACTCCCTAGGCTTTTGGGTAAAATTCACCCTGTCTTCCATAGTAGCTTGTTAAAACCTTATCGGGGCTCCACTTTAAACCTCCCCCGAAGAAAGCACCTGGGCCCCTCGTAGTTGCAGGGCAGACCCATTATGAAGTGAAACTTATTCTTGATTCCAGAATTTTTAAAGGAAAATTGCAATACTTAGTACAATGGAAGGGGTACCCGTTATCTGAAGCCACCTGGGTGAAGTCAAGTGAGGTGAAAGCTGACAGACTCGTCAAGAGATTTCATGCGAAACACCCCAACAAACCGAAACCTAATCATTAATATATGCTTTTGTTTACATTACAGGATCTGTCGTTTTTGTAAGGGGGGCTGGATGTCAATGCTGCTAACATCGAATGTTTTTGCCTGACATTATATGTGGATGCAGACATTTACTATTTAACCTGTGTATTACTTAGAGCCACTATTAGATAGTATGGAGGGGGGGGGAATGAAAGAATGTTCTTGGGAACTAGTTAGCCATAACAATATTTCAGCAGAGTATCTTCAAAGCTGGATGAAATATGAGGAGATAAAAAATAGCGCGTTATGGAACGGGAGGGAAAGTTCACACTTTAAACTAATTGGAGAATGTGATTAATGACTGTCAAATGAGGGAGGGGAATGTGCTCAGATACTGTGGGATGAAGTAGGAGGGTTCAGATTTTGGCTTCGTTCATGTATGTGCCGAAGCTATGTTGCCATTAAAAAGATTCTTAAAGGAAAACAATGCCTCAAGTTTCTTTGAAAAAGCCTCTTCCTTCGCAACCATAACATTCATCTGCTATGTTCAACCACACCTTTCTCTCAAACCATGTACTCTTCCTACATATGTATGTTTTGCAATTCATTCATAATTCATTCTCTACATTATTATTTACATAGAACTTCAATTTCTAAAACCATCCACTCACAAAGTTATTTTGGACAGTTTATAAAGGATTTAAAAAAGACAAACAGATAAAATAAATAAATATCACGCCATAAAGATTTTGCTTTTTACTTTTTACTTTTCTTTATGTTGGCAAGTCTTAGTGGACAGATACTGTATACCTTTTGAAAAACTTAATCCTATTTAGAAAGCAAACAATGTACTTCTTTCATATTAGTCATTCTTTTTTGTATTTAATCCACTTTCAGGCCTGTTATCTTTGCTGGCATCCTGCCATAAAATGCAAGGGAGGAGAGAGGAGGATGGGGAAGTATGGAATTGGGCAGAGGGAGGAAGGGAGGGAATGACAGAGTGACAGGAACGAAAGTTGTCAATCTGGAATGAACCGGCAGATCAAGGACAGAATTGTGAGAACGGAATGAGAAATTCAACCAAAGAAGTGCCAAACTTCAAAGCCATTCCCAACCTGAATACTATTGGACGCTGATAGGTCATGGGGGGAGGGCCAGGGAAAAGGAAAAACGCAGGCTTTGCGTGGGAATATTCAGATCCAGCTTTGCTAACCTTGTAACCGCTTGAGCTTAGTAAAACTGAACCTTTCACTTCAACCATGGAGTCGACGGTCTTTTCTTCCTAAACACCAAGTCAGGACAAACCTGAGATCCACATTCATTCAGCAGACATTCATTCCTGACCTTCTCTCTTGTTTTACCACACATATTTTTAATTACTCCTTTCTCACTGCTTTCAATTTACTTTAATGTTTCTCCTGATATACTCATTCTCGTGAATGGACAGTTATTGAGTTTTCAAACAAGAGCACAATATCATCCGCATAATAAAGTACACATATATTCTAAATGCAACATACCTCTAATGTTATTCTAAATATTTGTTATACATTAAGCTACAAATTAATTGAAAAACCAAGGGAATGACTTTGTCTTATTCCCTGCTCCGTATTACACGATTCACTAGCATCCAATTTATTCTAGCACTTTTAATCATTCTTACTGACCTTCTGAACCATTTCTCAGGATCTTTCTTAAAATATGGTTCCTAGAACGAGACACAATACTTTGACCAAAGCCAAATATAGGAATGCAATTATTTCCTATGCTTTGCAAATTATATTTCTTTTGATGTAGCTTAAAATTTCAGCTACATTTGAATATGCTGGCACATATTCAGCTGTCAGCTACTATTTCAAATTCTTTTTTCTCAAATATTATTACAATCTAAATATCCCTCAAATCTATTCATTTGATTTTTATTTCCTAAGTGAAGAAATTGCATTTATCTTACTAAAATTCATTCAGTTACTTTATCTATTTCTATCTTCTAAGCAAATAGCTATCTCACTGAGTTTTGCATCTGAAATTTGAAAACCATTCCATCTCTTCATACTGTCTCTGTAGCTGACTACAATATGTGCTCTAGGCATAAAAACAGACTCATCGATCTAAGCTAAGCAATAAAGGCAATAATTCTTCCCTAGTAAAAATAGTCATGAACATGTTCTTATCTTTATTCAGCAGCATCTTGAGCCAATATGAATTCAGGTTCTAAATCTTTACTCTTACGACTAATAATTATATGACCTACATAGATGTCTCTGAAGATCCCTTAAGAGAAGCCATTTCTATGATAAATTTTAAACTTTTTTAAACATCTAAGCAGCACTTTTTTCTCCTCTCCAATCACCTTTTCCTCTCAGTTTATCTTCATCCAAATTTTATCTCTATCCATTTTCCATGTCCACCTTTTTCGTTTTCCACCTCTACTTAAGCAACAGAAAATAGCCCATGTCAATCTAATTAAGCAGGCAAAGATAATCAGGGATAGGTGATCCTGCAAATAACCAGGCCCTGGCCTTGAAGAGTTTTAAAAGTAGTAACCAGCACCCTGAATCACATACAGTGCAGAGTGCTAAATAGCAGTGTTACATGGGTATATTAAAATGCATCCTTAATGATCCACACCACTGCATTCTGGACCAGTTGCAGCTTCCAAATACTCTTCAAGGGAAGCCATGTAAAGCATACTGCAAAAGGGACCAGGTAATCCTCAACTTGCAACCATTATTTAGGACCGTTTGAAGTTACAACAGCACTAAAAAAAAGTGATTTATGATCGTTGCAGCATCTCTATGGTCATGTAATCAAAATTCGGATGCTTGGCAATTGGCATGTATTTATGACAGTTGCATTGTCCTCGGGTCATGTGATCACCCTTTGCAACCTTCTGATAAGCAAAGTAAATGGGGAAGCTAGATTCACTTAACAATCATGTTACTAACTTAACAATTGCAGTGATTCATTTAACAACTGTAGCAAGAAAAGTCATAAAATGGGGCAAAACTCACTTAACTGTCATGTTTAGCAATGGAAATTTGGGGCTTAGTTGTGGTTGTAAGTTGAGGACTACCTGAAGTGACAAAAGGACCGATTGATGGTATTGAAGACTGCCAAAAAATAAAAGCAGGCCTGGATGGATGCACCAACCCCATCTTGAGTCCACCATATGTCATTCACAAACACCATCCATACTGTCTCACTACTATGCCCAGGCCTGAAACCTGATTGTAAGTTATTCCAGATAATCTGTTTCATCCCAAGCTCAACCACCTTTTCAACAATCTCCCCAAGAAATGGAACATTGGAAATGGATTCAAATTGTCCAATACCATTGGGTTTAGTTACAGCTTTTTGAGGAGGGAATAGACTATTGCCTCCTTAAGTACAAGTGGATTCAGCCCTTCACTCAACAATGAATTCACCAGTGCCTGAAACCAACCACATGTCACTTCCCTGGAGGTAGAACAAGGGAAGAATATGAACAGGTAGCCAAACTGACAACCATAGCTTCGAGCAACTCAGACAGGGAAGCAGCCCTGCAGCAGAAAGCAAATAAAGCACCAGAAATTCTATCTGTTCCCTAGATCTCAAGTTCAGAAATAACTTAGATTAAGTTTATCTGCCACTTTTTTCTTCCTCACTATGTAGAAAAGCCTGGAGCTACCAAATGCTAATTTACCTTTTCAAAGGGAGGAAAATGTAGCTTTCTCCCGCAGATTTCTCTGAAGTCTTCAAACTATACAGCTACTCACATTTTGTTCTTAATCTTCCCAATTCTCCTTTTGCCATCCTTTCTCTGCTAGCATCAAGCTCTTTTGAATCTCCCAACTTCCAAGATCTACCCACCCTTCTTCCCCTTTGGCAGGCACAGTGTACATATGTCTCACACCCCCTCAATTACAGCTGGCTGTTTTTGCTGCTAAAACAGATTAGACTGGTGCTGCAATTTAGAGAATCGTCTGACTTATTAGTCCCAGTTTTCAATTTTGCGTTGCATAAACCTATGGATGAACAGGGTAATCTTAGCACTATTTTAGACTTTACAGTCCAGATTAACCATCCATCTTAGGATATGGAAGAATAGAACTAAATTTTAAGCAGTGGGTATGGTTTGACCTTTAAAAAAGGTATTTTATTGACTTGACATTTTAAAATATTTATATTCTAATTAATGGCATACTTAAAACTTATAAGCAAAAAAATATCCCCAATATCAAATCATAGAAACAAAAACAAAAGGCAACATTCCAAGTTTCAAAAAAGAACAGTAATTTGAATTACAAGATCCCCTATTTAATTAAATAAGATTTACCATTCAGTCTGAAAGCAGTCTAATGTCCTGTTCATTCCCATTCTGATTAAAAAATTGCAAAGAAAGTCATCTACAATTTCAGGTGTTTCAGACAAAGATTGTTTAATGATCTGGCCTGGCCGTTGAGCCTAGAAAGAAAAATTCAGGAGACATTTTAGAAACACCATCTGCTTCATCATTTGTTTCAGGAAAATATTTTTTTAAATCACAGGGTAGTTTTTCATACATTACAGAGAGATATAGCCTAATGATAGTTTATTTCTTATGATGCAGCTTTTTAGAGTAATTTCATAAACAGTAGTGATGAATCTATCACTAGATTGTGATTAGCATCTTTGTGCAATAATCTGGAAGTTAACTTTGTCCAAGGGTATCAGGAATTATGTTAGATACTATGATATGAATATTTTAAATATTGTTCTCTATCCTTCTTCACCTTCTAATGGGATCACTTTTATTCCTTTGGCTCCTCTCCTATATGGCCCTGTCATACAAGTCTGGAAACAACTAGATGACAGCAAAGAATTAATTAGATGGCTTCTTTTTTTCTACCATCACGTTAGCAGCCCAAATATAGTAGCCCTACTTTTTTGATCACCTTGTAGGGGAGAGAATAGATCTTGTGTAAGAGTATGGAGGAAGTGTCTGTGTTGGTCTACACTATACTTCATTGATATATATTAATTTTTGTTATGGACTTCCCTGAGAAATTCAGACCTTTGTAGAAAAAAGGGGGTAATATCAAATATCCATATGCTAATGATTCAGTCTAAGTTCAACTCATGCAAACTGATTGTTTTTTCAAGTCAATTATGAAGAATCTTTCATATTAAACTATTTTATTACTTTATTTATTATGAACTCATGCAAATTAACATAGCATATATTATGATATATAAGATATTTACCATAATTTGGGCATCAATAGTCTTTTCCTGCATTGTGTGTAAAGCTTTTGCCAGATCTTCATCGCCTTCCTGTAGGCTAAAATCTTCATCTGCTGGAATCTAAGTCAAATTATAAATAGATTTAAAATTAATAGGCTCACTGAAGAGGGGAAATGTTTCAGTGTTATGTATCACAACTCTTTTAGACAGAGCTGAAACGGGGTTCACGTAGAGAAGGTACTATTCTGTGCATGTTAGAATTCAGCTTCAGGCTCAGGCATGTCGCTCAAATATAAATATCTGATCTAGGAAAGATTCTTTGTCTGAAATCTAGGAAAGCAATTTTAAACAGGGAAGATTGCTTTTAGGGTTTAATTATGTAGAAGAGAAGATGTTTGCGTTTAGCTACCTTTGCAGCCTTTTTTTGTCACTGAAAAAACAATGAGTAGAAAAATCTGCCAGAAAAAAAATCCAGTGAACCTTCAGACCTCTAAAACAAATTTCAAAAATTATGCCAACTCTGGAACTGCACAGTCAATAAGAAAGAAGTATGTTTTAAGTTCTAAAAAGAATGTAAATAGCAAAGAAGGGAAAGAGAGTCACCTTGAAGGAGATGGGTGGCATAAAAATTTAATTAATAAATAAGTGATGCCACCAAACACCCCAAACATATTTTACTCTTGTAAACATTTCTTCCTTTCCCATAAGATCATTAAGTTTGTTCAGTGCTTTTTTAATTTTGGTATTAAAAAATTAAGCCATCTCTGCTATTGGGTTTTTTTGCAGCAAGACATAATTTAAGTAATTGAAAAAAACTTAAACAAGTATTGCTCATACCATCTGCCTCTAACCTATAACATGTGAAATTTATATATTTTTATTTATTTAATGAGTTTTGGAATCTGCTGTTTGTGAATGATTTTACTGATGCTGAGGATTTACAGTAAGCTGCTTGTTAAATCTTATGTTGCTTTTCATTTTGAATATGTTGTTTCTGACAGATTTCAGGCTGCATGCTGTTTTAAAAAGTCTGGACCAAGTTTTCTGCAATTTGGATGGTAAGCAATACTTTCCCCCTATTTGTGGCCTAAGGATGAAAAATCAGAGCAGGAGTTCCCAATGTTTTGAGTTTCTAATGTTCCCAATCACAAATCATTAAAAAAAACTTCTTGAACTTGAACATGAAAAACACTGTTTCCTATAGGAAAATAGGAACTACTTGAATTTTTTCCAGTTTTGTATAAAACATAGCCAATTTAGAATGTTCTAATTAAGCATTCTGAATGAGGCTTTTTTAGTTCAAAGCTCAAAACAAAATGAATCTTCCCTTTTGACCTGTCAACCTTGACTTTTCTAAAAAAATCATGATCAACATAATTTTGAGAAGATTTGAGTTCTTTTAGAATCTATTGAAACCAATTATCATACAGGTTGAAATTGGATTTTTCCATGCTATATCAGAAACAGCATTCGTAACAGCTATCCAGCAACTATTCGTATATGAACAAATCCATAATATATAAAGAATCTGAGCTCTGCAAGCTTGATATTCTCAGCATTTGAATTTTGCAGTTGAGTAAACATAGCTCAAATGTGCTAAAGTAAAATACCATGAAGAATCGTATTTTTCTGGCTTATCATTGTTTTCTTTATTGAGTAAAGAATTTTTTACTGATTTTTAAGAGAGATTGAAAAATTTCTTCCTACCGTGTTTTCCCATGAATTCGATAAAATTAGATTTACCCTTGAACATGTCTTTCTTGTCATATAATTTAATCAATTAATATTTTATTATTGGCATATTAATAATAGTTCTTTGTTGAGCAAACACTGAATTTTTGTATTTATTCCAACTTTGGAAGTCTTTAATTTGTAGACACTGAAAACAAAGTGGGTGCTTGACTTCCATTATGAAGGCAAAATTGCTGTGAAAAAAATGGAATTCTGTAAAAAGAAATAATCCTGTCCATCTTATATTGGTCCTGGGCTCTGAAACCTGATGCATCTAATCAAAATTCTCATGCCTAATTACTATGCTAACAGGAAGACTTCAGGGCTCATGCTGTTCCTAATTTTATTCCAGAATTAGTTTTTCCTTTAGTGAAATGATCTATTTTCATTGTCCATTCACATTAAACTGCTCCGGTTTCGAAGTTGAATAATTCTAATTTAGATAGTGATACTAAAATATTCATTTTAATAATGTGGCTTGGTAATAGGATTCAAGGTGGTGATTTGACAAGCCACCTATTCATTTTCCAGCTAGCATTTAGCATCCTTGAATTCTCATTAGCTTATCTTCATATATAAGCAAATTAATAATTTTTGCCACAAATTAAAATTTCTCAATAATTTACTATTAGGTTTTATTAAAAAAAATAAACAAAAGTATTACCAATAATGACATTTTAATAGCAGCTATACCGGCTGATATGTTTTTCCATTTCTTATCCTATTTATAAGGCTGAAGATTACTAAATTGCTCATATTCATAAAAAAGTCTTTAAAAGCCATTTCTAATTAGATCAGGAAATAAATTCCAACTTCATAATACTGATTTTATACACACAGAGAGACCTATTTACTATTAATTTATCAAGATTGGATAGCAAGTTCAGAGAATGGATCAGAACTTCATATGCATAAAATGCTACTTGAGGTTCTTACCTCTTCGTATTGATAGTCATCTTCAGAACTTTCAGTTATTGTAACCTCTGCATGTTTAGTTAAGTCTACAACATGAAATTGTATTGGTTACAATATGATTTACTATTATACCTGATATGCATACAGAGTGCTATTTTAGGCCATTTATTCATTTTATATAAATATTTGACTAATACTAAAATTAATTTAGCTGCTCATTTGGTGAGATGGGTGGCAAAGAAATTTAATAACTAAATAAAATAAAATAAATCCTAAACCTAACTTATGGACATAACCTAATCAGTTAACTTTGCCTTTTCAAACATTTAAATTTTAAATCTTCTCCAGAAATGCTGAATTAGATTCTATTCTCATCTCCACTATGCTTTAAGCTCTCACGGTTTACCTGTAATTATTCAACCACCACATGTTCCTGCAATTATTTTTCATGATTTTTAAAAACTATACTTTTAAAATTATGAAATATTTCCATTGTTAATTTTTGTATTTGCTAAGATTTCCTTCCTTCCTTCCTTCCTTCCTTCCTTCCTTCCTTCCTTCCTTCCTTCCTTCCTTCCTTCCTTTCCTTCCTTCCTTCCTTCCTTCCTTCCTTCCTTCCTCCCAGTCACCTTCTCTCTCACCCTTCCTTTACCCCCTCCCTTTCTCAGTTGATCCTCCTCCCTCCCTTCCTCCCTTCTTAGAATTCCTGCAGGCTTTGTTTGTGGGAAACTTGTAAAGAGAAAGGGAAGCCAGCAAGAAATTGCAAATCCAAGGCCAACAGGGAGGTAAGTGGCTGCTGCTGGGTGGAGGAAGGAGGAAGGATATGGGGGGGGGGCTACAGGTCACAATGTATGTGGGGGTGCACAAGAGATGTCACATGCGTTCGGAAAGGTTTGTGGGTGTGTGCCAGAGATTTCATGTAGGTCAGGAAGGTTTCCTGGAGGTGTGCAAGAGGTGCTGTGTGGATCGAATCAGGCATGGGGGCAGCAAAGGTCAAGAAGAGTGCCTGAGGGTGACATGAATCGAGAAAAATTTAGAGGGTCACATGGGTGTATGAGAAGTACTGTGCAGGTCATAGACAGTGTGAGAGGGGTAGCATAAGTTGGAAAGAGTGTATGTGAGGATGTAAGAGGTTCTGCATAGGTCAGGAAAGGCACAACAGAAGAGTACATGTTGAGGATGATCATGGGGGTATACAAGAGATGTTATGTGAGTCAGGGATGGTGTGCATGGTGTGGCATAGGCTGGGAAGGGTGCATGGGGGGATGCAAGAAGTGCTGCATGGGGGGGGACATCACACGTCATTAGAGTGCACAGGAAAGTGGCATGAGTTATATAAGTGTTCCTTCCTCCCTATTCCTCCCTCTTTTCCTTCCTTTCTCCCCTTCCATTTCCAGCCAGCAGCTATCTGCTGTTGGGTGGGGGAGAGAGCGGGGGATTATGAGACTGGCTGGGAAACTTCCACAGAACATTGAAAATGAAGATTAGGTGACTGAACAAGCAGTCCAGCAACAAAACAGCAGCCAGTAGGACTGAAGCACCACAACTTTTCCAAATTTCATTTGGGAGTCATGGGTCCTAGATTTTGGACACATTCTGTAACTTAGGCCATTTGAGATACCTGGTTCAAAAATTGTTGCCATGTGATAGACCATTTCTCCCAGTGAAAGATGATAACAAGAGTTTTAGTAGTATACATATTCATAACTCCCACTATTCCTTTCCCTGTACAGTAGACCCTTGATATATATATATTTATTTCCGAATAGCTTTCAGAGTGTTGAGAACAGAGTAAATGAAAAAAAATGTATTCAGATCAAAAAATAATGATACTTGAACTTACAAAGTTAACTGGCAACCACTATGACAACATTAGTTATTTTGCACAAGCCACAGACATGGATAGCAATTGCACAAATAGTACTAATGAGGTTCTACATAGCTTATTAGTATTAAAGATATGGTTTGCTCAAAATCTGAACAGAACTGAATTAGGCTAATTAAGTTCAATTCAAATATCTTAATTAAAGCATTTTCTTTTAAAGCAGACCAAGCCCAAATTTAAATATATCTAAAGCACTAGTATTAATTTATGGATATACGGGGATGAAGGAATACATTATATTTTTATCCAAACATTCCAGATAGGAAAATGCCATGGTAGAAAGGATTGAAGGGTTATGATTCAATATAATGCAAACACAAGCAATAAAATATAATCCAACCAGTGTGTTAAATTTTAAAAGAGGTGATTTTAACAAACTCAGAGAGAGCCTAAGCAAAATTTCATGCATAAAAATCCTAAAGAGGAAAACAACTCAAGCAGCGTGGGAAACTCTGAAAAATATGATCATAAAAGCCCAGTCCAACACAATACCTCTGAAAAAGAAAAACAAGAAAGTCAAGAAGAAACCAGCATAGCCGCACAGAGATCTCTCTGATAAACTGAAGGACAAAAAGGATAAGTACAAAAAATGGAAAGAGGGTCACATAACTAAGGCAGAATATTAGCAGATAGCCCGAATCTGCAAAGATGAAATCAGGAAAGCAAAGGCTCAGAATGAAGAAAGACTTGCAACAAAAGTCAAAGATAATAATAAAAAAGTTTCTTTCAACATATAAATAACAAGAAAAAAGTCATGGAAACAGTTAGTCCACTAAAGAGAGAAGATGGCAAGGAAGTAACAGGCAGTTGAGAGAAAGCAGAGCTGCTTAACTCATTCTTTCCTCCTCCTCCTCTTCTCCTTCTTCTTCTTCTTTCCTCCTCTTCCTCCTGCTCCATGTTAAAAACTACCTCTGCTTCTCTATAGGTGTAATTATAGAAATTATATCATTAGGTATAGAGGAAACCCCTTTGTTTTGTAAAAAAATAGCTTTTACGAATTCTTCTAAGAAGAATTCAGAATATAAAAAAGCAAAAGTTTACTTCACATGAAAATGTACAAAAAGAAACCAAACCAAAACAATGGATATTGTTTTGAACAAAAGTCAAAGATAAAAGAAAGTTTCTTTCAACATATAAATAACCAGAAAAAAGTCAAGTCCACTAAAGAGAGAAGATGGCAAGGAAGTAACGGGCAGCAGAGAGAAAGCAGAGCTGCTTAACTCATTCTTTGCATCAGTCTTTATGCAAAAAGAAATTTTAGCCAAACCTACCAAATACCTAACTATAAAAGACAGAATAGAAATAAAAATTAAAATAAGCAAGAAAATGATAAGAGAACACCTATCTGAACTTGATGAATATAAATCACTGGGACCTGATGAATTACATCCCAGAGTTCTGAAGGAGCTGGCAGATGTTATCTCAGAACCATTATATCATATCTTTAAAAAATCTTGAAGCACTGGGGAACTACCAGAGGATTGGAAAAGAGCTGATGTGGTTCCCATCTTCAAAAAAGGGAAAAAAACAGACCCAGGAAACTACAGACCAATCAGTCTAACATCAGTACCTGGGAAGATACTGGAAAAAATAATAAAAAAACAGATCTATGAACATCTAGAAACAAAGTTGTAACTAGAAGCACAAGTTTGTTAAAAACAGATCATGCCAAACCAATCTTATTTCATTTTTTGACAAAATGACTAAATTAGTAGATCAGCAAAATATAGTATATTTAGACTTCAGCAAGGCATTTGACAAAGTAGACCACAACCTACTTCTTGGTAAGCTAGAAAAATGTGGGATAGACAGCATCACCACCAGATGGATTTGTAACTGGCTGACAAACCGTACTCAATGAGTAGTCCTTAATGGTACTACATCTACATGGAGGGAAGTAAGCAGTGGGGTACCACAAGGTTCTTAGGCCCAGTACTCTTCAATATCTTCATAAATGACAGATGAGGGAATAGGAGAAAAGCAAGGTTTTACACCTGGACAGGG
Organism: Azemiops feae; assembly: GCA_023970755.1. Taxonomy (NCBI): domain Eukaryota; kingdom Metazoa; phylum Chordata; class Lepidosauria; order Squamata; family Viperidae; genus Azemiops; species Azemiops feae. The sequence goes on from JALGBA010000587.1 coordinate 311,422, forward strand.
AAAACCAAAGGTACAAGTTCAGATTAGGTGAAGCCTGGCTCAAAAACAGTAACTGTGAGAGGGACCTTGGAATCCTAATGGACAATCACTTAAACATGAGTCAGCAGTGTGCAACAGCAGCCAAAAAAGCTAATACAATCCTTGGTAGTATAAACAGAGACATAGAATCAAAATCATGTGAAGTATTAGTACCACTTTTTAAAGTCTTAGTAAGACCACACCTGGAATACTGCATTCAGTTTTGGTCGTCAAATTACAAAAAAGATGTTGAGACTTTGGAAAAAATACAAAGAAGAGCAACTAAGATGATTAAAGGCCTGGAGACAAAAACATATGAAGAACGGTTGCAGGATTTGGGTTTGGCTAGTCTAGAGAAAAAAAGGACTAGGGGGAACATGATAGCAGTATTCCAGTATTTGAGAGGCTGTCACACAGAAGAGGGGGTCAATTTTTTTTCCAAAGCACCAGAGGGCAGGACAAGAAACAATGGATGGAAACTAATCAAAGAGAGAAACAACCTGGAATTAAGGAGAAACAGTGAGAACAATTAACCAGTGGAACAGATTGCCTTCAAACATTGTGGGTGCTTCATCACTGGAGGTTTTTAAGAAAAGACTGGACAGTCACTTGTCTGAAATGGTATAGGTCTCCTGCTTGAACAGGGGGTTGGACTAGAAAACCACCAAGGTCCCTTCCAGCTCTATTCTGATTCACATGAAGAAGAAATAGAAATGTGTAGTTAAATTACAGTATTCTGGCAGAAAGTTTTTGAAGTAATACATTGCAGAATTTCAGAAAATTCATTGATATTCGCTAGCTTTCTTTCTTAGAAACAGAGACACTATAAGCATTTGTTCAAAATCAGTAGGAACCACTGCTAGCAGTTGGTAAATCTGGATACTGAAGCCTTTTTATTTTTTGCTTTATTCACTCCAACTAACTCTACAGTTATGATACATATTAAGATTTTTGCTGATTTTCAAGGAGATATTGTGATTTTAATGTTTGAACTAAAATTTAGTTTTGTCCCCAAAATCAATTTGATTAATATTAGGGCATTAGTGCACATATCTGTATTTTGCAATAGAGCTTACATGGGAAAATCCTTTAGGTAATGGTTCCCCATACTGTAAACCAACTCTCTTATTTTCTCAGCCTCTTTGAATCCTATTTATTTATGTATTTGATTTCATACTTTGCATCTATCTTTTTCTCACTGTACCCATTAAGCAATAACTTTCTTTCATCCTTATTTTTGCAGCAATCATATGCATTTGTTTTTTACAACTTCTTTCATTTAATCACTCCACCAAGCATCTGTTGCCATGATTTCTGTTATCGTAACTCATACATTTCTGTAATCTTTTTAGTCTTTTACCAAAAAAAATTCATTTGCATTATTTTCCTTCTGTCAATTGATTATCTTGGTAAATTAATCTATCTTCAGTTTTTTTCATACAGGTCTTATATCTTCTTCAGCAATCATTCAACTTTCCACATTTGTTTCTTTCCCTTTTTTCTTTTTCTATATACATTTTTGTACTCACATTTTCACATTTTTGACACCTTTGTATCCTACCTTATTTATCTAAATCTTTCATCATAAATGATCAAATAATTATTTTAAATTTGAATCTACTTCTTTGCCATTTGTACATATAAATGTACAAATGGCAAAAAAAATTACAAATGTAAATAACATTTACATTTAAAACACATATTCAAAACAGACTTTTTTTACAAATACACATTTATTCTCATTCATAACTGAATCTCCTAATGGCCAAATTACTTTTTCTGTACTTTTTTGTTTTCACTCAATAATTCATGTCATTTAAATAGAGAGTGTTTCCCTTAGATCGCATTCATTTAGAATGTGCTATAATTTCTCTGAAAACTTATCTCTGATTCTTCCATGATCCCCTTTCACTATCATGCAAATATCACAAAACTATAGGTGTCTGCATTAATATTAATCAAATAATATTTTCTGTATTTTTTCTAATTCATTCATTCATAACAGTGCTTTTTACTAACACCCAAGAAGGTGTAGACTAGGTCAGCAGCCTTAGACATATCCTGCTAAGAATAACGAAAGTATTGATCAGCTACGGCATACTTTGGTCAGAATGTCATAAGTGCACCCAAAGTCCCACATATGCTCACACTATTACTGAGATCTCTAAACTAGAGGCTACTTTGCAAGCCAACATACTGTTACTTGCAATTCACCAATTCAAAGTACACTGAAGTGTACTAACACATATTTATATAGACTTAAAATCACTATTTGTTGATTTATTTATTATTTTATTTACAGGGTCATAAAAGGGTGGTTTTTTAATGTATTTGATGTAAAAAAAGATGTTGAGACTTTAGAAAAAGAGAAGAGCAACAAAGATGATTAAAGGGCTGGAGGCTAAAATATATAAAGAATGGTTGCAGGAATTGGGTATGTGTAGTCTAGTGAAAAGAAGAATAGGAATGACATGATAGCAGTGTTCCAATATTTGAGGGGCTGCCACAAAGAAGACTGGGTCAACCTATTCTCCAAAGCATCTCAAGGCAAGACAAGAAGCAATTAATAGAAATTAATCAAGGAGAGAACCAACCTAGAACTAAGGACAGACTTTCTGACAATGTGAACAATTAACCACTGGAACAGCTTGCCTCCTGAAATTGTGGGTGCTCCATCACTGGAGGTTTTTAAGAGTCCAAGTCCAAAGAAAGTCTAGAATGGTATAGGATTTCCTGCCAAGGGCAGGGGGTTAGACCTCCAAGATCCCTTGCAACCCTATTATTCTATGTTCTACATTCAATTTATATAGCCACCCATTTCAAAGCAGTGACTCTGGGTGGCAAACAATCGTAGAAACAATTAAAATAGTTAAAACACAATACAAAAAAAAAGAAATAAAATACAAATAGCAGCCAAAAGATATGTGTCAAACTAACCAGGAAATGAAATTCTTTGTACATTTATCATGCCTCTTTTATTTATAACTCAAGGCAGTAAATATACCTAACACTCCTGCCTTTTATTTTCTCCACAACGTTAAGGAGGTGGGTTGGGCTGAGAGAGTGTGACTAGACCAAAATCACCCAGCTGGCTGTCATGCCTAATAAATTGTTAGGTGCACGAAAATATGAGCTACTGCTTTTAGTTGGGCAAGTAAATGAATTCTTAAGCTCATTTCCAAAATTCCCAATATATTTATACAGTTAGAAGTAAAGAACCAATGGTCCTATACCCAACTTGTCTGTCCTTGGCTACATAAAACCTTTCTTAGGAACTAGGTTAGATAAGTGTGGGTGCACTGCATGTCCCCTCAAATGTTGCCACCTGATGGGACCTTGAAGGTGTGCTTTTCAGTGGCTGCCTGAGCCCTTTGCAACAGCCTCCCACCTGAGATCTGAGATCTACTCTTTGAGCTTTCCAGAATGCCATGAAAACTTGGCTCTTCCCCTCACTAACCCCTAGTGTGGTAGTACTGTGTTGGTGTTAATGTCATTCTAGTTTAATATTTATCACATTGAGTCATTTCTGGAAGAGGAAGGAAACTTAGTATGCATTTCTGAGTCTTGAAAGGAAGACCAGATTGGAACTGAATTGACCCATTTATGTCTATCTGAATATTAATTTAAAACATCAGAAAAGAGGGCAAAGGGGGGAGCATAACTGTGATCCAAAAAGCCTTCCACTCACATGCAGAAGTTGAAGGTATGTCTTTGATGATTCTGCTGATTTACATCTACCTATTTGCCATTCAGGCTATCTATAAATTGCTAGAGATAGGAAAAATATTCCTTGGAGATTTCAACATCCAGACTGCATCATGAGTATAAATCCTGGACAACTGTGACAACATGTAGATATTTTCATATATCACTGGCACAACATATAGTGCAGAAGATATATGCATGGTTTGATCCTGTAATATAAAGAGGATATGATGAAACTGGAGGGGTTCATCACCATCTCTCTGTCACAATCAGAAGACTGGATAAATATCGGCTGAACTGATGTAAAGTTTATTAAGATAACCTACCCACCCCGTAAAGTATCAAAAGATCTGCTGAATGTTGTGGGAGATTTTCCAAGAAACAGGCTTTGCAATTTGAATAACAAACTAATGCAGAAAAAGGAGAGCATGCATTCTTCTGCCTTTTCATACATGACAACTTTACCCAAAGGAAATGCGTGAGGCTTCAGTGGAACTCTTTACTCCTCCCATTACTTCACCAAAGCAGCAGGAGGAAAAAAGTAAACCTGCTTCATACTAGACTGCACAATACTGTAAAATGCCTTTAACAGTTGTCATAGAAACTACTGCTCCCTCTCAGCAGCCTGGAAAATGTGAGAGAAAATGGAAGATTTTTTTAAAAAAATCCTAAATAGTGCATTTTGTCTATTCACTTTCAACAGGGTCTACAGGGAATGGATATAGTTTTACAGGTTTGGTTGAAGTTGGTAGGTTTAAAAAAAAATCTGGTTTGTCAGATGTTATACAGCTCTGTAACTATATAAACTACCTTGGATGCTCATTCCAAAAAGAAACTCATTTGTCATAGAAAGAAAATTAAAAAAATTAAACTAAAAGAAAACTAATTATAATTATTCACACCAAATAGAAATACAGAGACAGGAGAAACTCTGCTATTGTAATATGGACATCATTTATAGACTTACACAAATTGTAAATTCACCAATAAATGCAAACTTGTAATGAAGAATTTAAATAAATGTGCCAGATTCATGTATTGAGACCAAAATATTATACTGTTACCTTTTAAAATCTGTTCATTTAATGCAAGCAAGATCATATTTTCCTTTTGTTTACATAATCTTTAATATGTAAGATATTTGGATATTACCCTTCTTTTACCACTTTATAGAGAAGTAAATTGTTTAAGATACAAACAACACAATCCAACTAGGTTTCTACTCAGAAACTGACTGTGTTCAGTGGGACGCACATACACTCCCAATAAACTGGCGTTCAAGTGTAATCACGGAGCCCAAGGCTTTATCCTTCCAATTAGAAATCGCGTCCCGAGTCTTGTCATATTTTCAGGGCAAAATCTACTGAGACACCCCACCACCCCCGGCCCCTCCAGGGCGGGCGAAGGAAAAAGCCAAGGATACGCTGTAAGCAAAAGGTGCCTTCCGTGGTGGTCACGGTCGTGGCTTCCTCCATGTTGTTCTCTCTAGCAGCTCCGCCCCGACGCGTTCTTGGGTTGCCCCTGGTAACCGCCCGGCCGTCCTTTGCGGGAATTCGCGCTGTCATGCTAGCAAGGCACGCGCGAACTTCCGTTAACGGAATGATTGACGGGGTGCTAAGGCTGGCGCCGCTCTATCCTCGCTATCTCTGTGGTCAGTACCCTGCAGGAGATTTTTCATTGGGGTGTAATTTTATAGGCGAAACGTGAGTTTGATCGGTTTGATACGGTCACCTCTCCATCCGTTATCAGGGAGATTCTCGACCGCTTATCTGTTGCTCCTTTGTTTGAAGCCCCCTCCCATCAAAAAACAAATAGCTTTTTAATGCTTATCCAAATACAATACGTAAGCGTTCACCCTGAAGCCATTAGTTTTTTGGCGTACGGGCAATGTTTAGTAGCTTGTATAGCTACGTTCATTTTCCTTCGCATTGAAAGGTTACGACCCGAATATTGTTAATCATAAGCAGTATATCTAAATAAAAAGCTTGTTTCTAAAATTAATAAATCTTAATTATTTAGCTGTTAGAATGCAATCGTTGCTGTCATTTTCATATTTTTGCAAGCAGTTCATTCAGATGTAAGGGTTTTTTTCTTTCTTGTGCTAGCTCTGTAAGTGATGATTTAGTTACAGCATATGAAGGATTATTTTTTTAAAAAAGAACCCTTCCCTGAATAACCAAATCCACTTCCATATGACTGCCAAGAAAACTGCATGAGTGCAGGGCAATTCGAAAATATTGCTAGTAACTTTTAAAACTGACATATTTGTTCATTACATAAAATAATCTGGAGAGCCGTATTATCTATTTTGCATCATGCCAAGATAGACTTAATGGTGATGTGTAAGAAAACCTTTTTGCGATAGCATTCCAGCACTGAATTATTTCTTTGGGTGAGCTTTTTTAGTTACAGTATCTACAATTCTTCATAGAATCATAGGGCTGATGACTCTTCTAGTCCAACTCCCTGCTCAAGGTAGGAGTCTTATACTTACCCAGTCAAATGGTTTCCCAGTCTATTTGAAAATCTCCTCAAATCAACCTCATGTTTAAACAATAGTTGCAAATGACTTCACTTTATACTGTATACAAATACCCATCATTTTGTTCCTTTTGAGAATAATAAACATTATGCAGGGCACGGAAAAGGAACATGAAAGAGTATGCCAAATAAATTCTCATCCCTCTCTTTTTCATGATCTCATTGACTCCATACAACCAAAACTGGAATGGGACAATTCGCCAATTAGACTAGGCTAGACTACATGAATCTGACAATTTGAATCCGTCTAGAGCTGACAAGTATTCTCTTACTTTATTTTTGCATATTTTAATTTCCATTCCTAACCTGTCATTTACAGTTCAGTTTTTGGTAAGTTATGTTTTCTTTTTGTGTAAAGGCAGATGCAAAGTAAAAATTAAGTAGTTCTGCTTTCTCTCTGTTGCCTGTTACTTCTTTGCCATCTTTTCCCATTAATGGACCGATTATTTCTTTGACTTTCTTCTTATTTTTTATGTGTTGTAAGAAACCTTTTTTATTGTTTTTGACATTTGTTGCAAGTCTTACTTCGTTCAAAGCCTTAGCTTTCCTAACTTCATCTTTGCAGGTTCAGGCTCTTTGTTGGTATCCTGCCTTAGTTACATGTCCCTCTTTCCATTTTTTGTACTTATCCTTTTTTCTCTCAGTTGGTCTGAGAGTTCTTTGTGCAACAATGTGATTTTTCTTTTTTTTCTTTTTTCCAGTGGTATTGAACTGGGATGGGCTTTTATAACTGTGTTTTTCAGAGTTTTCCAAGCTTCTTGAGTTGACTTCCCCTTTAAGATTTTCATCCATGAAATCATTCCCAAGCTGAGTTTGTTAAAATCAGCTCTTTTAAAGTGTGGGACACTGGTTTGATTATGTTCTGCTGCTTGTTCTGTTTTATATCGAATTCTAATATGACATGGTCAGTGCCCCCTAAAGTTCCTGAAACTTCAATCCCCTCTATCACTTCTTCTGTATTGGTAAGTATAAGGTCCTGTACAGTGTCCCTCTAGTTGCCTCCTCTACCTATTGGGTGATGAGGTTTTCAGCTAGGTGGGTCAGGAATCTGTTCAATCTCTCATTTGTTGCAGAGTTTGTCTGCTAGTTCAGGGCTTTTCAACCAGTGGTACGGGTACCACCTGTGGTACATTGGCACCTGGCAGGTGGTACGCGACCATCCTAGGAAAGTGGTAGCGGGGGAGAGGAATGAGCTGAACCGGTGGCAGCACCGCACAAGCCTGAGCGAGAGATGGCTGGAGTGCAGGGCTGTCAGGGCTCAGTGGAAGCGCCAGGATCAGTGCCGCTTTCCAGCTGATTGGCGCTTCAGGGCTGTCAGGGCTCAGTGGAAGCGCCAGGATCAGTGCCAGGCTCCAGCTGGAGCTCGGCGCTGATCCTGGCGCTTCTGCCGAGCCCAGAAGAATCGCCAATCAGCTGGAATGTTGCAGCATCTCCAGGGTCTTGTGATTTACATTCAGATGCTTGGCAACTGTATTCATATTTATGACGGTCACAGTGTCCCAGGGTCATGTGAAGTGGCCAAAACCTGCTGCAACCACCCAGCAGACGGGGGGAATAAAAAACAAACACCACCCACCCCACCCCACCCCCGCTGCCAATCCTCAACAGAAATGTTCACAGCAATGAAAACCTCGGACAGGAGGAAGAGCGCCGCCAGGTGGGCAGGCAGGTGTCTTGCTCTGCTGTGGCTTGGGGGGGCACTTTTTTCAGTGCCATTGTAACTTCGAACAGTCACTAAGCGAATTGTTGTAAGTCGAGGACTACCTGTACTTTATCACTTTTTTTTCCTTTTGGGGGAGGTCATCAAGTTTTTGACACCTTGCTAGGCGACTGGTGGTACTAGGATGTTGCCATATCCTAAAAGTGGTACAATGGGTGAAAAGGTTGAAAAGCCCTGTGCTAGTTGATATCAGGGTAGTTAACGTCCCCCATAACTACTGTAGTGTGTTTCCTACATACATTGGTTAACTGATTAGCAAAGAGTTGATACATGTAGATACATAAATGTACTGTAAATTAGTATTCTTAAATATGACACTTGTTTTCTGTTGCTTTTCTTTTCAACTTTGCATTGTTACTAAGGAGTTTGGGGGTAATCTGTTTTTTTGTTTTGTCTTTCAAAAAGGACAAAAATAAAGTATAAATTAAATATATCATTATTCTTTAATTAGTATGGACTATGAATTATGCATTAGAGGTTATTAAGATGTTTCCAATGTTGGCATTTGATCTCACTGCAATTTTCTAATTCAAAAATATGAAATATTTTGTACATGTTTCTTTTAAGTTTTTAACCTTCTTATCTTCAGGTGAAATGAAAATGGTGACACCTCCTGTTTAAGAAAGGAAACTATTCTAAAAGGTGTATTTCTTTCACAGATTTGATATTTTTTGTGGTTACAGTATAGTATGTCATAGTGCAGAATATATATTAATCCATTTTAATTAATTTTACATCTGTTTTTTTATCACAACACACACACACACACACACAGATATATAGATAAACATAAAGTATTGAAAAGACAACTTTACTTACAGTATACAATTGACTGAATTATGAAAAAAGTCATTTTTTGTAAATAATTATTAAGGCTTTATGCAATTACCCAAGGAAAAGAATCATGCTCAATACCTATTGATGTAACAAACAACAACTAAAAGAAAGTATTTTGCAAATGCCATATTCTAATTGTCTAATATTTATATATTCTGATATTTAAAATACTGGAATTGGGAAGAGAAGATATTGGCCCTGTGCTACAAAGGAGGGTCATTGCTCAGTACTAATACAGTACACTCTTGGAAATATTTTGGAAGCTGTATCGAAAAATAGATCAGCTAACAACAATTTATTTACACTTAACAAAGACATAAATCTATTAAGTTCTAGAATAGGGGTGGGCTGATTTGCCGCCAAGTGGCATATTTAATAACAGTACTATATTCTTGTTATTCAAAATGTTAAAGCCTTTGGCCACTAGGTGGCAACAGATATAAATTAATTCAAAATAATTGCACTGTTTCAAGTTCAGTTCCTTATTTTCCTCCTAAAATTTCCAAAAGCTGCTCTTTCTTACCTTTTTGTTTTGTTTGTGAAACATTACCAAATTAGTATTTTGATAAGAATCAGCAAAATGAATGAATACATTCAGAAAAAAAACAGAAAAAAACATCTTTTCCTGTAGTCTCCCCATTGCCCTCATTCTCACCCTCATAAAATGCAAAAATAGGTGAATTTAAATAAAACAAAGTACAAAAAACATGTATGTATGAAGAACATGTAAAATTAAAATCATGTTTGCATATTTCAGATAGCATCTCCTTCATAAAAGGAAAGAGAAGAAGAGAACAATCAATAAAAGCCGTTGGTTCCCTTCTTGGAAGGTTTGTAGGGCCAGACTAAATCTATCTGTCTGCTTGCTAAGAGGCAATAGCGACTTACAGAATAACAGAATTGGAAGGAACCCCCTGCTCAAGCAGGAGACCCTATACCATTTCAATCTCTTCTTATAAGCCTCCAGTGATCGAGCACCCACAACTTCTGAAGGCAAGCCTTCCACTTTATGCAATAGTTCATTATGCTATTTAACTAATTGGATATAAACTAGTCATGTGTTTGAGCTGAAAGCCACGCAATTGAACATTTCTAGGATATGTCCAGTTTTTAACATTTACACTTGAGTTTTACTAAATTGATCTCCAAATTCTTTTACATCCAGCATTTTTATTACAGTCCTTTTGAGCTTCCCATAGATCTTTCCAAAACTGAATTGTTTCCTTTTTGTTTGGTTTTCCATTTTTACAATTTCTATTACCATATATACTCTGGTCTTAGTGAAACAGCTGATTTTGCCTAAATTGGATGGTTTCTGCCTCATAGCATTCAATTTTCCCTGTATTGCTGTTATTTGTTGCTTTATGATTTCCAAAGCTTCAATTTTTCTAGTGCTAAGCCAATATTTTTTCCTTCAGCTTGTCTTGATCCTTACTTTCTTCAATTTTTGCTCTTTCATGTTCTTTAAATTACTTGCATCTGGTCTTGATTTCTTTATCTTGGCCTCCAGTCTGACCTTCCACATTGGGATTGAATGTGATTTTACTTTTGGTTTTCCAATTTTGATACCCAGTTTTTCTGTAACCACCCCTGCTGTACTGTAGGCAGACCGATTTGTCTGTTTGATAGATGTTACTTCCATCCTTCCAAGCACATACTGTAACTTAAGTCTTAGATACTTTGTAGAAAGATAAACTTTTTCCCCATGCGGAACGATCTCTGAGGTGCTCTTTTCTTATCAGCTTGCTTTTTGTAAATCTTTGAGACTTTTGTCAAAGCTTTCTTTGCATTGTCCCACACACCCCTCCAAGCAGACACCCACTGATCTAACGTTTGAGAAATAGGAGGCTCCTGGGGATATTCAGGCATCGGGATAAAATCCCTTCCAGTGGCTATCTTAAATGGTGTAAGTCTGATGCTGCTGTGTACAGTATTGTTGTAAGCCACTTCAGCGAAGGGGAGGAGATCAGTCCAATTTGTCTGCTGATAATCCACATAGCATCGAAAATATTGCTCCACCATTGCGTTAGCCTTTTCACACGCCCCATTCGTAGAGGGATGAAAAGCCAATGACAGTCCTTGCATGGAACCAATTAGTTTGAGGAAATCCCTCCAGAAACTGGCTGTAAATTAAACCCTCCGGTCAGAAATTATTCGTTTTGGTGCGCCATGCAATCGGTAGATATGTTTTAGAAACAATTTGCCTAGTCTCTGTGCAGATGGGAGTCCAGAACATGCTATAAAGCAGGGATGTCAAACTGCCAGCCTGCGGGCCGGATGCGTCATGGCAAAATTGCGCCCACCCCATTACCGGCAATGGAAAAAAAGTTGTGATATGTCACGACATGTCATGTGATGTTGCGAGTTTGACACCCCTGCTATAAAGTGAGCTTGCTTTGAGAAAAGATCAATCACAGTCCATATTACCGTATTTCCCCTACTCTCCGGTAATTCAACAATAAAATCCATAACAATCTCTTCCCACGGCTGGGAAGGGTCTACGACAGGCTGTAAAAATCCAGGAGGCTTTCCTGGGATCCTTTTCACAGTAGCACAGACTGCACAACTTTTTACATAACTCTCCACACCTTTTTTTAAATTTGGCCACCAAAATTGCCTCTGAATGAGATGTAGTGTCTTTAAATAACCAAAGTGACCAGCTTGCTGTACATCGTGGCTGCGTTGGAGCGCTTGGAGCCTGAGTGTTCAGGCAAATATAATTTTCTCCCTTTCCAAACCAATCCATCCCTATGGGTCAGGATGGTTTGATTTTCCTTGAACCATTGATCATTTTTCAGTTCTTCTTTTAATTTTTCTATTAATGGGTCACTTGGATTAGGTGACCTCATGTGTTGTTGTTTTCCAGGGTTTATCTGAGAAATAACTTGTGATGGTGGCATAATAGGGTTTATGATTTGTTCGCATTGGCTTTTGTATTGAAGTAACCTAGAGAGGGCACTAGCCAATTTTTTTTTTTCCCCTGGTATATATTTCAGGGTAAAATTAAAACAATTAAAATATTGCACCCAGCGAACTTTTTTGGGAGAGAGTTTGCAGGGAGTTTTCAGTGCCTCTAAGTCAGGGGTCAGCAACCTTAAACACTCAAAGAGCCATTTGGACCCGTTTCCCAGAGAAAAGAAAACTGGGAGCCGCAAAACCTGCGCGTGCGCGCGCAGGAGGAAGGGAGTTTGATTGAAGAGTTTAATTAAAAAGAAATAGAGGCTGTTGTGCATGAATTCTCTCTCTCTCTCTCTCCCCCTCCCTCCCTCCCTCTCTCCGATCTTGTGCTCACCTGGCAAGCTGGCTTCACGCTGTTCTCCAACAAGCTGACACACATTCTTATTGGTCTGGCTCTCTCCTGCCCTTGGTCTGCCAGTCCTCTTCCCCCACTCAGTGTGAGTGTGTGTGTGTGTGTGTGTGTGTGTGTGTGAGAGAGAGAGAGAGAGAGAGAGAGAGCTGCTGCTTTCTGCTGCTTCCTGCGGAGACGCAGCAAAGGCAGGAGCCCCGCCCAATAAGCTTGTCAGCTTGTCGGAGAACAGCGTGAGGCCATTCTCTTTTTTACACACACAGAGAGAGAGAGAGAGAGAGAGAGAGAGAGAAGCACAAGTGCCTCTCTCTGCCTCTGTCTCTCTCTCTGCAAATGGTGGAGGAAGCTGGGAGCCGCAGATTGCCGACCGTGCTCTAAGTTCTTGTGATCAGTCCAAACCTCAAAAGGCACCTTGTTCCCCTCTAGAAAATGACGCCAAGTCAATAAAGCCCATCAGATGGCAAAACTTCTTTCTCCCAGACAGCCCATCTCCGTTCTGTGTCAATGAGTTTTTCAAAGTGTAAAAGCAGGGTTGTAATTCTCCTTTTGGGTTCTTTTGTAATAGGATTGCCCCCACAGCCACATCGCTGGCATCAGCTTGAATGATAAACTGCTCTTCAGGATGAGTTTGACGGCAAACAGTCTTTTTAAGTTCTCAAAAGCAGTCTGGCACTCTAACGACCAGCGTAGGATTTCGCCTGGTCGTGGTTTACCCCCATCTTTGCCAGTTTTTAATAGTTCAGTGATGGGCAAAGCAATTTCAGCAAATGAGGGGATAAATTGGCAATAGAAATTAGCAAATCCTAGAAAGCTCTGAAGTTGTTTTCGAGTTTGTGGGGGCTGCCATTCGATTACAGCTTTCACTTTTGCTGGGTCCATCTCTATTCTTTCGTTGGAGATTCTGTAACCCAGATAATCCAAACATGCCTGATGGAATTCACATTTTGAGAGTTTTGCATAGAGTTTTGCCTTCAGCAGTTTTTTAAGCACCTCTTGTACTAAAATTGTATGTTCTGCCATAGTCTCTGTATAGATTAAGATGTCATCAAGATAAACCAAAAACCCCTTATACAAATGATCATGCAGCACCTGGTTGATCAGCTGCATGAACACAGCAGGAGCTCCTTGTAATCCAAAAGGCATGACTTTGAACTGAAAATTTCCCAGGGGTCTGTTAAAGGCAGTTTTCCATTCATCCCCTTTTCTTATTCTCACGCGATAATATGCCTCTCTTAGGTCTAATTTGGTAAATACTCACCCTTTCGCCAGGTGGGCTAATATGTCCTTCATTAAAGGGAGAGGGTACATATTTTCCACGCTGACCGCGTTCAGACCTTTAAAATCAACGCAGAGTCTAAGAGATCCATCTTTTTTTCCCTTAAACAGTATGGGGGTGGCCACTTGGGATTTTGTGGTTCAATGAAGCCCCTCGCCAAATTTTTATCTATATACTCTCGCAGTTCATTCACCTTGAGAAGGGTCATTGCATACATTTTCGGTTTTGGCAATTTTGCTCCCGGCAGGATCTCAATAGCACAGTCAGTGGTTTTAGGGGGGGGGGGTAGGACGTCACATTCTGTCTCACTAAACACTTTAGCCAAATCTCAGTATTCGCTGGGAATGAGAGGTACTCCTGGCAGAGGATCTGCTGCTGTTCTTAGAGTTTCTGATGGCTGCGTTGAGATTCCGCTGGTGGCACCAGAGGGGTGGGGGGTGATGGTCGTATGGGTAATCTTAGGGTTTTCATCCCCTTTTCCCACCATATTAGAGGTTTCCACTTGTCTGGCCAAGCTAATCCCAAAATCACTGTTTCAGTCATTTTTGGGGCCACCATGAATCAAACTCCCAATGTTCTCCCACCTCTAGTCGTACAGGCTCCATCAGGTGGGTGGCTAAAACTCCGCCCATTAAGGATCCATCCACCTGTTCGAACCTCATGGGGGATGAAAGCTTTTTTGCTCAGATGCCTAATTTGAGAACAGTAGGGAGATTGATCAGGCATTATGAGCACCCAGAGTATACTAATAGATGTAAGTCCATTTGGCTACCTGTCTTAGGGACTATGATCTTTGCAGAGAGGGAAAAAGGTGGAACAGGTTTGTTAGAGTTTTACAGCTTTCCAGCACAAAAATAAGCACAAAAATAAGCACACATTCAAAATGAGCAGGAGGCGTAGTTTAGAAAAACTTTATCTATAATATATATATAAACATGATACATACAGTTTCATTCAGTTCTTGGCAACGTGGTAGAGAACAATAACAACTAATTCAGGAGATCAGGACTCAGGAGAGACTAAACCACGCCCAGACCTAGGCTGGCTCACATGCTTCTCACAGCCAATCCTGTGTCTCAGTTAAATAACAGTTCCCATTGGCTGGTTCATTGCTATGGCTATTCCAGTTCATAAATTCTTACACACTGACACTCCTCCCTTTATGACTGGAATAGACATAAAACCAAATAATTTAATACTCTTCCCATGGTGCACTCCACCCAATGGCTTGATCATTACATCTGCCAGATTGTCATCTGAAGAACAATGAAGCAAACGAATTAGTTTACTTTTGATGGCTTCTCTGACATTACAATACTTAATGTCCACATGCTTGCTTCTACTTTTCACTCTGTCACCTGTTGCCATTTTAATGCAAGCAGCATTATCTTCAAATACTGTTATAGCTTCTTTAACTTCTATACTTAAATCCTTTAACAGCTATATATACCAGGTTATCTCTGAACAAAGTTCAGGCAGAGCAATAATTTCTGCCTCCGCAGTAGAAATAGTTACAGTTGTTTGTTTTCTGGACTTCCATCCAATCAAAGTCCCTCCAAATAATACCACAAACCCAGAATTGGACTTTCTGGTTTGCACATCATTGGCATAATCACTGTCAACATAACATTTTAACTTTAATTCTTCAGAGACCTGTATTTGAAGACCCAAATTCACAGTTCCCTTCAAATACCTGAGTATTCTCCAGCATGAAGAATGGATAATCCACGAATGGGTTAACTCTGACCTCCTGCCCAATTAGACCAAGTCAGTCAAAGTTGCCATGCCTGTCCTGGCTCAGGTCACGCCCCAGTTTCGATTTGGTCTTCAGCCCAGACAGACGTGGTAGATTTGGCTCCCAGCTACTTGAGAACAGCAGGTTTTATTAAGTTTATTCCATTCATGGATTCTTGTTGATTTTCGTGCCTCTCCCCCTCTCTCTCTATTCGTTATTGTCAGTGCTGATTTCTTGCTTATAGTGAACCTTTTGGGGGGGAAAGAGTTCCCTGTTCTTCAGGCCTTGAAAATTACTCGGCCGATCAGGCTCCTTATAGTCATTACTCGTAATTACTGATTTATCTTTTAAAGAGAGCAGTTTGGGGAAAAGGGAGTGCTCCCTGTTATCTAGGCTGCCTTGGGCCTTGAAATTATTTAACGGCCCATTTCTCCTTTGATTTATTCTCTCTTCAGAGGACCAAAAGGGAGGCTTGGCAGCTCTTAATTTAACCAGGATTCAAGGAAAACTGTCTTTTCCTGGACAAAGCGACTAAATCAGCTTACTTTCATTTTCCCCTGGTCCAGATTGCTGGCGGCCGCCATTTTAGTCTGCAGCAAGCAGTCAAGGCCTTGAATTCCTGACGGAGCAGGGGAGGGAGTAATCCAAAAGGCCACTCATTTGCATTCCTCCTGTTGGAATCATTATTCAGTGTGTGTCAGGGGATTTTGATTCTAATCAGGCCTTTGGCTGCTTGCCATTTTAGGCCTTACTTGCTGCTGGCCACGAGGGCTCTGCTTGACCCTATGTTGCAGCACAGATACTGTGGCCCCCTGTATTTGTACACACCAGGCCTAACAAAATTGGACCCAGCGTCAGTTGCTCTCTTCTAACAATCATCACTCAACACTCATTTGGGCATTGCCAGTTATAGCCTGTTGCCATAGTCTACATCTAGTGAACGGTCAATACTGAGCTTGCCGTCACTAAGTGAGACACGTGTGATCCCGTCACTAAACGCAAACTTGACCTCAACGATAGGTCTCCCACGCTCAGTTTCATCATCGCTAAGTGACGTGCGACATCCGTCGCTAAGTGTGACTCCGTGCTTGCCGGTGGGCCGGACTATCACAGATCCACGTGCAGGCCGGTCCCACCTTGGTGGTTAACAGCCACATCTCTTGCAGACCGAGACGCTTCAGCACCCCACTGAAAACTCTCGCTTTACAATGGCAGATAACACCGAGCCACAGGCTTCCACTTCAGGTGGACACACAAAGCATAAGTCCTCTAGTCAGGAGGCAGCTGCAAAAATCAAGGCCAAAACTAAGGCCGGCTCAAACAAGCGAGCCTCCAAGGCGGCCGACAAACAGGCCAGCCACAGGCATCGTGCCTTGGAGAAACAGTTCTCCCGTGCACAAAAACTGGCTGTAGGGGAGACAGTCAATCCGCCCCCTACCACAATGGCGACACTGCCTTGTGGCCCACACCCTGAGCCCCCCGCACCCGTATGGTCCCCAGAACGGGACTCCGATGGGGCTTTTTCAACTGGCCATTATCAGGAGCACTTTTCCCTCTTTGAAGAGGAACAGGGGTCTCAGGATCCTAAGACACCAGAAGCCACATTTACTCCAACTGCAGTGGGGCTTCGACCTCTTGAGAGATCGTCCTTCGCGGGCCAAGTGCAGGCTCCAACTGCCACTTTTACCCCCACAGCAGCGGGGCTTCGCAATCTGAGGACCCAGTCTTCAAAGCTCATCTATAGGCTATGGTTTCCCAGGCAGTTGCTCAGGCTATGACGCCCACGGGGCGTACACAAGTGGCCTCCGCTCCCATGGTCTCCACGGCATCACCAGACCTCTCGAGGTCCGGCGCTCTCCAATACCCAGAATCAGATTCACCACCTCACTCCTTTGCCAGCGGTGTCTTGGAATACGTGGAGTATAGCCACGCGGAGGGGCAGTGGTCAGACGATGAGGAACCTCCTCCTCTCGTAGGCTTGTTTAATCCCGCGCTCTTTCCGTCCCTGCTCCGCAAGGCCTGTGTGACCGGTAAGATAAATCCGGTTCAGCCATCGGTACCTGAACCGGTACCTGAACAGGCTCCTAGCCAGGACACGGACCCGTTGTTTTCTGAACCGGTTGTGATACACAAACAAATCCCTTGCCCCCCCATGTTCTTGAAATCCATTCAGGGGCAATGGGAATTCCCAGGTGCTTTTCCCTCAATAGGGGGAATCGACCGTAAGTTGATTGACACGGTGCTGGTCTTGAATGAGGCGCTGGAAGTGCCTGAGGTGGACGAGTCCTTAACCCCTTTGTTTTCAGACTCCAAGGTGCCAGGGGATATGGCGGAAGCCTTGAAGGCCGAGGATAAAAAGTCTGAGATTTCCTTCCGCAGGGCACACCAGGCTTCAGCTTGGGCAATAAGAGTGTCCACCTCAACTTCCTTCTTCGCCTGGATCTCTCTCATCTGGCTCCACCAACTCCAGGCCAGAATTCCTCCTGAGGAGGTAAGAGTCCATCAGGACTTAACTAAGTTAATGGCGGCCTCGGAATATATGGCAGATGTGTCTCTGCATGCCGCCAGATTCTCGGCCCGTGCCATATCCTCCAACATCGCCGCACGCAGGTTACTATGGCTCAGGAATTGGAGGGCCGACACCAAGCACAAATGGCGAGTGGCCGCCACCCCGTACCGCAGCGGCCATCTCTTTGGGGAGGCCCTGACTCCCTATTTAATAGAGAATAGAGAGAAACGGAGGGTAATTTCTCATCTTTCAAAGAGGTTGGGCCGACGGTTTTTCCCGTACACCCACCGGCAGTCCTTTCGTTCCGGACCAGATCCCTCCTCAGGCCAGGCCTCCCGGCCTTTTCCTGCCGGTCCAGACCACTTATTTGACCGGTCCAGCTATAGAGACAGATCCAGACCCCAGGTTCAGGGTAAACGGTCTTTTCGAGGCAGGGGTGGCCGTCCCTTTCATAAGTCTAAATGACTCAGGGAGGACCTCTCCCATAGGTGGCAGACTAACATACTTTCTCCACCAATGGGAGAACACGACCACATACTCTTGGGTGCTAAGCACCATCAGAGACGGATTGTCTCTGGAGTTCGTGACCTGGCCCCCTCGACGCTTTCTGTCCTGTCCCCCTCCAAGGAACCCAGTCAGAAAGGGCCTTATGAGGGAAGCCATTCAGCACCTGTTAAATATAAGAGCCATAGAGAAGGTGCCAGAGGATCAACTAAAAAAAAAGAAAAAAAAAGGCTTTTACTCCATCCTCTTTGTCGTTCCAAAGGCCTCAGGGGATGGAGGGCGATACTCGACCTCAAGGGCCTGAACTCCCATCTTTCATACCGGAAGTTCAAAATGCAGACGCTCCAGTCCATCTTGGCCAGCGTCAGACGGGGAGACTTCATGACATCAATAGATATGACGGAGGCATATCTCCACATACCGATACATCCAAACCACCGGCAATTTCTCCGTTTTTGCTACTTCAACAGCCATTACCAATACAAGGCCCTGCCGTTCGGCCTTTCGTCGGCTCCCAGGGTTTTCACCAAAATCCTGGCAGTACTCACTGCACAACTACAGTTGGTGCCGGTGCGCATCCAGTGTTACCTGGACGACATACTCATCCAGTCGTCTTCGGCTCGGTCAGCCCAGGCGGACCTGGCTCTCACTATAAAGACACTGCAGGACCATGGGTTCTCGGTCAATTTTCAAAAGAGCCAGCTGATTCCCTCAACCCGCCTTCTACACTTGGGCGCGGTCATAGACACAGACCTCTGTCGGGTCTACCTGTCTCAGGAACGTCAAAACAGCATTCGAGACATGGTCCTCAAGGTCCGCAGGGAGCGTGTAGTGGCACTGGCTATCCTTTCCCAGCTACTGGGCAAGATGATATCATGCATAGCGATAGTGCCTTGGGCCAGACTACACTCCAGAAACCTTCAATGGTTCTTGCTCCCATTTCAACGACTGGGCACAAGCTCTTCCAACCAAAGGGTACGGGTTCCATTCCAGACCCTAGGATCCCTTTTGTGGTGGACCTCCCCAGTGGTAGCCAGAGGATCGCTGTTCAAGGATCCCATTCGGCTAACCCTGACTACAGACGCCAGTCTGTTTGGCTGGGGAGCACATTTCCAGTCTCAGTTGGCTCAGGGCCGGTGGTCCCGGTCAGACCTGAAGCACAACATCAATTGGCTGGAACTCAGAGCTATTCATCTGGCCCTCCGCCACTTCCGCAAAGAGATTGCGAGGCATCACGTGCTAGTCCTCACGGACAACGTGGTGGCAAAAGCCCATGTGAACCGTCAAGGCGGTACTCGATCCCGGTCTCTCATGGCCGAGGCTCAATTATTCGGATCCTGGGCAGAACACAATCTCCTCTCCCTGAAGGCCGAACACATCTCAGGAGAGGCAAATCGGCAGGCGGATTACTTAAGCCGGGCTACAGTAGACCACTCAGAGTGGGGCCTACACCCGGATCTCTTCAAGGAGATATCAGAGAGGTTCGGGCGACCGGTTCTGGATCTGTTCGCCTCACCGGCGAACTCCCAGCTCCCAAGATTCTTCTCCCGGTTCCCCTCTCTGGGAGCGGAGAGGGTGGACGCCCTTCGCAGCCCATGGCCACAGGGCCTGCTGTATGCCTTTCCACCTCTCCCTCTGATCCCGGCAGTCATCAGGAAGGTACTGCAGGAATGGGCAGAGGTCGTATTCATTGCACCGCACTGGCCGAGACGACCGTGGTTTGCCGACCTCATGAGCCTATCAGTGGCCCCTCCGTGGAGGATTCCTCCAGATCAGATAAGGCTCATACAGGGAGTCATACATCACCCAGAGCCTCAGTGGCTCCAGTTAACCGCCTGGCACTTGAACGCCGGCTATTGACTCAAGACTCCTACTCATCGGGAGTGATCTCCATGATTCAAGCCTCCCGGAGGCCGGCAACCAATCGCATTTATGACTCCACATGGAGGAATTTCTGCCGTTGGTGCGAAAGCCATCACCTAGCTCTCTCAGAGGTGACTATTCCACGGCTCTTGGACTATCTGTTGGAGGGTGTTAATAGGGCTTGGCGCCCAACACTACATGCAGACAGGTCGCGGCTCTGTCCACAGTGTTTACCTGTGATAATGCAGAACCACTGGCTCAACACCCCATGGTCCGCTCCTTCATCAAGGGGGTCACCAACAGTAGACCGCCCGTGTTACATAGGTATCCAACTTGGGAGTTGCCGCAGGTCTTGCAGGCCCTTACCGGGTCATTTTTTGAGCCTATTAGGACCTGCAACCTTAGATCCTTGTCTCTCAAGGTCGCCTTCTTGGTCGCAGTTACTTCGGCCAGGCGTATCTCAGAGCTAGCAGCTCTTTCTGTCAGAGAGGACCTGTGTGTTTTTCATACGGACAGGGTGGTCCTACGTTTAGACCCCTCCTTTATTCCCAAGGTTAACACCTTGTTTCATAGGGCGCAGGAGGTTGTGTTGCCGGATTTGTGTCCCAACCCGTCTCATGAGTTGAAACAACAATGGCACACTTTGGAGGTCCACAGGGCATTGCGATATTACGTCAAGCGGACTGCGCCCTTTCGCAGATCTGAAGCCCTTTTTATCTCATTCCAGCCGGCCTCTAAGGGTCAGAAGGTTTCATCTTCTACCATTGGCAGGTGGATCAGGGCATGTATTGCGGAGGCGTATCAGGCGTGCTCCTTATCGGTTCCACGTCATGTGACGGCGCATTCCACTCGAAGTGCTGCTACCTCTGCAGCATGGACTACACAGGCCTCCATAGTTGACATTTGTAGGGCGGCGACGTGGTCTTCGCCTTCCCCTTTTGTACGCCATTATAAGCTTGATAAGTTTGCCTTGGCGGAGGCCTCTTTTGGTCGCAGGGTACTACAGCAAGTGGTGCCAGCGACAGGGACACTGGTCCAATCTGCTTCCCACCCGTAGGGACAGTAGGGCTTTGGTATGTCCCATTCGTGGATTATCCATTCTTCATGCTGGAGAAGGGGCGTTGTCTTACCTGAACGGCTTTTCTCAGCATGATGAATGGAGAATCCACACCCATCCCTTTCTACGCAGTCAGGTCCAGTGTTAGGGATCTGGGAGCCAACACGTCGTACAGTCATTGCT
The DNA here is from genome assembly GCA_023970755.1 of Azemiops feae. Lineage (NCBI taxonomy): Eukaryota > Metazoa > Chordata > Lepidosauria > Squamata > Viperidae > Azemiops > Azemiops feae. The sequence continues at coordinate 332,677 of JALGBA010000587.1, forward strand.
TCGCCCTCTTCGAAACTGGGCCATGACCTGAGCCAGGACAGGCGTGGCAACTTTGACTGACTTGGTCTAATTGGGCAGGAGGTCAGAGTTAACCCATTCGTGGATTCTCCATTCATCATGCGAAGAAAAGGCGTTCAGGTAAGACAACGCCCCTTCTCTTCACACCCATCCAATGCAACTGCGTTGGTGCAGCAGTAAAGTGACTTAAGACGCTTACTGCATAAGCTATGTCTGGTCTGGACCACTGTGAGAGATATACAGTGGGGCAAAAAAGTATTTAGTCAGCCACCAATTGTGCAAGTTCTCCCACTTAAAAAGATGAGAGAGGCCTGTAATTGTCATCATAGGTAGACCTCAACTATGAGAGACAAAATGAGAAAACAAATCCAGACAATCACATTGTCTGATTTGGAAAGAATTTATTTGCAAATTATGGTGGAAAATATTTGGTCAATATCAAACGTTCATCTCAATACTTTGTTATATATCCTTTGTTGGCAATGACAGAGGTCAAACGTTTTCTGTAAGTCTTCACAAGGTTGGCACACACTGTTGCTGGTATGTTGGCCCATTCCTCCATGCACATCTCCTCTAGAGCAGTGATGTTTTGGGGCTGTCGCTGGGCAACACGGACTTTTAACTCCCTCCAAAGGTTTTCTATGGGGTTGAGATCTGGAGACTGGCTAGGCCACTCCAGGACCTTGAAATGCTTCTTACGAAGCCACTCCTTCGTTGCCCGGGCGGTGTGTTTGGGATCATTGTCATGCTGAAAGACCCAGCCACATTTCATCTTCAATGCCCTTGCTGATGGAAGGAGGTTTGCACTCAAAATCTCACGATACATGGCCCCATTCATTCTTTCCTGTACACGGATCAGTCGTCCTGGTCCCTTTGCAGAGAAACAACCCCAAAGCATGATGTTGCCACCCCCATGCTTCACAGTAGGTATGGTGTTCTTTGGATGCAACTCAGCATTCTCTCTCCTCCAAACACGACAAGTTGTGTTTCTACCAAACAGTTCTACTTTGGTTTCATCTGACCATATGACATTCTCCCAATCCTCTTCTGGATCATCCAAATGCTCTCTAGCAAACTTCAGACGGGCCCGGACATGTACTGGCTTAAGCAGGGGGAGACGTCTGGCACTGCAGGATCTGAGTCCCTGGCGGCGTAGTGTGTTACTGATGGTAGCCTTTGTTACGTTGGTCCCAGCTCTCTGCAGGTCATTCACTAGGTCCCCCCGTGTGGTTCTGGGATTTTTGCTCACCGTTCTTGTGATCATTTTGACCCCACGGGGTGAGATCTTGCGTGGAGCCCCAGATCGAGGGAGATTATCAGTGGTCTTGTATGTCTTCCATTTTCTAATTATTGCTCCCACAGTTGATTTCTTCACACCAAGCTACTTGCCTATTGCAGATTCAGTCTTCCCAGCCTGGTGCAGGTCTACAATTTTGTTTCTGGTGTCCTTCGACAGCTCTTTGGTCTTCACCATAGTGGAGTTTGGAGTGTGACTGTTTGAGGTTGTGGACAGGTGTCTTTTATACTGATAACAAGTTCAAACGGGTGCCATTAATACAGGTAATGAGTGGAGGACAAAGGAGCTTCTTAAAGAAGAAGTTACAGGTCTGTGAGAGCCAGAAATCTTGCTTGTTTGTAGGTGACCAAATACATATTTTCCACCATAATTTGCAAATAAATTCTTTCCAAATCAGACAATGATTGTCTGGATTTGTTTTCTCATTTTGTCTCTCATAGTTGAGGTCTACCTATGATGACAATTACAGGCCTCTCTCATCTTTTTAAGTGGGAGAACTTGCACAATTGGTGGCTGACTAAATACTTTTTTGCCCCACTGTAACAGGCTCCCTATTGCTGACTGATATATCTCTTGATCACAGGCTTCACTTTTGTCCTCGCCCAAAGTATTGTGAAAATCTATGCTCATAGGTGTTGGAGTAGAATTACAATCTCTCATATTGTATCTCTCCAACAGCTGTTCAATTTTCCTTCTTTGACTGAGAACATAACCACCTTTCTCAGTTTTTGTATCTCTACACCAAGATAATTTTGTATTTCACCCAGTCTTTTCAAATCAAACTTTTTCTCCAATTGCTTAGCAAATTCCTTCACCTGTGCCAGATCCTTTGCAATGAAGCAAAGATCATCCACAAATGCTAATAATTGGCAATCCCCACCGTGGAACCTTGCAATATATATGCAACCATCAGCCTTACAACTCTTGAACCCAAGACCTTTCAATGCCACATCTAAACAGATGTTCCAGTTTCTGGCTGATTGCTTCAGCCCATAAATGGCCTTGTTCAGTTTATACACAGTGCCAGGCTTTTACTTTCAAACCCTGGTGCTTGAACCATGTAAATTTCTTCCTCCAACTCTGCATTGAGGAATGCTGTGGTTATATCAATGTGCCAAATTTTATGCCCACGTGCCGTTGCCAACACTAGTGCCAACCTTATAGTTACACTTTTTACCATTGGTGCAAATACCTCATCATAGTGTATGTTTTTCTTCTGCGAAAACCCCTGTGCCACTAATCTTGCTTTATATTGGACTTCATTGTTGGGTAACACTTTCTTTTTGTATACCCATTTACATCCTACAGCTTTGTAACCTTGTGGCAAAGTCATAGAGGTGAACACTTTATGTTCATCCATGGATTTCATTTCTTTGTCCATGGCCTCTTTCCACTTCACTTGCTCCACTTTGGGTAGTGCCAATACTTCCTGATAGTTTCTTGGCTCATACCACACATTACACACCTTTACTTTCCCAGCAGAATACCTGTCAGGTGGAATCCCCTTGTTCCATCGCTCTGACTTTCGTGGCATTGACTGCTCTTGACTGTCAACCCTTTCCTGCTTCACATCAGAGTCACCATCTTCTTCTGACTTTTTTTCTTGCTCTTTTTCAGCTTCTCCTCCCTGAACGCTGACACCGTCACTAAGTGAGTCACCATCACTAAATGGATCATCCCCAGAATTGGCATCAATTCTGCCCCAATTTTGCTCTGCAAAGCTAGCAGATCTGGAAATTACAATACTTCTGCTCCCATCACTAAAGCGATAGCTCTTTGAGCCAGGCTCATAGCCCATAAACCTGAGCTTTCTAGCCTTTGGTTGCCCTTTTCTCCTGATTGCCTTTGGAATATGCACCCATGCATAGCTTCCAAACACCATTAAATGTGCGTAGAGATGACTTTCTCCCATATAGCACAGCATATGGAGTATCATTTATAGAGGAACTCCACAGCCTATTGACTAAATAATTAGCAGTCAACATGGCTTCGCCCCAATATGACCTGCTCAGACCAGAACCCTCCAGCAGTGAGTCTTTCATGGTCTGCAAGACTCCATTCCGTCTTTCAGCCACGCCATTTTCAGCTGCTGTGTATGGATTTGTGCATCTATGTCTTATTCCTAGCTGTCCCAACCACTGTTGAAAACTTGCTGACATGAATTCTGAACCCCTGTCAGTTTGCAGCTGGCATACCTGTTGCCTATATCTTCTTTCTGCGAAGCTCACCTATTGCTTGAACTTCTGCAGCACTTCTGTTTTGCTCTTTAGCAAATAACAGAAACCAAATCTGCTGAAATCATCTACAATGACCAGTGCATACCTTGTTCCTCCCAAGCTCGCTTGCCCCGGGCCAACCAAATCTGCATGTACCAGCTCTAGAACCCTTGTTGTCTGCCTTGTGCTCTTCTTGTTCACTGGGAATATCTTGGATTTCGATGATTTACATACTGCACACTCTAAGTATGCCTTACACCAAACATGTCAAACTCACGACGTCACGTGACGTCGTGCAACGTATCGGGACTGTTTTGCCATTGCCGGCAATGGGGTGGGCACGGCTTCCGTGTGACGCGTCCGGCCCATGGGCCGGCAGTTTGACACCCCTGCCTTACACCCTTTCAAGGTCAATCCCTCTGCAAATTCTGGCATCCTTTGCAACACTCTGGAGCTGGCATGGCCAAGCTTTCTGTGCAAGAGATGAATGCATGAATCATGTTGTGCCATATTACCAAATGTTTGGGCACATTGAATCTTTTGTGTCTGCAACACATAAAGATTATCCTATCCACATACATTCCCATTTCTTTCTATGAGACATTTCCCATTTACGAATGTGGTCTCAAACCCTTGTTTGTCAGGACTGGAGACACTCAGTAAATTATGCTCCATTTCAGGCACACATAGTACATTATTAAACCTTTCCTCCAGACATGGAATCAGCACACTGCCTTTCCCCATGACTTTTGCCTTCTGGCCATTTGCTAAGGCCACTGCATCTCCACCAGTTGAATTCAATCTGGAAAACAACTTAGAATTATTAACAATTGTTTGACTAGCCCCAAGAAAAACCAAATGTACAGGTATAGTATAGGTGGTACCTTGCTCAATAGTAGCAACTGTGAGAGGGATCTCAGAGTCCTAGTGGACAATCACTTAGATATGAGCCAGCAGTGTGCTGCAGCTGTCAAAAAAGCCAACACAGTGTTAGGCTGCATTAACAGAGGGATAGAATCAAGATCACATGAAGTATTAATACCACTTTACAATGCCTTGGTAATGCCACACTTGGAAAACTGTATCCAGTTTTGGTCACCACGATGTAAAAAAGATGTTGAGACTCTAGAAAGAGTACAGAGAAGAGCAACAAAGATGATTAGGGGACTGGAGGCTAAAACATATAAGGAACGGTTGCTGGAATTGGGTATGTCTAGTTTAATGAAGAGAAGGACGAGGGGGGATATGATAGCACTGTTCCAATATCTCAGGGGCTGCCACAAAGAAGAGGGAGTCAAGCTATTCTCCAAAGCGCTGGAAGGCAGGACAAGAAGCAACGGATGGAAACTAATCAAGGAGAGAAGCAACCTAGAACTAAGGAGAAACTTCCTGACAGTTAGAACAATTAACCAGTGGAACAACCTGCCTCCAACACTGGAAGTTTTTAAGAAGAGACTGGACAGCCATTTGTCTGAAATGGTATAGGGTTTCCTGCCTGAGCAGGGGGTTGGACTAGATGACCTCCAAGGTCCCTTCCAACTTTATTATTATTATTATTATTATTATTATTATTATTATTATTATTATTATTATTATTATTATTATTATTATTATTATTATTATTATTATTATTATTATTATTATTATTATTATTATTACTGTCTATTAATCCTTTGTCTCTGCTATTACAATAGCTAACTTTTGCAACAGCAGCTTGTCCATGTTCTGTTTTTCTTCCTTGTAAACAGTCTTTCTTGAAATGAGTTTCAGCCCCACAGATGAAACATTTCTTTTTCTCCTGTTCTTTCCTCTTGGTAATTCTCTGCTGAGATGTAATCCGATCTCTGCAGACAGTCAGTCTGCTGCTTTGCTCTCTCTGCTCCTCGGACCCCCACCTCAGGAATTTCTCCTCGTGGCTTCTAAAATGGTGTTTCTGTTCTTCTGAAATTAAACAGGCTTTAAGTCCTTCCATACTTAATTCCTGTTCTGGTCTACATTCAAAAACAGCTGAAACGATGGCCCACTTTCATCAAGACTATTTAGTACCAGCAGCACCTTCTGAGATTCAGGAATCTGCATTCCCCGCTGTTCTAATTCAACAAACAGTTTCTGCATGTGGAACAAATGCTCTTCTATGCTCTCTTGTGGCAGCAGCCGGGCTCTGTACAATTGCCTCGATAATTGCACTATATTGCATGCTGACTCATTCACATGCATGCTTTTCAACTTCAACCAAACTTCTTTTGCAGTTTTGAAGTCAGCTACATTTAAGAATTGTTCATCTTCCATACTTAAGATGATGTAAGCCAGTGCCTTATCATGCCTCCATTGATCTGCAGCTGCTAATTGCCCCTGGGGGTGGATTAATCACAATATCCCAGAGCTCCTTAGCCTTCAGGAAGCATTCCATTTTTGCAGCCCAGATAAGATAATTCTTTTGTCCCAATCGAGGCAGAGAGCTCTCCTTTAAATCAGCCATCCTGCAAGCCTTCAGCTGAGTCTTTGCCTTTTTCTTTCTTAACTCAGGCAGTCACAGCTCTATGTTAAGCCTCAATCCTTTTTCTTCAGTCTGAACTTTCCTGTACTGTGTGCAAGAGCTGGCTGTCTGGGCCCATAACCTGTTGGAGGTTTACAGCTTTCCAGCGCAAAAATAAGCCCCAAAATAAGCACACATTCAAAATGAGCAAGAGGCGTAGTTTAGAAAAACTTTATCTATAAAATATATATAAACATGATACATACAGTTTCATTCAGTTCTTGGCAACGTGGTAGAGAACAACAACAACTAACTCAGGAGATCAGGACTCGGGGAGAGACTAAACCACGCCCAGACCTGAGCTGGCTCACAAGCTTCTCACAGCCAATCCTGTGTCTCATTAAATAACAGTTCCCATTGGCTGGTTCATTGCTATGGCTATTCCAGTTCATAAATTCTTACACACTGACAAGGTTGACTCACCATCGGGTCGTTTTCTCCCTCATCATCACTGGCATATGGAGCAGGTGAAGTGGCAGTTTCAGTCGGAGCCTCGGCCTTCTCTTGAGTAGGGGAGGTGACTTGAGTGGCTTGCTCTTGGTTAATCCAGGTTGATTTTTCTCTGGTAGGCTGCGAGCCTCTTTTTTGTTTCTCTGGGGCGGTTGAAATGCTTTTTTGTTGAGGGAATGGAACTGGACAAACAGCAGCTCGGTGGCCCGGCTGGCCACAACGAAAACACTTGATCGATGGTCCAGTTGATGTCTTTGGAGTCCCAGTTGTCCCAGTTGGTGGAGTCCATCGGGGAAGTTGATGCCGGGTCAGGTGTCAGCCCAGGTCCAGGAATCAGCGGCTTTTTGTAGCAGTTCAGCTCGATGTCTAAATTTACAGCAAGCGATACCACTCTTGGAGTTGGTCAGGGATCCCCCTGTAGACGCATGCCTGGAATAGGTCTGAATCCAGACCGTTTTTGAAATAATGAACCAGCGATCGTTCAGGCCACTGCACAATTCTGCCAGCCACTCTCCGGAATTCACGGACGTATTCCTTCGCTGGCCGACCCCTCTGTTTCACTTCATGAATGTCCTTTTCAGCTTGCAGAGCTATCAAACCATACTCGAATCTGGCTCTTAATCCTTGGATGAATAGATTGTAGTCCCATAGCTCAGGTGCTTGTTCGTTATACAAGGTGTTCAACCATTCTGATGCCTCCCCCTCTAGGTTTGCCGCTATCACATCGACCATAGCGGCAGGGTCTGGATAGACATTGGCATTCCAGTTCATGTGGGAGCACACTTGATTCAAAAAGAAAGTCAAATTCTTGGGGTCACCATCAAATGTAGGCTTGAAAGGAGGGGCTGCTACGGGTTGCTGCCGATCTAAGAGAGCTTGCAGCCACCCATACTGTTGCATTTGATCTTGTGGGAATCCCGCTGCCCAATCAACCCTTGGCAGGCATCCTGGACTGGTGTGCCGGTAACGGTGCTCGGGGCTGAGTCGCCGGGGTTGCCGCTTGGGACTAGCTCTGTAATGACAATGATCTGGACTTGCCTGGTACTGGTAGCGATCTGGACTAGCCCGACATGGGTATCTGTAAGGGCTATCAGGGTATCGGAGGCGATCGGGGCTTGCTCTGCACCGATAGCTTTCGGGGCTGATTTGGCGTGGGTAACGGTCGGGGCTTGCATAGTGGTGGTACCGTTCAGGGCTAAGATACCATTTTTGATTATCAGGGCTGGCATAATATCGATGGCAATCAGGTCTCAGTGGCTGCTGACGACGGTCGGGGCTAACGCAATGCTGATACCGATCCAGACTTCGCCCTCGCACTCGACTCGAAGTTAAAGTTGGTGGCTTCGGTCGCGGGGAGGTGGCTCTGGCCCCGGCTATGGGACTGGGACTTGTCCTGGACTGGGGACGGTCTTGGGGGCGTCTGTCATCCTGCTCACTGGAAAGTAACTGACGGGTGACCGACTCCTTTCCTCCCACCTCCAGTCCTTCAAACTTCTCTCTCAATCGTTCAACTGACTGATTCCAAATTGCTGTCAAGTATTTCCACTCACCCGACCCATCCCAAGGTGCCAAACACTTAGTGCCTCTTCGATCAGGAGAGCACGATTCGTGAGAAACAGTCAGTGGAAATTCAAGTTCAGCGGCCTTTGCAGAGCTCTTTTTCAGCTGGATTGCTTCTGAACGCTAAGTGTCTCCGCTAGACAGAATCCCTTCTGATGACCAGAGGAGTTCCCGCTGAACCTCTCATTCCTTTGGTCTCGCACCCACTGCTGGGACCACCAAAATCACACTCTCTATCAGAGCTATGGCCTGCACTCCATCTGCCGATGTAGTTGCTGTAGTTTTGGTGCTGGTGACAGGTTCCTCTTTCCTCTCCATCATGGAATCTTCCCTGAGTCTTTGTTGTCCTCCCTAGGCTTTGAGTAGGCAACCAGAGCTCAGGACCCCGTGAATTTAGAATATTTTTCAGTCTTGGGTTAATGTCATGGTTCTGATAGATGAGACCATTTAAAAGAACTTCAAGAATTTCTTCCTTAAAGAATATTTTTATTTGGCTACAACATAACAACACATACAAAGGTGAACCCAAGACTAAATTCCCCTCCCCTAGGTTACAAACTTGCAAGTTACATTTCCCACCCCAAATTGCTATCATAAATCACATTCACCAATTATGAGAAAATGTGGGCACTCCTCCCAGCTGCTCCAGTCCGCCGAAATGTTATCAGCAATGACCTTGGTTCCCATACATTTGAATTGTTTTGGCTAACTGAGAACTACCCCCCTCCCTCCTTCTTCTTACTAATTAAGTGGCAACGAAGACAAAGTAAAAATGGCTTCAATTCCGTTTGTCACAACATTGACACCCTAGTTAAGAACCTGCACAGCTAGCCGCCTGCCCATTCTGTCTGGTTGTTTGTGATGCTGCCATCATGAGGTAAGATGAGGCAGGTGGGGGAGGGGGTGGAGCTGCCCCATGCACCCTGTGCCCGCTTACCTCAGGGCCCCCGCAGCCAGACCTCCCATACCCCAACACCTGCCTCGCCTCCTGGCGGCACCGACAGCCCCATCCAGCAGGATCCTGCATGGCCGCCACCGGCCCACTTTGGCCGCTCACTGCCGCTCATGCATGTCACCCCCTGGCTCCGTTTTGCCAGCAGAGGCCTTCAGAGGCCTTCGGCACATAAACCCGGAGATCCGTTCTTGGCTGCAGAGACCTTTTCTGAAGGCCTCTGCCGGCGAAACAGCCCGGGGGCGACCCACACAAGCAGTGGCAAGCGACTGCAGAAGTGGGCTGGTGTTGGCCATGCGGGCTCCTCCTGGATGGGGCTGTTGGTGCTGCTGCTGTGAGGCGAGACAATGGAGAAAATAAGACATCCCCCGAAAATAAGAGCTAATGCCTCTTTTGGAGGCAAAAAAAATATAAGATCGTGTCTTATTTTCGGGGAAACATGGTTAGCAGTCCATAATGGCATGATTTTCAAACACAGTATATTTTCTCTTGTCTGTAGTTGTTCTTCCCCTAATCATAGAGGGCTAATCCCTGGTTGCTCAGTCATAGCTCCCGAGTCCTATTGCCCACATGTTGTCAGATGCCCAGAAATCTAACATCTGATGCGGTCCTTGTCGACCTTGGTGACAACCAATCCAGTATAGGATTCTTTTTCTGTTTTCTCACCACATTAAATGGCTTGAAGGATACACTTACTCTTCCACTTACTTAGCTCTTCCACTAAAACCTGTCTGGTATGGGTGACCATCAGCATAGATCTTAACCTCATCAGAGCATCAGAAGTCCCTCACCCACAACAAAGGTGTATCCACAGAGGGGATTATTATTGTTGATTGCATAGTCAGATGTTTTGACTGCGTTTGGCATTTTATCTACTGCCTAGAATTATTATTATACTGCCTATAATATAATTATATTTACTTTTTTTGTTGCAGTCATTCTACTTCTATTTGCAGATCTTTGTATTTTGTGATTTTCTCTCTTTCTTTCTTTTCTATTCTGATGTACCCAGGAAAAGATATTATAATCAATATTATTATTGCCATTTACTTTTCAACAAAGGTTTTCAAAGCAATTGATATTGTACAAGGTAGTTCATAAATATGTTTGAAGAATCATAGGGCAGGAATGGACCTTGGAGGTGTTGCCAAAGGCTGGAGACCTTGTACCATCTTGGACAAATGTCTGTCCAATATTTTCTTGAAAATCTTCAGCAATTCTGTACCCATAACTCAGGGAGGCAATCTGTACCGCGGATTAATTGTTCTCAGGATGTTTCCCCTTAGTTCCAGGTTGGGTCTCTCTTTAATGAGCTTCTACCCGCTGCCCTAACCCTAACCCTCTTGTGCTTTGGAGAATAAATCAATAAATCAATCCCCTCTTCTCTGTGACAGCCTCCTGAAGTAGTGGAAAACAGCTATCATGTAACCCCAATCCTTCTCTTTGTTAGGCTAGACATACCTAGTTCCCTTAAATATTCCTCATATGATTTATCCTGCAGACCCCTTATCATCTTAGTTGCTCTTCTCTTCTAGGGTCTCAGCACCTTTTTTAAATTGTGACCAGAACTGGATGCAGTATTCCAAGTGTGGCCTCATTTGTTCAATATTAAGCGGTATTAGCACTTCTCATGTTCTTGATGCTATCCCTCTCTGTTGATGCAGCCCGTAACAGATTTTTGGCAGGCTTCCATAGATATCGTCTCAGCCTCAGCAAGGATAATAATCCTATGTGGATTAATTATATTTTAATATTCATTTGAAATTGCTGTGGACCTACTAATCTCAATTAGAAAAAATGACAATAAATTCCATTGCATTTTTTCAGTATAAGAGCATTTTTAAAGCAATGATTGAAAAAGGGAAGGGAAGAGAATGATAAGACGCTTCTGACACTTACATTAATATGACTGGAGGTTACTACATGTCAGGAGATATAATATAAAAAACACTCTTCATGCAGTGCATAATCAAAATAATATTTGGTTCTCAATCCAATAATGAATACGTTTTAGTAGCTTTATCTTCAATATTTAATATTATCTGCAATTGTACATATATTGGTGATATTTTCTGCAGCATTTTCTTTTCTTTCATTGTTTTATTAAGATGCTTGAATTACATCACCATTTAAAAATAAAGAACATGAGAGTAAGCATCCAAAATAAAAATAGACTCTAGATTCTGTATTACATAATTTTAACTCTATCCTCAAATTTATTAACAGCTTTCAAAATTTTGATGATGAATTGTAGAAATACATCAGTAGCCAAATACTGGAAAATATTAATTGCATTTAACAAAACCTAGTATTTAACAACATTGTTAGAAGGGAAGCAAAATAAATACATTGGCATAAAGTTTTTTTAATTGGTCTGTGATTCTTAAATTAATTTATAAAACACGTGTTCAAAGGATTTGGATCATATCAAATGATTCCTGAGACCCTCAGTTTGATAGCTGAGACATGATAGTTCTCATTCTCCCTACAGAAAGGGGGATAGTAACCCAACTATTTATTTATCCTGAAATGAAACATCTCCACCACAGGTTTGCCAGAAACTATGACTCATGATGTTTCTCAACCTTCCTTCCAAATTTCAGATGGCTCCATCAAGCTGGACTTTTAGGAAAAAAATTGAAAATACAGCTGTTCATGAGGAAATTTAATTAAGATCTATTATCCTAAAACTGTTACTATTATTGTTGTTGATTTTAGAATTTTAATGAAGGGTTTGTTCATTTCTAGGTGCTCACGAATCTGTTGCTTGATTATCTTTTCTAGGATTTTCCCAAATATTAATGTCAAGCTGATTGGTCCATAATTTCCTGGATCCACCTTTTTCCCCTTTTAGAAGATTGGTATCATATCAGCTTTTTTCCAGTCCTCTGGTAGTTCCCTTGTGCCCCAGGAGCTCTGAAAGATTTTGTTCAGAACTTTTGGATATAATCCATCTGATCCTGATGATTTGATCTCATCTAGAATGGCTAGGGTTTTTTAAACCAATTTCTTACCTATTTTGATCTGTATTCCTGTTCTTTCACCCAATGTGCTGCTTGTGATGAATTGGGCTATTTTTTCCTTTTGCGTGAAGACAGATGCAAAGAAAATTAGGCAGCTCTGCTTTCTCCTTGCTGCCAGTCACCATTTTGCCATCTTTTCCCATTAGTGAACTGATAATTTCCTTGGCTTTTTTCTTGTTCCTTACATATTGAAAGAAACCTTTTGTTAACATTTTTGTTGTAAGTCTGAATTCATTCTGAGCTTTAGTCTTCCTGACTCCAGCCCTGCAGATTTGGGCTTTTTGTTGGTATTGTTTTAGTTATATGCCCCATTTCCATTTTTTTTACTTGTCCTTCTGGTCCCTCAGTTTGTCAGAGAGCTCTTTGTGAAACCATGCTGGTCTTGTCTGGTATCTTTAGTTTTTCTTGTTTGGGGCCTTTTGTATTTCATTTTTCAGAGCTTCCCATGCAATCTGAACTCTTTTTCTTTCTAGGAATTCCATCAGTAGAATCCTTCCTAGTCTTTCTAATAGTTTGTTGACGTCATCTCTTTTAAAGTCTAAAACACTGGTCTGACTTTATTCAATCAACTTTGCCTGCATTATGGCGAATTCTCATATGACATGGTCACTGTCCCCCAAAGTTTCTACAACTTCTATTCCCTCAATCATTTCATCCCTTTTAGTTAGGATTAAGTCTTGGTAATTGAACTTATAGAACAGATTTTAACATAAGAGTTGATTGCAAATGAAGGATTGAAATATTAAGTATCAAAACTACAAAACAGGCAAATGCAGATTTAAATTGTATAATAAAAGTGTGATTTTCAAAGCATGGAAAGAAAACTTTCCATTTTATTCTTATTTGAAGAAGAAGGGGAGAAGGATGAAGATCCAGCCTGGCTGGTGCCCCCCCCCCCAGGTGACTCAGGTTTCACTCGGTGGGGGAGGAAGGCTTTGGAAACTGCCTTTTCATTTACATTCATCATCAATATTGTAATCCGTCCCTTTATTTTTTTAAAAAAAAATGATTTGTATTTACCACAATTAGCCTCCTTGAACACGAATGGGAAGGCATGGTGTAAATTCTGTGCATGAGCTGTGGAAATACAGACATTCGCATCCTCAAATCTCACAACGCTTCCTCGTTCGGGACACACCACTGCTTTACGGGTATGTTCAACTTTGCAGCTCAGCTAAAATCTTCAGCTGTGGCTGAATCCTGGGCAGTGGAAACCTTAGGCCAGGCTCCTCACAGCTGAAGCAATCCGGCTTGCCCAGGGTCAGGTTGGCCGTCGCTCTGCTGCATATGCGGGAAGAGCCTCCTGCGACAGCCAACCTGACCCTGGGTGAGTCGGATTGCTTACAGGGAGAGGCTGTGCGTTGCAGGAGGACAACTGCAAAGGGCTCACGGGGATCCCTGTAGCTCCTGGGGGCTCTGAGCGCTGTTTTTTTGTGCTGCTCGGTTTCCCACCCCACTCCCACCAGGCTTACCTTCCGCCTTCCCTGACGCTGCCCTCCCGAGAGGCAGTGCGGCAATTGGTTAGTGGCCATGCCATGAATGGAGATAGAGCATCACCCACACCTCAGTCATCCTCCATGGCGTGATGCAGCTGATCTGAGGTGTCCAGCCAGGCACTGAAGCGCCGCTGAAAACAGTGAGGCACAATCTGAACCTCCCCCTGTGCCTATGCCTCTGCCTGCATGCTTGGGAGGCGGGTGGTGCAGATTCCCCATACGTGAGACTGGGGTTTTTTCCCCACTGCTAGATTTTTGCTACCAGGCTGTTTGACTTTCCTTAAAGTTTACTTGATGCAGAATGGGAAGGATACGCATTCTGCATCAAGTAAACTTTAAAGGAAGTTAAACAGTCTAGCAACAAAAATCCAGCAGCCGAGAAAATGCACCCCTCCCCCGTCTCACATACAGGGAAGGTTTTTCGCTGCCAGACTGTTTAACTTTCTTTAAAGTTTACTTAATGCAGAACAGGAAGGATCCACATTCTGCATCAAGTGAACTTTAAAGAAAGTTAAAATGTCTAGCAGCAAAAATCCGGCAGTGGGGAAAAAAAAACCTGATATTTTTAAACGCCAGACTAGCGTGCATTCACGTGCCTCCAATCCCCTTGCTTGCTGCAAAGCCAGATTGCAGCAAGCAAGGGGATTGGAGGCACATGAATGCACGCTAGTCTGGCCATTTCAGAGCGGGTTCCAAAGCAAAGGGAATGGTTCCCATCCCACTTGATCACTGTGGGCCTTCGTTTCCAAAGACCTTCTGCACAGGCTCCGGACAAATTAAGATCCGGGACTGAAAAAGCAACAGGAGCGAAGGGCTGTTCAAAGGAGGAGGAAGAAGGAGAAAGTGGGAGAACCGACTACTGAACAGGCGAGACGTGACAGGTGTCGGGACATAGAAGGCCTGGTTGCGGGGCCCTTCGGCATGGTAAGCGGTTGCAGAGGCCTCCCTGCCTCACCCTCGCCTCGTGTCTAGCAACCAGACGGTGTGACAGAATGGGCAGTTGATCAGCAAAGGCTCTCAAGTAGGGCTTATTTTTGGGGCAGGGCTTATATTAGGCCTAACCCCAAAAATTAAGCTAGGGCTTATTTTGGGGGTAGGTCTTATTTTTGGGAAACGCGGTAGCATATAACAATGACATTCCCAGCCAAACCCCGCAAATATCCATGTAGCTCATGCAAACAAATTCTCTTTGTTATGGGAACCATCTGCTATCTTCTTCACACCTGCTAGAATGTTCTTGAAAGGTTTTTAGACAAACCTCCGACAAACTGGAGAGTTTCATTTCTCTAACTAACCCAGTCAAAAGCATCATCTCCCCCCCCCCAATAGCAAGATGAAAACAAAGAGGCATGTAGCTGCCAAATATTTACTCTTGACACCTACACCTTATTTTTGTATCCAGCAAGCGTGGATTTCAGAGCTGGCTTGAATTTACTGCAAGCATCACTCTTAGTAAAAGAACCCTTTATTTTAATCAAATGGAGTTGAACACTTTTCTTTCCTAAGGGATTGGATTGGGGCAGGTCTGACATTAAGCCAGCTTTGCAGTTGTGGTCAACCTGGAGAGGAAACCGCCTCTACCGTGGGGACTGCAAATGATGTCGACTCAAGGGACCAACCAGGAAGAGATTGAAGCATGGGTTGAAGCATCCTTGAAACCTTCTCCTGGAGGGCAGGATCTATCCAGATGGCTGGGAGAGGACAATCCAGCAAGACCCTGATGGTCTCTTGGGGTCGGGAAAAAGGAAGAATGGGAAGGGAAACCCATGGGAGTTACATTCATCTGTGGGGGCTGCAACCGCCAGTGAGAGACCCAAGTGGAGCTGGAGGAAGAATCAAGCACAGGTGAGCAGGGGAAAGAGGACTGGATGCTGGAGCAAGCCATAAAGTTCCTAGGGGGGCTTTTGGTAGTCTGCTCGAGAAGTCCTAGCCTGGTGGTACATCCTGCTGACCATCCAACTCCAGCCACAGCAAGTAAGGGTACAACTATCTCTGCTACCGCAATGGCAGCAGCAGTGAGCCCCTCGGCAACCGCAAGCACCCCAGCACCTGGCCCCGCAGCCCAGCCTGCACCAGCTGCAGGAGCAGCTCCAGCAAGGCGGAGAGGATGCAAGACACCAGCCCTGGGAGTAAAGTTCAATGGAGATCTCAAGCAATTGGGGTTCTTCCTGGCACAAGTTTGGACATACGTGCAAGAGTATGGTCCAGAAATAGCCACCGAAGGGGCTAAGGTGCAGTGCATGACCATGGTGTTAGAGGGAGCCACAGCTCAATGGATGGTCACCCTCCACAACGATGACACCCCGGAGCTGACAAATGTTGATCGCTTCGTGGCTACACTTTGGAAGCACTTCAAAGACCCTCTAGCTCAGAGGTCCCCAACCTTTTGGGCACCAGGGACCGGTTCCATGGAGAAAGGTTTTTCTGGAGGGTGCATGGTTTTGTATGCTGCCTGCATCCCACAGATGGGACTTTGCTTGTTTATGTGGACCGGTTGCGGGCATGCCATGGCCCAGTACCAGTCCATGGACCAGGGGATGGGGACCCCTGCTCTAGCTAATTGCAAACCAAGAGATTGAACAAAAACCATCAGCCAAGGGCACAGGGGGGCAGCCGAGTACACCCATGAGTTTTGCGACCTGGCCTGCTGACTGACTGACTGGCCAGAAGACCTCTTGAGCAGATGCTTCTGAGATGGGCTAAGTGATGAGGTCTACAACATCTGCATTTCCAGAGGTGCCCTCCCCAACCTCCCTGGCTGGTATGTCCTAGCAGAGGAAGTGAAAATTGACCTAGGTCAATCCACATACTGGCTGAATCTTGGATGGCAAAGCTCTCCCCCTGAAAAGAAAGAGGCCCTAAAACCAGTACCATATGAGCAGAGCTCACGCCTCCAATCCACTGGCTGCTTCAGGTGTGGGAAGGAGGGGCATCGAGCTGCCAACTGCTGAGCTGCATGCCCAGCCCAGAAGGCAACTCAAGGTCCTGCCCCAAAACCAGTGAAACCATGATAGCGAGCCCGTGAAACCGCTCTGAAGGGAGTGGAAGTTGTAGAGTTCACCCCATCCCCAAAGAGGGTGGGAGAATCCTGACTGACCCTGGGGGGTAGCCCAGTGGAAAGCGAGTCAGACTACAATGATGATCCCTTGGTAAGTCGCCCGGTCAACCCAGTGACCATCCCCATAAAACTGGTGGTTCAATCCTCAGCGCAAAAGGGGACTCTAGTAGTCCTACTAGACTTGGAGTGCACCAGATGCCTAGTCAACCCTGCCCTAGTCAAGAAACTGGGCGGGAGACTCAAACAGCTTAAAGTACCCATAGCTTTTTACCAGCTGGAGGGCTCAGTGGTGGGGGGGACAACGACATTTGTTACCGAACAAATAGAGATGAGGATGGGAGCACAGATAGAGACCCTGAGCTTCATCGTATCCCCTGGAATGGAAAGGCCCCTTTTGTTAGGACTGACTTGGCTCCAGAAATGAAACCCCTGTGTGAACAGGAGGAGAGGACTGCTAAAAATCCAGCTTGCTGGCTGTGAAGGGAAAGGGGAAAAGGGCCGTCAAACACCTGCCCCGCAGCTGCAGCAGACGAAACCGAAAAGGGAGGTGAGAGTAGCCACCAAAGATCAGCCCCAGTGTGACCCTTGGATCCCCAAGACTTAACGGGACATCTTCAATGAGAAGGGATCAGACGTGCTCCCACCCACCAACTGACTGTGCCATAGAAATCCTACTGGGACTTCCTGTTCCGGTTGCAGCGCCTGCGGTCGCGCAAAGAGTATGTTCTCTTTGCCGACCGGTTTCCCCCCGCCGGTAGACCCTGGACAGGGTCGAAAGTCGCCCCGGACAGGCAACCACCGTGGAGGAGGACACTCGTCTGATCGCGGAGGGAGCGATCTGAGAAATCACCTTTGGGCCGACGGGGAAAAGATCGGCCAGTAACATGGCCAATCACTTAGCTGCTCCAGCCGAAAGTCACAGCAACATCTAAGCAAAAAGAACCACTGTGGAAGATCCGGATGAGACCTTTCCTTCCCTCTTGATATCTTATTTACTTCCTTGTGAAAAGCTTTTAGAAATTATTTCCCTCCCTTGAGAAAGCAGCGTTCGAATACTCGGGGAAATGAGCTTTGGGGAAAAAAAATAACTAATTTTTATTGTTTATTTGAGCTGTTGGAATTCGGGGGATCCTGAAAAAAAAAGAAGAAGAAGAAGAAATCCTTACTGTGACTCTCTCTCTCTCTCTGCTTGCTTGTTTTCAGCTTAAGTGGAAATCTTTAGGGAGGGGGGTGGAGTGTTTTTCTTCCTCCCCCCCCTTCTGAACATTTTTATCTACTTTAAAAAGAAAAGAAAAAAAAACACTTTGGCTTTCTGGGCGGATTCATGTGGATTGTATGGTTACACTGTATCTCTGAACTTGGCATGATGCCCAGACACTGGTATATCTTTTGGAACTTGCTCAATTTTCTACTTCTAGTTTGTTTGACTTTATAATATAAAATATACGTCCCAGAAAAATGGATTTTCTTTCGCTTTAGGATTACAATATAATAATTGACTTTTAAGACATCCTCTTTTATTATCACTTTGGATTATAAATTAGATATTCACAATACTGACTGGGATTTTTGCTGTCTTTATCTTTGCGCTGGGCTTGATTACTTGTTTCCCCCCCCCCTATTTCTGTTTGGATTTTATATTTTATAATATTGCAATCTATCTTTTAAGCTGAACTTTCACTAAAAAAAAATAGACGAAGAATGGAATCCCACTCACAGCTTAACTATGGACTTATACTAGAAAAAAATTTGGAAATGAAAGAGGAATTAAGAGAACATTTTAGAACGCTCAGGAAAGAGGATGTTCCAGAGTTAAAAATGGAATCTCAAATTTTGACTGATCATGACACACAACTAGATTTACAACTTAATGAGATGGAGGATTTATATTTACAACCTACTGAAGAGGAAGAGGCTACACCTTATATACAAATGATGGAAATTTCTGATGACCAAAGGCAGAATTCAACTAAAACATCTATAATCTTAAAAGCAACAGAAATGGACTTTCAGATACGAGACATTAAAAATGCTGACAATATGAACAAACAACGAATAATCACCATACTGATTAAGACAGATTACATAGTACAGACAATACTGGAAAAAAGAGAAGAAGACTACGATTGGACGCAATTGCGGGAAAATGTGTATAGCCAAATACTAAGATGGGAGGAGCTAAAGGCCCTATTGTGGAAACCTACTTGGCATAAAAAGAAAGCTAGAATTAGGTTTAAAATGTGTGTTAAAACTTTATCTGACGGGTAAAATGGCCTATAGAGACTTTGATTAAGCTAATATTTTTGAGATTTCTAGTCTAAGATTTTAGTCTGAGTTAATATTGATGTAAATTATGGATTTGATTATGGTCTGGAATGGCAATTACGGAAAATTGGAAAAGTTAAAATTAAAGGAGTTGGATTGAGATTGGTGAAATATTACTGATATTTTTATTTACAATGATTGAATGTTGGATTGATTTATAAAAATATTTGATAGAGTACAGGAAATAAAATATAGTTGAGAAATATTAATATATATATATATATATATATATATATATATATATATATATATATATATATATATATATATAATAGTTGTATTATATGTCTATTTTAGAAATAATTAGAAATAATTCAGGCTAAAATGTAAAATGGTTTTAAAATACTTAAAGTCATGTTTATTTATAAAATATGTATGTGGAATAGAATAGAATAAGAGATAGAATTTAATTGAGAAGTATAAAGTGAATAATTGGAGTAATATGTATATGTTAGAAACAATTTATATTATATGGATACCCGAATTGTATACTATATGTTTATGTAAGGCCAAATTGGAATATGTTAATTGAAGTTAGTTAAGCCTGAAAACGGGTGGAAATATTATTGATAGTTTTTGTTCTTTGTTTTTTGTTCTTTTTTTGATTGATAAAATAGAGAGGGAAACTTTAAAGAAGTAATTTAAATTGTTTATGTATGATTATATTTTTTACTTTGTTCTATGGAGTGCCCTATCTCCACGATGAGTCCTAAGCACTTGGTTGTAAAACAAAAAAATTCAATAAAACTTGTTTTATATATATATATATATAAAAAGAAATCCTACTGGGAGCCAAACTACCCAAACTCAAATTGTATTCCATGACCCCTAGGGAAGTGCGGACTTTTATAGACAAAAACCTGATGAGGGATTCATCCAACCCTCCAGACCGAGGGTGGCTTCAACCAAATGGAGTTGAAGCTTTTCTTTCCTAAGGGATTGGATTGGGGCAGGTCTGACAAAAGGACTAAAAATCACTATGTATCTAAAAACTACTCCCCAATTAATATATGAATAGGGGTTTCCATAATCATATGGTTTCATTTATAAATTAGTTTTGTATATAACGTATTGTGAATCTAATATGGAATTCATATTCAAACAATGTCCATAAATTAAGTTTATGAGCAGGGGGAATGGGCATAAAACCTTTGAAGTTAGTGAGTGAGAAAGAGAGAGAGGGACAGATTGGGCACAGGATGGAATGCATGTGAGCAAAAATATGCTGACAGGAACAGGTTGGGTGAAACAAAAGGCTGCATTTTTTGGGGGGATATAGTATCAGGTTTGATAAACTGCAGAAAGTTAAAACAGGTAAGAATTTTCATAAGACGGAAGAATACACTGTATGTACTACCCACAACTTTAATGTGTATAATTGGAACAACTATTTGACCCAGTCATTCAATAGTTCCATTAGAATGCCAGTTCAGAACTCATTTTTTTTTTTAAAAAAAAAGTCAACTCAGTTTTAATTTCAAATATATTCAAACTGCTCATAAGCCTCTGTACGGGAACGGAAACAACCTCATTTTCTGCATGAAGTTATGTTAGATCAGACAAAATGTTTCAGAAGTCTATGTCTCTTTTTCATTTATATAAAAGCTGAGGCAGAATACTTCTGGATCTTGAGCTTATCTTCCAAAGTGTTAGTAATTCCTCCCAGTTTGCTGTCATCTGGACATTTCATGAGTTCTCCTTATCTAAAACATTTATGAAGATGTTGAAGAGTACCTGGCCCAAGGCAGAACCCTAAGGTACTCCACCACGTGTTTCCCTCTAGGTAGATATAGTTCCATTGAGGATTGGAAGAGCATATAAGGTCCTGATAAATAAAAGAGGATGATAGGGAGGAGGAGGAGGAAATTAATTTTCAATGAAAAACCTAGCTCCTAACATCTTCCATCTGCCCTCATCTCAATGAATGGCATGCCATCAAGTCTCTTTAAGCTTGCATGTTGGAGTAAATTACCATAAAGACTGCTATTTTAAATCTTCTTGAATAGGAGTAATAATGTAGAAAATTCAGAATTAAAAAAATTCATTCTATCCTTTTGTGTATAAACTGTAACCAAACTATCACTAAGTAAACAAACTTCTAAAGTAAAGTAACTTTAGTAATAAATTTTGTTTCCTGGTATGAGTGATGATGTGATGCATGACTCAGAGCAAGGAAGACAAAAATACAGTCCATCCATATATAGGTGAATGAGCCAGAGAAATACATAATCTCTGGTTGCTAGGATCCAAATAGATGTTGGACATAAAAAAGTAAGTGGGACTGGGGGAACAGCATTATTGTGACAGGATCTGTTTGGTTCTGCACAGATACCTCTGGTGGATTACTTGTCCTTGTTCTGCAGCGTCAATAATTTGAGGGTAGGAATGGGTTATTTCAATGACAAATCTACTTGCATGTTTCTTTATTTACTGAGCTTACATGCCATTGTCATTTTAACTGATTCAGTTAAATTGGTGTACAATATCGGATATTCATAAAGCAGGTTAAAACCAAAATTACAATAATAAAAGCAAACATGGCAGGACATCAAAATCCAAGATCATTAGTTTGTTGAAAGAAAAATCTTTTATCAGGGTCCAGTCCAAGCCGGGAATAAACAAAACACACACACACACACACACACACACACACAAAGAGTAAAGGAGAGGAAAACAGAATACTCAGTTTTCACACTCTGGTCATTCCCACTATAAATCCCAGTTAACTCAAATTAGGGAAGGCACAAATCTTAAACATATTACATGGTTACAGAGAGAGACAGAGAAGATCACTATTCCTATATATTTTCCTTTTCTTTTTAAGTACCTTTATTTAGCCAAATTGGTTTCCCAGCAAAGCTCTGAGCAAAGCCCATTCTTCACAAATTTCTCTTGCTCGCTTCTTTTTCATACCGGCTAGGACGGGCACTCTCCTCTCGTCCCATGCCTCGAGCAAATCTCCAACGGGGGATCTAAACCTGACCCTCGAACTACAGCTTCCCATGTTCCCCTTCCGATGTGGGGTTCAATCGGCTTAGTTGGGTCCTTTCCAGCGGTACAACCCAGCCACTCTTAGTGACACTAACCCTGCCACCCCACCGTCAGTTTTCGGACAAAAAAAAGCATCCATGAGGACTCTGGTTCCCTCACAGAGTACGGGAACCTCCTAACCAGGGAACACACCACCGTCAGTTTCTCAGACCAAAAAGGGGTCCAGGAGGACCTGCTGCCCCCAACCCAGCAGGTACGGGCACTTCCTTCAACCACCGTCAGTTTTCAGACCCAAGAGGGGTCTGGGAAGACCTCTGCTTTTCGCAGTAGTATGGGCACCTCCTACAACCGAGCTCTGCTTACAGGACTTTACCAGCTGATTGCCCAAATCTGATTCTATCACTCACTTTTCCATTCTATTTTCACACAGCCTCACCCTTTTCCTTAACAAAAGGTCCTGCGCTCTGATCAAACCCCCATGCTTTCCAGAGTCTGTCACTTGAATGGATCTTTTGGGGTTAGGAAAGGCCAGAGGAAGCAAAATGCAACTGTGATTGGGAAAAGGGTCTTCTCACACACACAGACATATACACATTTTCCTCGCTTCCCTGGGCTTTAAAGTTAAATTTTAGAGGTACTCACCTTCTTTCTAAAGCAGCCCTTGAGCTCAAATTCAAAACTCCCTTTATTATCCTCGCTCCAAATGGCCAGGGTCTGGGAAACCCATCCACAGACACAACGGGTCTGCTGCCGTCAAGATGGGGCTTACCAGTCTCAGTCTATTGGAGAGGTTAGCTTGAAGTCCCATCTGGGTCACCAAATTGTTGAAAGAAAATTCTTCATCAGGGTCCAGTCCAAGCCGGGAATAAACAAAATGGAGACTGCTTTAGAAAGAAAGAAGGTTGTAGTTTATTGAAGAGCAGAACTATAAGATATGAGGCTCTGGAGCAGCTGACCACCTGTTGCTGGGAGTTGTGGGTTTTTATACCTTCTTGGGCTTTTATGTTTGGAGTTGTTCTTCCTGTTCCTGTGGCATGAACTTTGACCTCAGGTTCAGTGTGTCCTTTTGGTATTCTGATGGTGGGTTAATCCTATTATGTCCTAAAGGTCATGTTTCCTGTCCTCTTTGTTTTTCTAATCCCATCAGCTCCAAGCTTCCTCGCCCCAACCTTTCTGAATAGAAGGATAGGATAGGATAGGATAGGATAGGATAGGATAGGATAGGATAGGATAGGATAGGATAGGATAGGATAGGATAGGATAGGACAGGACAGGACAGGACAGGACCTTGGAGGTCTTCTGGTCCAGCCCCCTGCTTGAGCAGGAGAACCTATACCATTTCAGACAAGTGACTGTCTAGTCTCTTCTTAAAAACCTCCACTGATGGAGTGCCCACAATTTCTGAAGGCAAGCTATTCCACTGGTTAACTGTCCTCACTGTTAGGAAGTTTCTCCTTAATTCCAGGTTGCTTCTCTCTTTGGTCAGTTTCCAACCATTGTTTCTTGTCTTTCCCTCTGGTGCTTTGGAAAATAGTTTGACACCCTTTTCTTTGTGGCAGCCCCTCAAATACTGAAATATTGCTATCATGTCGCCCCTGTTTCTTAATTTCTTTAGACTAGCCAAACCGAAGTCCTGCAGCCGTTCTTCATATGTTTTAGTCTCCAGGCCTTTGATCGTTTTAGTTGCTCCTCTCTGAACTTTTTCCAAGGTTTCAACATCTCCTTTGTAGTATGGTGACCAAAATTGGTTGCAGTATTCCAGGTGTGGTCTTACTAGGGTTTTATAAAGCGGTACTAATACCTCGCGTGATCTTGATTCTATGCCTCTGTTTATACAACCCAGGATTGTATTAGCTTTTTTGGCTGCTGCTGCACATTGCTGGCTCATTGTCAAGTGATCGTCCACTAGAACTCCTAGGTCCCTCTCACAGTTGCTGTTTTTGAGCCAGGTCTCGCCTAATCTGTACTTAAACCTTTGGTTTTTCTTGCCTAAATGTAAAACTTTGCTTTTCTCCACATTAAAACTCATTTTGTTGGATAGGGCCCATTGTTCAAGTTTGTCAAGATCTTTTTGGATTCTGAGCTTGTCTTCTGGGGTGTTGGCTATTCCTGCCAATTTAGTGTCATCTGCAAATTTGATGAATTCTCCTTCTATTCCCTCATCTAAGTTATTAATGAAGATATTGAAGAGCACTGGGCCTAAGATGAAGCCTTGTGGTACCCCGCTGGTTACTTCTCTCCATGTGGATGTAGTACCATTAAGGACTACTCTTTGAGTACGGTTTGTCAACCAGCTACAGATCCATCTGATGCTGTTGTTGTCTATCCCACCTTTTTCTACCTTACCAAGCAACAGGTTGTGGTCTACTTTGTCAAATGCCTTACTGAGGTCTAAGTATACTATGTCCACAGCATTTCGCTCGTCTACTAATTTAGTCACTTTATCAAAGAATGAAATGAGATTGGTTTGGCATGATCTGTTTTTGACAAACTCATGCTGGCTACTGGTTATAACTTTGTTTGCTTCTAGTTGTTCGCAGATCTGTTTTTTGATTATCTTTTCCAGGATCTTCCTAGGTATTGATGTTAGACTGACTGGTCTGTAGTTTCCTGGGTCTGTTTTTTTCCCTTTCTTGAAGATGGGAACCTCATCAGCCCTTATCCAATCCTCAAGTACTTCCCCGGTGCTCCAGGATTTTTGAAAGATATGGTACAATGGTTCTGAGATAATATCTGCCAGCTCCTTCAGAACTCTGGGATGTAATCTGTCGGGTCCCGGTGATTTATATTCATCAAGGTCGGATAGGTGTTCTCTTACCATTTTCTCGCTTATTTTAATTTTTGTTTCTAGTTTGTCTTTTGCAGTAATTCTTTTGGTATGTTGGGCTATAATTTCTTTTTGTGTGAAGACTGATGCAAAGAATGATTTAGGTAGCTCTGCTTTCTCCCTATTGCTTGTTACTTCCTTGCCATCTTCTCTCTTTAGTGGACCTACAGTTTCCTTGACTTTTTTAATATGTTGAAAGAAACTTTTTTTATTATCCTTGATTTCTGTTGCAAGTCTTTGTTCATTCTGAACCTTTGCTTTCCTGACTTTGTCTTTGCATGTTCTGGCTGTCTGCTGATAATCAGCCTTAGTTATGTGTTCCTCTTTCCATTTTCTGTACTTGTCCTTTTTGCCTTTCAGATTATCACATCTGCATTTCTACAGAACTGGTTTCTGCTTGGGGCAGAGAGACTTGGGGGCGGTTCTGCCTAAGATTTTCCATTATTCCTTTGGGGAAATATAATATTCTGCCTTTTTAATATTCCCCAAAATATTTCTTTCTCTGGGGGGGGGGGGCTGTCTTCCCATAAGTTATATATCTAAACATCCCAATGCCAGAGGGAGCAATATTACAATCTCCCATCCCCCACTGCTGCTGATATAGCCAAATTGTAATGGCTTCCTAAAAACCAATAAGCTATGAGTCAGTCTGGTTTCTACTATCCCATAGAAGCGGGGGACATAATTACATTCAAATTATATTAATCAAAGCATCACTATATTAGAATTAGCTAGTCCAACAAGACCCTCATGCTCCTTTTTTTAATAATTAAAATTTAGAGGGTTAAAATGTCTGTTGAACATATTTATGTATTTATTTATTTATATATATATATTTATAAATAATATTTATACATTTTTGCCACAATCTTTAAGCGAATCAGAGTCTTATTTAAACCACAACCTTATTTAAAGTGTTTCTTTCAACAGAACAATCCTGATGTTTTTAGAGACTGCAAAAAAGAGGCTGGGGCTATAGGTGACCTGCAGGCTAATCTTGTCCAACCCTGACTTGACGCAGTGTGTAAATCAAACTCTACTGCTTTTCCCAGATGTTTATGACTCAATTGCCCCATTTTACTTACCTAGTAAAATGGCTAATCCATAGGATAGCAGGTTGGAGGCCTCAAGTCCTCCTTTGTCAGTAGCCCTCCAGGGCATCACATTACAGACATGGCTTCTCCTTTTTTGTTTCAACAGTTTGGTAACTGCTGCCGCCAAGACCTGTTTTCCTCACTTGGCATCTTCCCCTAACCCTAGTATGTAAGAATGTAAATTGGGGTGTCTGATACTTTTTATCTCTACAACACTGTCTGATTCACAGAGCAAAAGGCATCTGTATTATAAAAGATTAATATGTCTTCAATAAAACAGAATATCAGGATTGTTTATTTTGTTTACTAAAAAAGACAGCTTTTTCAGTTTAAAAAGACCCTCTTAAGTTAAAGATTAAATACAGTTTCTAAAAGAAAGAGAAAGAATGAAACAATTATTTATAAAGAAAAGTTCAAACTATTAAAAACATTGGATTGCGGAGTTGGAAAATTGAGAAGTCCAAGAGAGGAAAATTATAGAAAATATAACATAAGCTATAACAATTATTACTTGAGCCAAAATAAAAACTGATGCTCCCGGCCCCTACAATTCCTTGTTACCAATTTCCCAGATGCTCTTAATTGCCAGTCTGATTATTACATAGAACATACAGTAGAGTAACAGGTTGGAAGGATCCTTGGAGGTCTTCTAGTCCAACCCCCTGATCAAGCAGAAGATACCATTCTGGACAAATGGTTATTCAACCTCTTCTTGAAAACCTCCAATGATGGAGCACCCACAACTTCTGGAGGTAAGCCATTCCACTGATTAGTTTTTCTCACTGTCAGGAAATTTCTCTTTAACTCTAGGTTGAAGCTCTCTTTAATAATAATAATTGTATGTATGTATGTGTTTATTTATTTAATTTATAAAA
Source organism: Azemiops feae (assembly GCA_023970755.1). NCBI lineage: Eukaryota > Metazoa > Chordata > Lepidosauria > Squamata > Viperidae > Azemiops > Azemiops feae. The sequence continues at coordinate 359,395 of JALGBA010000587.1, forward strand.
TTGATAGGCCACCCATCTTCCATTATTCTGTGCTCAGGTGTTTTAGAGAATAGATCAACCCCCTCTTTTTCTGTGACAGCCCCTCAAGAAGACTGTTATCATATCACTCCTAGTCCTTCTCTTCATTAGACTAGACATACTTGGTTTTCTCAATCATTCATCAAATGGTTTAGCCTATAGACCCCTTGTCATCTTAGTTGCTCTTCTCTGCACACTTTCTAGAGTCTCAGCATCTCTTTTTATTGTGGTGACCAGAATTTGATGCAGTATTTCAGGTGTGACCTCAGCAGTGCAATATAAAGCAGTACTAACACTTTGTGTGATCTTGATTCTATCCCTCTGTTGATGCATTGGCCTCACAAATATTCACTTCATAAATGCAAGTAATCCTCGCTTAACAACCACACCAAACAATGAATTTTCCAGTCTTAATATGGTTGTAAGTCAAGGACTGTCTGTTTAAACTGTAGTAATTGTAGGACATCAGAAAAGGAAATACGTGTTTTACCAGTTAACTTGCCTTATGGAGCCAGATTTTGGCTTAGAAGCAGGATCTCACATTTATGTATTTCTAACATAAAATGGATTCTTGAACTAAATAAGAAATACTTTCCATGGTTATATGCAAACATAAAACTGGAAATCTGAACTCCTTTATAGTAATTTGTATTAAGGATGCAAAGATTTGAAGGATTAGTAAAAAATTAGTGAATAATTAAGTACCAAGTGAACAGGGTTAGAGTATAACTACAAGAACCCCCAGACACATAAAAATAGAGAGAAAAGAAACAAGAAATATCTGAAGTTATTTAATAATTAGCTTAATAATCTAACTCCCACACAAGAAGCTGAATTATAATATGGTTGGTTTGCTTTTGGCTTAGTATATTGCATGAATGATTATGTGTATTTTGCTTCTTACTAATATTCAGATTCTAAGATACAAAGACATTTTATGTGTGGAAACTTGATTCTAGTTCTGTTTTTGAAAAAGGTGCAATAAAGTAAGTTTAAACTGCACTGGAAGAAATTCCATTGAATGCTTCATCCCAAGAGGGACTTCAAAGCAAGCTTGTATTGGTTTACTCCATGAATTTTGGGGCTATGAGGTTCGCTTCTGACTGTAACCTACCATCTAACTTCATCTTGTGAGTAATGTGAACTAAAGTTGAGGTTTCTCTATCTCACCCCTGCTTTTGGGCTCGCTGAGAACTGGTATGGTTCCAGCCAATCCCATTGTACAATATTGAATCCCTCTCCTATACTGACCTGTAAGCCATAGCTTAGATTCATCTGTGGGTTAGCAATTTCCAATAGCTAGCCGAGTTCACTACCAGGCTGATAAGAAAAGAAAGAAAGAAAGAAAGAAAGAAAGAGAGAGAGAGAGAGAGAGAGAGAGAGAAAGAAAGAAAGAAAGAAAGAAAGAAAGAAAGAGAAAGAAAGAAAGAAAGAAAGAAAGAAAGAAAGAAAGAAAGAAAGAAAGAAAGAAAGAAAGAAAGAAAGAAAGAAAGAGAAAGAAAGAAAGAAAAGAGAGAGAGAGATGTGCTTAATCAATGGAGGACTTATTAAGGGGCATCCAAATTCATTAAAAATGATGCCATGTTCATAATTTTCTTATATATTTTTCTTATATACCACAAAATTACTAAGAAATATCAAAGCTACTGTGTATGTTACAATTGGGAAAACCATGGCCTTAACAATATGTGCCTTTGTTATCAGTAGAACTGTCTCTGTACTTTGCAAGATTTGTCATATACATTCTCCCAGGCAGCAGACCTCTTTTCATTTCATGGTTACAATCACTTTCACCTTTCATTTCATGGTTACAACCACAATTTCTTCTCCTTTGAATTGCTCTGGATTAGCACATCCTGCTGACATAATCTTAGAAGACTTTGAATATTGACTGCTAGAAAGGCTTCTACAGTCTCCTCTTTCACCTTCAAGCTATTGATGTAACTTTTATTCTGCTACGCTATTATTCCTATCCTGCAAAGCAGAATGTATCATGGAAGCATAATCCTATGAGCTTTCATTCTATGAGAAAATATATGTTTTTGTTTATGTGTGCATATTGCAGAATAAAATGCAGCACAGAGATGTAGGCTCAGAGTGTGCATATTTTTCTTCCACAGATAAAATTAATTAACTGAAGTGGAGTTCATGTTAGTACTTAGAGCAATCAAATAAAAATAGGCAGGTGCTTTACTAATTTCACTACCATAAGTAAGACTGAAATGAAAGTGACTGAATTATTTCTTCATTAGCAAAGCTCATGAACCATCTCCACAATTGTGTAATTAATTTTAATTGTATATAATATTTCTCTACCATGGGTTCAGTGATTCCATGGGGGAAGACTTTATTAATATATTGAAAACTACAGACAAGTCACTAGTATTGATTTTCATTTGTTGTCAGGGCTGTATAACTCGTCACTGTGTAAGTCTACTAATCTGAATGAAAACCATATATATATATCTTCCATACCTAAAAACTATTTTCTCCATGTATTAAAAATGCCATATGGAATCCATAAGAGACCAATTTGAGTTGTTCAGTAAAACAATGCTTTGTAGCACAGATGAGTAAACTTTTCAATCCCGAGGGCCATATTAATATTGGGTCATAGGCAGGAGCTCTATATGCATCATTATCAGCCATTTAGTCATGTCCGATCTTCGGACACTCTGTGGATCAGCACTTTTCATGCCCCTCTGTCTCACACCGCCATAATCCACCATGATCATACTGGTTTACATGCTGCATATGTTTACTTTCTCATCACTGAATTGCATTTTGTAGATAGGGCCAGTGTTCAAGTCAGCCGAGATCCTTCTGAATCTTCTAAGGTGTTCCTGCCAGCTTGGTGTGGTCTGCAAATTTGATGAATTCTCCTTTTATCCCATCATTTAAATCATTTATGAAATTGTTGAAGAGTACTAGGCCTAAGACAGAACCTTGAGGTACTCCACTGCATGCTTCCCTCTGTGTAGATGTAGTTCCACTGAGGGCTGCCTACTGATCAGTTACGATTCTATCTGGTGGTGATGTTGCCTATCCCATATTTTTCTATTTTACCAAGAAGTGTACTGTGGTTTACTTTGTCAAATGCCTCTAAGTATCTAAGTAAACCATGCCCACAGTATTTCCCTGGTCCACTAATTTAGTTAAAGAAGGCAATAAGGTTTGTCTGGCATGATCTGTTTTTGAGAAACCCATACTGGCTTCTGGTAATAGCTTTGCTTGTTTCTAGGTGTTCACAGACCCGTTGCTTGATTATCTTTTCCAAGAACTTTCCTGTATTTTTTTCAATAGATTTGTTTAGGTCCTAGATAGACTTTTATAGCCATCCATCCATCTATCCTCCAAGATAGTTTTCTCAAATGAGAAAAGCATACATAATATGAATGTTAATGTAACTAATGTTACTGTAAAAGGCATATTTATTTGCATTTCTAATTGGAGAAGCACAGATGGTAGAGACTTCTGTTACAGTCATATGCTCTTAAAAATGTTGATATTATAGCAAAGTGTAATCATTAAGTAAGTATGCAGCTTAATCTTTGAATCAGCTTTTCTGCTGATTCCTTTATCCAAATAAATAGTTTTTCTTTCATTGGGTGGAGAAGTCACTATCCAGTCTCACAATCGATTTGGATGAAGGAATCAGCAAAACCCCCCACCCCAGTTAGAAAAAGAGTAGGTTCAGGACACCCCATCTACAACTGAAAATGGCAGTGGCATCTTTCTGCATGGACAAAGGTAAGGAGAGGTGGATGGACAAGTGAGATTTCATTACTGTGGAGGGAATCCTTGCTTTGTGAAGAAACACGACCTGGGATTGAGGCTATAAAAGGAAAGTGAATTCCCCACGTAGGCCCATTGGGCCCATTGCTAGTCATGCAACAAGGAAGGCTACATCTTTCTTATGTGGCTCATGTCCAGATAAATGGTTGTCCAGCCTCTTCTTGAAAATCTGCAGTGATGGAGCACCACAATTCTTGGAGGCAAGCTATTTCATTGGTTAATTGTTCTCACTGTCAGGAAATTTATCCTTAGTTCCAGATTGGATTTCTCTTTGTAAGCTTCCACCCGTTGCTTCTTGTCCTGCCCTTAGGTGCTTTGGAGAATAAGGTGACCCCCCTCTTCTCTTTCATAGCCCCTCAAGTATTGGAAGATAGCTATCATGTCATTATTGCACAGTTTGGACTTATTTATCGATATGATTGATTTTTCAAATTTATATAGCTACCCATCTCACAAAACAAGTGGCTCTAATGTACAAGAAGGTTTAAAACCATAATACACAAATAACTGGCTGTTGTTTTCAAAGGACTTGCTTTCCCTGATTTATAAATATGTGATATAGGATCATGGCTGCAAACAAAATTAAGAAATTAATACTTTCCTATTACTATGTAATTTGCTAAAGCTTACCTCCCCCCCCCTACATTAACACCAACCTCACAGCATTGTTGCTTCTTTCTATATACGTTTTTTTTTTCATTGTACAACATACCACCAGCAGCAGCAGAAACTCAAATCTGACAAGATGGCAGATCATGATGCACGACGTGCCCCTTTTGAATATGCACGTGAAGTGATGCACATACAAAAGGGGTGGAAGTTGCATCACAACACTCTGTCTGCCATCATACCAATTTAGACACACACACCCCATCCCTGGCAGAGGATGCAAGGTTATAGACTCAGAGAAAAAGAAGAAGTTAAAAAAAAACAATGATTCTTCCTCTTCAAACTAAGCAAATGAAACAGGTAGAATAGTTACCACCAAATATGCAAGGACAGCAGGCTTTACTGAGACACCAGATTACAGAAAATTGTATTTTTTACAGGATCCAATCTAGGTCAGTCACTGGAACCAGAAGTTTAGTTTTGCAAGTTTTCGGATTCATGCTGGAGCCCATCCTCAGGGAACTGCTCTCTCTGATATTCTGGTGGGAGAGAAGTCCCCTGAGGATGGGCTTCAGCACGAGTCCGAAAGCTCAGAAGACTAAACCTCTGGTCCTGGTGGCCGACCCAGATTGGATCCTGCAACATTATCCCGGGACACGTATATATTTGCCTTCATTCATGGTGTTCTTTACTTTTAATGTCTCTAGACCAAATCATACTGTAGTGTGAGTTTTGAAAATTTTTACCAAGAGGTCAAAGGTTTTAACTATCCTAGAAAATCTATAATCACACTTTTTTGTTAATTTGACCCAGTAATTAAATTGCCATCTAATTGTAGTTATTGTACAACTGTGTGCAATCTAAGCTAAGCACTGATAATACATGCTGGAGAAACTATTGACATTCCTAAAATCAAATGTAGGAAATTATCCTGGACACTTTTGATTCTCTTATTTGTAGCCAGATTGTAGCAGTGGTTAAGCCATTGGGCTAGAAATCAGTTGAAATGAATTTGGATATCTATGATTCAACAATCTGTTCAAAATTTGAACATATTTATTCACCTTCAGTTTGTCCCTTTTTGTCTGAGGAATCCAATAATTCACAGATACAAAAATTATACCCAAATAAAGAAAAAAATCCAACCTGTTATACTATTTAAAACCCCTTATACTACTTCCTTTTCCCACCAAAGATATGATTTTTTATTTTTTATTATTAATTATTACAAAGTCATTTTTCCAATAATACATATCAAACATTCCTAATGATCTATATAACCCCACCAAAGTCCTGGATAACAAAATCATGTCATTGGCCTATAAGAAAATATTTACTTCTCTATCCAAAACCATTAGCATATGAAAATCCTGCTGCATAACATTAACCTACAAAATAAATGGAGCTAATATGGAACACTGACATATTGCTTTAACACTAGGGGTTTCTCAAGGTATGATTTACATTTGTTCTCACCATTAAACTTGTACAGTATAAAGGGCCTTTATAAGACAGTCAGTACTAGTTTTTAGCAATTTCTTCCGCAAAATATTTCTATTTGTAGTATATTCTAATGTAGTGCTTTAATCAATAAAGGAAGTATAAAGGCATCCACCATTAGCTGTATGTTTTGTTATTGAATGGGATAAGATAAAGCAATTATTGACTTGCAAATCAGTCTGTTTCTCTGCTAAGCCAGAATTTTCTTTTTTGTTTGAATTCAGATCATCACCATCTTATTGTCATGACTCTGGAAAGGTAACAATAGTTAAAAAATGCAAAACAATGGCAATCTAAGGATCTCAACCCATCCTACCAGTTTAGGTAGGGTGGGTGTGCTCCTAGTCCCTTCCCTTAAACATTGCCACCTTATGACAGGTAGAAAATGTGCCTTTTCTGTAGCAAACAGTGTCCTGTGAAAGACCCTCCCCCCCCCTGAACTTTAGCAGGCCTCTTCCCTGCTAGGCTTCCACAAAGCACTTTCCCCCCAAGCACTAGGATAGGGTGAGGTGACTGCACATCAGAAACTAGACTTGGCACCAGGCTTTTTATGTGTTTTTAATATGGTTTTTATGTTATTTAAATTTTTGATTGGGAACCTTCCAGAGTTTGTTATAAGTGGCTATACAAATGTAGTAAATAAATAAATATAACAATAAATATGTACTAGGCAGCCAAGATAAAACCACCAAAAACCATGAACATAATCATCTTATGGGCTCTGTCCAATTCTCCAATTTCTGGAGGAGGAACTTTATGATAAATATTAATTTGATTTGATTTTTCATAAAATCCAACTCAAAAATGATCCTTGGTTGGTCACAATGTAAAAACAAAATATGAATACAGGTTGTCCTCAGCTGTATCGAGCTCAAAATTTCTGTTGCTAGATGAGACAGTTCTTAATTGAGTTTTGCCCCATTTTGCAATCTTTCTTGCTACAATTGTTAAGTGAATCACTGCAGTTGTTAAGTTAGTAACATGGTTGTTAAGTTAATCTGGCTTTCCCATTGACTTTGCTTGTCAGAAGGTTGCAAAAGGTGATCACATGACCCTAGGATACTGCAATCGTCATAAATATGAGTTAGTGGCCAAGTGTGTGAATTTTAATTATGTGACCATGGGGATATTGCAACAATTGTAAGTTGAAAAATGGTCATAAGTCACTTTTTTCAGTGCTGTTGTAACTTCGAATAGTTACCAAATGAATGTTTGTAAGTCAAGGACTATCTGTATAATACAACATGATACAATATGATACAATGCAATAAAATCAAATAAAAAAGAAATACAGTAATTGAAATAACAGACTGGGGATCCAAACACTAACATCAAAACAGTTATAACAGATCTGACACTTCTAAGAAGTGGTATTCTATTCATCCTGCTCCTGGGAGAACAGCCAGGTCATCCAGATCTCAGAAGTGGGGATGGGGGGGGCAGACTTCATTCCAAAGGGCAGGTGCCGCAACAGACATATCATGCCTTCTGGGATTCCAAAAGATGACTATGTATTATCAAGGGGATCTGGAGCCATTCTCTGCAATTGATAAAAGTGAATTATAGCTCATGAAATCTTATGCCTTTTAATAAAATGTGTTAGTTGGAAAAGGTGCTTCCAGACTGCTTTTGAATTTTTGCCACCATAGACTAACATAGCGCTCTGTTACATCTACCTGCAAGGTAGAATACAAGGAAAACAAGGGCCGTTTGAGTCTCTATCTCATTGCTCAATGAGCAATCATTTTACTCCCCTCCACTTCTTTCTCAAGACCAGAGTTAAAACTCTATACAGAACCATTAGAACCGAGGGTCACATATCCCAATCCAGTTCCTAGCATTAATCATCCCCTAAACCAGGGGTCTTCAAACTTGGCCCTTTTATGACTTGTGGACTTCAACTCCAAGAATTCCTCAGCCAGGCACACTGGCTCAGGAATTCTGGGAGTTGAAGTCCACAAGTCATAAAAGGGCCAAGTTTGAAGACCCCTGCCCTAAACAGTTTAAGGCTATTTCTGTGCCAAAGCTTCAATGAGCCTAAATTAGAAAAGATCTAAATAATCAATTTCTGCCTAGAAGACTTTTTCCTTAATATTTTGATTTCTAACATCACAGCATGTTTAAGTACATTTCTTCTAAAATCATGGTATTAATAAAGAACATAAATGCTAACCCAAACTATCTTATCTTAGATATGCAGGAAAAGAATCTGGATCATGATTACATGAGAAATCCAGATTTTTGTATACATTTATTCTTTGGTATATATAATTACAAGAATATCATGTGTTAGCTGGTTTTCAAGAGATTAAAAAAGGAACAGCCAGTAGCTACTGCATTTCTCTAAAAGTGTAGTTCAGACTGCAGCAACGTGTATATCATATATCAACAAAACAAGAGTGGACATCCTATTTTAATTTCTCTTCTGCAATTAAACAAAAATAAACAGAAAAATTGTGGGTATTATTTAAATGATTGGAAGTTATTTGTATTCTAACAAACAGTTCATGACTATGTAAGATAAATCTTGGAAATCCCAAGATATTGTTACAGAATGAAGTTTGGGGTTTTTTTTAGCATTAAAACAATTATAGCAGACATCCTGTGTAATACTGTTAACATATTTTTTATAAGCTCAAACTCATCACTAAACATTAAAGTGTCAAAATCAATACACGGTGTATAGCCATTGGTCTAAAGTTATTTCAGTAATATTGCTATTGTGCAATGAAAGAAGATTGTGTGTCAGATTAAATATGAAAGCAGTTCACATTTTGAAAGTGCAGTCATGTTTCAGATACGTATTAAGAATTCCAGGTTGAGACATTTTGAATTTCATGGTGAAATTAGAACGATAATATAACCGCAGTAGCTAACATTTATTTGAACAACATCGAAATAAAAGAAATAATAGAATAAAATACATAGTTCACTGGCTCAAATAAGAGAGTAAAAAGGGGAAAGTTGCTTTTTTTTGCCTTTTGTTATTGGCAAATACGTAGATTAGATGAAGCTGTTGTAATAGGAATGGTTTTGAAGTAGATAGCAGAACACAGTTGCTCTAATGTGGGTTAACTGAATGGTGGACAATGGCATTTTTTGCAAACAGTCCCATGTTCATGGCAAACTAACTGCCTGTCAGCCCACCAGTCATCCAGCCAGCTAGCAAGGGAGCACTAGACCAGTGGTGGGATTCAAATATGTGAACAACTGGTTCTCTGTGTGGATGCCACTTCTGGAAGTCCATTCTGGGCCTGGGCAACAAAAAAAGTAGCTACCGGTTCTGCCGAAGTGTGAACTGGCTGAATCCCACCACTGCACTAGACCAATGTTTGATATAGCAATCAAGGAAGATTCATTTTTTTACGAAATCATGGCTCATGGACTAGTCTCAGGGCAGACAGGATGGAGGAGTAAAAAGAGTCATGATACTTAGCATAACAATAACCAAAATCTCTTCCAAATCTAAACTTATAATGAATATATGCTATGCATGTCCTTTCTGTTTTCATGTCTTCACTAAGCTTTGCATTGGCATTGTTGGCTACCTTGCCATTTTTTTAAACTGGAATTGTTTCCTTAGAACATCCCACCCATTTTGAGCTCCTTCTCCCATTACTTTCTCCTGCCCTAGGATCCATTCTGAGTTTGTTAAAATCAATTTAAGTCCATGATCAGGTTCCTCTAAATTGTTGCTATTTCTACTTTTGCAACTAAGTGTCTCCTTTTGACCAATACAGTATTCTGTGTCCTGCATTGTGAGCAAGATAGAACAGACTTCATTTTCTTCTATATGACATTTTTCAGGTTTTTGAAGAGTGTTATCATATTCTCCCCCTAAGTTATCTTTTTTCAAGGCTCATTGTTCTGCTCCTTCAATCTCACTTCATTGGGCTTAACTCATGATCATTTTGCAGTCTCCGGACCTGTTAAAGTTTTCTGAATTCTTCTTAAATGTTGGTGCTCAGAACTAGACATTGTACTTGAGGTGAGATCTATTCAAAGAGAATAGCATGGAACAAATACTTCCCAGGCTTGGGAAATTAAACCCCAGTATTGGGGTTGATGCAAATGAAAATCACACTTCCCTTCTTTGTTGTCACATGACACTACTTGCTCATATTTTGTTTGCAATAAAACAACCATTCCATGATCTTTTTAAGTCTCTCTACAACAGTTTATAGTGTATTTTAGTCTATTTAGGTCAGAGACAGAACTCCGAGCAGACTGAACTAAAAACTGAGACAGAAAAAACATTCAAAATGAACTGAACTTGGTTAAAGTAGCTAGGTGTAACAAAAGGCTTTTTATTTTTACAGAATTAAACTTTAATCTCAACTTCAGCTCCAGGACGCCTTATTAACTATTCTTGTAGGCCATTGCAACTTTCTTCTCATCCCCCACACAGATCCAAGGACAACTAATGTTGGGTTTATCTGATCCCTTATGGAAGCAGTGTTTTGCATCTTTCTATCTGCTTGATGTATGGTACTTTGGCAGTGAGCCTGGTATTGATTAAGGGTTGAGATCTTTCAGCTTTTATTGACTGCTTTTTGCTGCTATGAACATGGCTTTTTCTCTCTAGTCACTTCTAGCTTCCCTTCATGACTATATGACAACATGCAGAAACTTTGCTACCATCTCGAGATCTTCTGAATTTTTGCAACCCACATCTCATAGCTCTATGTTAAAGAGAAGCCTTGTTTCACTCATATTAAAGTGTTGTGATATACATACTGATCTGATCAAGATTTTTTAATTTGAACTTTGAGAAGAGGGTCTCTTACCAAAGTTTTCTTCCTGGATAGAAAATATTCTTTTATGGATTGATAACCAATTGAGAAACATAAAGTAGACAGGTGGAATAAATGAGCTATAAACAATTAGTTTACCCCAACGCCACATAACATATATCTGCATTTGGCTATGTTTTTTAACATGTGCAGTAATATGGAGTAAGGCGAATAATGAGATGGTAAAGATTGCTGTTGCAAAATCAAATTATTTATGGCAGTTTTAAAAAGAGGAAGGCAGTAAGGAGTTCTAAAATGTTTCTCAAAGGTCAAGGACACAGAAATTAAAACTGAAAAAAAGGATCTGATGCAAGCTTCTTATGAGGAAAATTACAGTATTTGAGACTTCATAGCTTAGAAAAATATAGGTTAAAAGGAACATGATACAAATATATATATGTGCATGGCATAAATCAATTGATTTGAAAAATAAAATAAATCTTTGATAATAATACAAGTCTCTCTTCACCTCTCTTCATTAATAAATATATCCTTCTAAACTTTATATTTTAACAAAAACAGTGGCTTATAATGCAAAACAAAAATAATACAAAATTGATGTCTAAAGCAACATGTTAATATAGCAGGTCCTGCAACTATTGAAGAGGCTCATTATTTTCTTTATACTGCTATATATAAAATCACGAAAGGGAGTAGTTTATAAAAGATACTGTAGAGAATAAGAAGCATTAATGTGAACTTTAACACTGATTTAGTTTTAGAGTGTTTAGTATAGCACAGAAAGTAAAATGCAGCTATTCTGAAAGTGCCAGTCAAGGCACTTTATTCTTTATAGTGCTCACGGTCCATGCTTTAGCTTAGAACAGCTATAGGTTTCTTCTGAAAGTGGAACTTTTGTGTGATGATGTCCTGATGATGAGATACTCTCCATAGAGTATTCTGAGGATTATCTTAGTTAATTTGGATTCGGTTTCACTGAATTTAGGAGAAGCTAATACCCATACAATATTTACATGTCTTAATTTTCGTTCAAGTCCAATACTAGATATTTTTGCCTTGTCATAGGTTGAAATGGGTGCAAATATTGTTTCATTATTCTCCAGCAAATCTGTGGGTAGAAAAATTGGGGGGGGGGAATGCATTTTTTCCAAATGTATTCAGAAAGGAAAGGACTCTTCCTAGCAATAATAGTAGCATTACTACTGAAATTATGAAAGAAGTCCTGCACTGCTATTTAGCCCTTGAAAAACTCCAGTCCCCAGATGAAATCTATAGATTTACTCTTATCATATTTTCATACTTTATCTCTATAGCTGTATAAGATGGTGGTGCAATGGTTAGAACGCAGTACTGCAGGCTAATTCAATCCTGACCGGCTCAAGGTTGACTCAGCCTTCCATCTTCCAAGGTCGGTAAAATGAGGACCCAGATTGTTGGGGGCCATATGTTGACTCTGTAAACTGCTTAGAGAGGGGCTGTAAAGCACTGTGAAGCAATATATAAGTCTAAGTGATATTGCTATTGCTAAGATCTGAATCACCAGAGCTTAATTTAGGAGAGACAAGTTATGAAAGTACCATTATAATGTATATATTGTAAGCTTCCCAGAGTTGCCTTCAATAGTGAGATAGGCAGTATATAAAGTTAATAAATAAATTTAAATTGGGCTGCTGTCAGCCAGATGCAGCAAGATGTAACAGCAGCCCTTACATGCTGCCCCTCCTGAAAAGATTAGCCCTGCAAGAAAGAAAGAAAGAAAAAAAGAGATTTTGGCTAGCATGACTATTTAGGCTTAGCAGGGTGTTTGCCATGGAATTAGCAGGTGAGATGGGGTGAGCACACGTGATGAGCATCAACCCATTCAGTATCTCAAGGGGGAAAGTCCTTCCATAAAATTAAGTATTGTAGTTTGCCTCTATGCAGGCAGGAGTCAAGTATCTCCTTGACCTCAAAATGCTGTTCTTCAATTAATATGAGAGAGGGAGCAAGGGTGAAGTAATGGCCACCTTTAGAAGGCTGCAGTGAAAAACTGAACATGTTTAAGAGTTTTTGCAATTTCAACTCCACAGCCACTGGGTTTATCACTCTGATGATGGGGAAAGGCCCGATGTATTTTGGGCCCAACTTTTTGCAAGGCTGCCTGGATTTCAAAAATTTGGTAGAGAGGTATACCTTATCCCCCACTTTGAATTCCTTATGAGGAGCCTCCTTTTAAACTGTGTATTTCTTGTAAGACTCTCTTGCCTTAACACTTTTCTGACAATTGGCCAAGTGTTCTGCAAAGTTTTCACCCAATCGCCTAATGAGACATCCTGGGGGAGATCCTGGGGAGGTTCTGGCATAGGAGCAAAGTCCAGGCCAGTAGCCACATGGAAGGGTATAAACCCGTACTGCTATGGACAGAGTTATTGTATGCCACTTCTGCAAATGGCAGGAGGTCTGTCTAGTCATCTTGTTGACCATTTACATAGCAATGGAGATACTACTCAAACACACTGTTTGTATGTCCACAGGCTCCATTAGTTTGAGGGTGGTGGAAGGAACTGAGCTCCTGGGAGGTCCCCAACAGCTTCAGGAATTTCTGCCAGAACTTAGATGTAAATTGTACTCCCTGGTTTGAAATAATCCTCTCTGTGGCCCCATGGAGCCTATACACATATTGTACAAAGAGTCTTGCCAGAGTTCGCACAGATGGTTTCTTAGGACAAGCCACAAAGTGGGCTTGCTTGGAGAATAGATCAGTTATGACCCAAATCACTATGTTCCTTGAACTTTATGGCAGCTCAACAATAAAATCCATGGAGATTTCTTTCTATGTGTGCTGCCCCGCTCACTCACACACACACGTAACTGTGATTTAGTGAGTTTATTAATATTCCCTAGCAATTCCCTTCACCAAAAACCTTGAACTGTCCTAATCAGCTCCAGCCACCAGCAAATCAAGGTTAGTCCACAGAGCAATGGCCCAATAGTCCACAAGGCACTTGAAAGTTTCTCAAACAAGGCTTCCGGTTCCGGATCGCGGCACGCGCAGTCGCACGGAGAGAGCCGTCTCCCACCGGCTGCTTTCCCTTCGCCGGTAGACCCTTAACCGGGTCGAAAGTCGCCCCATAGAGGCAACCACCGCTTGAGGAGGCTCCTGCTTGACTGGGGAAGAGCGGCAGCTCTCCTTAGTTCGAGCTATCTCCTTAGGGCCGTCGGAGGAAAAGATCGGCCAGCAAAATGGACGATCACTTCCCCGCACCAGCTGAAAGCCAGAAGAACAACTAAGCGTAAAGAACCCCCGTGGAGAATCCGGGTGAGACCTTTCCTACCCCTTCTTTCCCTAATTACTCTCCTGTCAAAAGCTTTTGTGTTTGAATTACTTCCCTGCTGTGAGGGAGCAGCGTTTGGGCATTCGGGAAAAACAGCTTTGGGGGAAAAAAAAAAACAGTTAATTTTTATGGACTACTTAAATTTTGGAATACTGAGGGGACCTGAAAACATTTTATTCTTGATTATTATTGTTATAACTACGCATCTATTACTTTGGAGAGGCCTTTCTTCATCTTTTTCAACACGAAAAATAAAAAATCTATTAATTTGGAAAGAAAAAAAAGATTTTATGGTCTGCTGAGGACATCTTGTGTCGAAAAGTGGTACTGCAACTGTATATTTTTTTATGGCTGGGAATAGCTATGACCTTCAAAAGATGATAAGCATAAGATAACTGAAACAGCTGGTCTATTGAAAATTGGAGGTGAACATTTGTTTGATTTCTACGAAATAGAGCCTTCTCTAAAAGATTAAAAAATCTTTTTACTACTGATATGGAACCTAACACACAGCTGGACTATGAGCTCATATTGGAAAAAATTCTGGAAGCCACAGAGGATATGAACTCTTACTTTCAAACTTTGACAGATCAAATTATAGACCGAAAGACAGCGCAGAAGAAGCAGATTGGCACCAAAGAGATTAGTGAACAATATGTACAACCTAAAGAGGAACCACGTCAACAACTCAACTATGAAACTACACTGAGAGAAACTGTGGAAACCAAAGAACAAATTAACTTTATACAACTCCAAACGCAATCTATGGAGAAGCCTGATGATCAAAGAATAACTTTAACGGAGATGTCTGAAGCATTAACATCAACAGAGACTGACACTCAGATACAAGTTATTGAAAATTGTGAAAAGGTGGATAAACAACTGGCAAATATAACATGGAATAAAACGGCTTTTACCATCCAAAGGCTACTAGAAGAAAGGAAAGAGAACTTTGACCAATTTGAAGCGTTAAAGAATATGGACCTTTTAATATTGTGGTTTGATGATGCAGGAATTTTATTATGGAAACCGTTATGGCACAGAAAGAAACCTAGAGTTAGATTTAAAAATGTATTTTAAAGTTTTATTTAATGGGTTTAAAAAGGCTTTGATTTTTTGACTGAGTTAATAACTAATGGAGCACGTGAAATTTCTAAGAGGATACCCTTTGTAACAATACTTTGTTTCAGACATGATAATTACTGGAGAGGTAAACTTTATTTACTGGTTTAAAAAGATTTTCATAGATATAGATGAATTGATAGAATATATACTTAAATTAGATAGAAATCTATTTGTTGGTTTGATATTTTTACTTTAAGATAATTATTTTGAAATAGAAGGAGAATAAGAGGGATGGGTGACAAGAGAAGAAATGGTATTAATGAAGAAAATACAAGAATATTACTGCGGGAATAATATACCAGATATAATTACTATGTAAAAAAAAAAAGGACACCCGAAGTGTTAATAATATGTCTATCTAAGGCCAATTGGAATATGGTAATTGTAAGTTAGTAAAGCTTAAAAACAGGACCTGGATCTTTAGAATTGAAATGTGAGTGATATTTGATAGGATTGTTTGAAGCTTATATAGAAATGTATTAATCTGAATATGCAAGACTAAATGAGGGAATTAGAGAGGGAATTTTAAATGAATTGATTTGGGCTATATATTTGTGATTGTTTTTCTTTTTTTTTTGGATGTTCAATATACCCACCTCCACGGTGGTTCCTAAGCACTCTGATGTAACCCTTTTACCCCTATAAAAATCTAATAAAATATATTTAGAAAAAAAAAAAAAGAAGAAAGTTTCTCAAACAAAATAACTTCACCAGACAAACTTAAATCCACCAGGCAAAACACAAGAGAGCTCACGGGGCAAGAAAAGTTCAGAGTCTCCAAGGCATGATTCTATTCTAAACACAGTGTCAATCCAGAGTGAAGCAGGACCAAAACAAACATGTTGTTCCCAACAATGCCTCCATCTGTCTGCTGTAATAAATAGCCAGCTTCTGGTGCAGACCATCAAGATGGGTGGGGCCCTCTCCTCTCGAATAGTCTGGCTGACCTTCTCTGCTCCTGCCTTTTTTCTGCCCTATGTGTTCTCAGATCAGGTGCAGAAGGCAGTTCCTCCTCCTCTTCACTAGCCATCTGCCACTGTAAGCTTTTCCCAGCTGGAATCTTAACCAAATCCCCTCTGGCTGGCCGTTCAGAACCATCAATCAATTCAGTTCCTGATGTGCCAGGAATTGGCTCATCCTCCCCTGAGCTGACATCTGAGGAGGTATCTGGAGAATCATTCAAGGGAGACATCACACCATGGGATGGTGGGGTTGGTCATGGATTGCAGCAAGCCTGGGGTTTTGCCTGGACAATTTTTTGCCACTGCACATGTCAGGCAGCTAGCGACATAGGTCTCAATGTCCCTTTTCTATGTGCGGCCACCAGAATTGATGTTTTACAAGATGGAGGGTTTTTATGAACCCGAAGTATCTAGCCCAGGGCTTTTCAACCAGTGGTATGGGTACCACCTGTGGTACATTGGCACCTGGCAGGTGGTACGCGACCATCCTAGAAAAGTGGTAGTGGGGGAGGGGAATGAGCTGAACTGGTGGCAGCACTGCACAAGCCTGAGCAAGAGATGGCTGGAGCTGCAGGGCTGTCAGGGCTCAGGGGAAGCGCCAGGATCAGCGCCAGGCTCCAGCTGGAGCTCGGCGCTGATCCTGGTGCTTCTGCTGAGCCCAGAAGAAGCGTCGGATCAGCTGGAATGTTGCAGCATCTCCAGGGTCTTGTGATTTACATTCAGATGCTTGGCAACTGATTCATATTTATGACGGTCAGTGTCCCAGGGACATGTGAAGTGACCAAAATCTGCTGCAGCCACCCAGCAGATGGGGGGGAATAAAAACCAAACACCCCACCCCACCCCCGCTGCCAATCCTCAACAGAAATGCTCACAACAATGAAAACCTCGGACAGGAGGAAGAGCGCTGCCGGGCGGGCAGGCGTCTTGGGGGGCACTTTTTTCAGTGCCATTGTAACTTCAAACTGTCACTAAGCAAACTGTTGTAAGTCGAGGACTACCTGTACTTTATCACTTTTTTCCTTTTTTTGGGGGGGGGGTCAAGTTTTTGACACCTTGCTAGGCAACTGGTGGTACTCGGATGTTGCCATACCCTAAAAGTGGTACAATGGGTGAAAAGGTTGAAAAGCCCTGGTCTAGCCATTTTCAAATTGTGGCTGTGCTGTATAACCTGGGTTCACTGGTTGGCTGGCCCATAAAGTCTATTCTCTATCCATCCAGGTCAGCCAGCCAGGAAGTTTTTTCCCCCAGGGAGACAAGGGTAAAATTAAAGCAGTTGAAGTATTGTGCCCACCTCACTTGCTTATGGGACAATTTCTGGGGGGGGGGGTTAAGTGCTTCTAAATTTTTGTTGTCAGTCCAAACCTCAAAAGGGGTCTTGCTACCTTGTCTCCAAGTGAGGTGTGCCCACGAACAGCATAAGCTTCCTTCTCCCACACCATCCAGCGGTGCTCCACATTAAGAGAGTTTTCAGGAGGTGTAGGCACAGGGCTGTAAAGCTCCCTGTGGATTATTTTGGAGGAGGACCACTCCCACCACTTCTGCCTTGATGATAAACAGTTTGTCCAGATCAGAGTGCTTGAGTTCAACTGTGAAAAGCCGCTTCAGCTTTTCAAAAGTGGCCTGACACACCATTGACTACTACAGTGGCTGACTCGGCTTGGGTTTGGTTCCCCTTTCATTTTTAACAGATTGATGATAGGCAGCGCAATTTGGGCAAAGGCTAGGAAAAAATGGTAAAAGTTCACAAATCCTAGGAAGCTTTGTAGTTGCTTCTGAGTGCACAGTGCCTCACAATCAAGGACGGCTTGAACCCTCTCTGGATCCATCTCCACCCCATCATGGGAGATCCAATACCCTAGATCAGGGCTTTTCAACCTTTTCACTGATTGTACCACTTTTAGGATATGGCAATATTCGAGTACCACCTAGCAAGGTGTCAAAAACTTGATGACCAAAAAAAAAAACCTGTTCAAAGTTGCGAATTGCACTGAAATGACTTATGACCATTGCAGCATGCCCAGGGTCATGTGATTTATATTTGGATGCTTGGCAACTGATTCATATTTATGATGGTCACAGTGTCCCAAGGTCATGTGATCCCCTTTTGCAACCTTTTGACAATGGCAGGGCTGCTGGTGGCCAAGTGCTAAGGCGGGATTTCCTTCCTTCCCTCCCTCCCTGCCTCCCTCTTTCTCATTCCCATCTCCTTCTGAAGAAAGAATTTGACCCCCCCCCCTATTTTCCCTCTTCCATATATTCATCAAACAAGGAAAAGCCTCCAGAGACAGAAAAGAGAAGCCATTGAGGGAACTAGCTTAAAAAGGCGCATTCCCCTTTAAGAATTAGTTACTGGCTAGAAAGGAAAGTTAAGGAGCACAGCCAGCATTTAAGGAAGAAAAAAAAATGTAGTAAGTACTGGCTGCCGGCTAAGGCAGCCTCCCCAAATGGCTCCATAAGTAAAGGAATGCTACAGGCAAAATCCATTCAGGAGAAAAATACTTCAAGATCCCTTGCAGCAAAACTTACAACTAACAATAGCAGAGCAATAGAAGCTAACATGAGACATTAGCCATCAGCCAAATAGAAATTGCCAAACACTCCTTAAGAACACAAAGCCCACATTGCACAAATCCCAGAACTTCAAAGTCACAAAAGCATATAAGAATCCTTCCACTCTCCATCTCCCTCCCTCCCTCCTCCGTGCCTCACCTCCAGCCATTGGTGCCACAGCAGTTGTAGATCGGCTCATGGCCGGCCTGCTTGATCTCCTCTCCTCTCCCCACATCCTCCTCCTCCTTCTTCTTTCCCTTTGGTGCAGCTAGAGCTGACTCCACCTCCTCGCAAGGCTCCTTATTTTTTTCTCTCTCCCTCTCCCGCCCAAACTGCCTCCTTTTATAGCCTCTCCTGTCTCTGCCCCCTCCTCCTTTCTCATGGGGGAGGGTGAGCCAGAAGTGAGCCTGGGGCCTTTGCCTCGCCCCAGCCACTCTGCAGCTCCAGAGGACTCTCTCACAGTAAGTCCTTGCCTGCGCTGGCTCTTTCCCTCTCCCACTACACTTGGCTAGGCAGGGCTGCGTACCACCTGCCACTTGTTAATGTACCACAAGTGGTACACGTACCATCGGTTGAAAAGCCCTGCCCTAGATAATCCAGTTTAGTCTTGTGAAACTCACATTTGGAAAGTTTTCCATACAGTTGTGCCACGCTGAGCCTCTCAAGCATTGCTCTCACTAATTTGACGTGCTCCTCCATGATCTCCATGTAAATCAAAATGTCATCCAGATAGACCAATAACCCCTTATACAAATGTTCATGCAAGACCTCATTTATCAGCTGCATGAACATTGCCAGGGGTCCCTGTAGTCTTTGGTGGGGCTTGGGGGGGGGGGTAGGACATCGGATTTGCACTCTCTGAAGACCTCACTGAGGCTCTAACAATCCCATTGACTGGGCACTTTTCACTTTCAAGGTCTTAATGGGTGGTGCATGGCTGCTCGGTGGTGGGTTTCTCATAACCTCCTCTTCTGGGTTTCTGGTGCGAATCCTCAGAATCTTTCATTTCCAAGAAATGGCTGGGCCCCACTTTTCAAGCTATGCCAGTCCTAATATCATGGGTTTGGTCATGCCCTGCCCTATGAGTCTCCATGCTAAGAGTCTCTTTGTGGGGCCCCAGTTTCAATATCAATGGCTTGGTGAGGAGTGTGGTGAGGATCCCCCCTTCCATGGTCCCATCCAATTAGATTCAGAATAGAGCTGGAAGGGACCTTTCTAGTCCAGCCCCCTGCTCAAGCAGGAATCCCTATATCATTTCAGAAAGCTACGGGGTATGTTAGGTGCCTGAGGCATATCCCTAGGCCAAGCTAACAAACTACTACAGCCAAGCTAATTAAGCACCTACTGCACCCAAAGTGTAACAAGGAAGTTAATAGTCCCTTCCACCCTGAGGATGGAAACATAATTTTGGCTCTCACAGTTACAGGGATGGTGGGCCCATTTACCATGGGATCGTTTGCACCTCCACAGTCACTCTCCGAGAATAGAATAGAATAGAATAGAATAGAATAGAATAGAATAGAATAGAATAGAATAGAATAGAATAGAATAGAATAGAATAACAGAGTTGGAAGGGACCTTGGAGGTCATCTAGTCCAACCCCCTGCTCAGACATGAAACCTTATACCATATCAGTCAAATGGTTGTCCAATCTCTTCTTAAAAGCTTTCAATATTGGAGCATTCACAACTTCTGAAGGCAAGTTGTTCCACTGATTAATTGTTCTAACTGTCAGGAAATTTCTCCTTAGATTGCTTCTCTCCTTGATTAGTTTTTATCTGTTGCTTCTTGTCCTGCCTTCAGGTGCTTTGGAGAATAGCTTGGCTCCCTCTTCTTTGTGGCAACCCCTGAGATATTGGAACACTGCTATCATTTTACCTCTAGTCCTTCTTTTCATTAAACTAGACATACCCATTTCCAGCAACCATTCTTTATATGTTTTAGCCTCCAATCCCCTAATCATCTTTGTTGCTCTTCTTTGCACTCCTTCTAGAGTCTTAACATCTTTTTTTACATTATGGTGACCAAAACTGGATGCAGTATTCCAAGTGTGGCCTTACCAAGGCATTATAAGTGGTATTAACACTTCACGTGATCTTGATTCTATCTCTCTGTTAATGGAGACTAGAACTGGCTTTTTTTGCAGCTGCAGCACAATGCTGGCTCATATTTAAGTGATTGTCCACTAGGACTCCAAGATCCCTCTCACAGTTACTACTATTGAGTGAGGTGCCACCTATACTGTATCTGTGCATTTGATTTTTCTTTCCTAAATGTAGAACCTTACTTTTTTCACCACTGAATTTCATTTTGTTAGATAGCGCTCAATGTTCAAGTCTGTTAAGATCCTTCTGTATCTTAAGCCTATGTTCTGGAGTGTTGGCTATTTCTGCCAGCTTGCTGTTATCTGCAAATTTGATGAGTTCCCCATCTATCCCCTCATCCAAATCACTGATGAAGATGTTGAAGAGTACTGGGCCTAAAACAGAGCCTTGGGGTACCCACTGCATACTTCCCTCCATGTAGATGCAGTTTGTAGATGCAGCATGTAGATGAGGACTACACATTGAGTGCAGTTGGTCAGCCAGTTACAAATCCATCTGGTGGTAATGCTGTCTAATCCACATTTTTTTATCTTATCTAGTAGATAGGGTGTGGTCTACTTTATCAAATGCCTTACTGAAGTCCAAGAGGGGCTCAAAACTCTTCATTGGAGCTCCCTCACCATCACTGAGAAAGAAGTAGCCCAATCATTTCAGGCTTCCATCATATTTCACTGCCAGGGGAAGAGGCCGGTTTCCCTTTGTCAGAAGACCCTGAAAAGGGTCGAAAGTCGCCCTGGAGGGGCGACCACCGTGAGGAGGGCCCTCGATAGATCACGGAAGGGGGCAGCACTTCCGTTTTATCCGAGGCAGCTCCTTTGGACCGACGAAGAAAAGATTGGCCATCAACATGGCCGATCACTAAGCCATACCAGCCGAAAGCCAAAAGCACCACCAAGCACAACGAAAGCACCGCGGAGGAATTGGGTGAGACCTTACCTTAGCTTTCCTGTATCCCAATTATTTTCCTGTAGAAGCCTTTTGAAAATTTCTTCCCCCCTTTTAACTGGGCGGCATCTGCCTACTTTGGGAATACAAAGCTTTGAAAAAAAGAAAAGAAAAGAACAACTAATCTAAACATCTAAATAACTGGACTTGCACCTTTTGGATATTTGGGCCCCCCAAAAGTTCCTGTTTCTACGGGGACCTATTACTTTATCTATTTGTTAAGTTGAAAAAAAAATTTTTTTAACTGGATAAAAGCCTCACTTGAGTTTGGAAAAAGACTTTACATGCTATTGGGGACATCTTGTGGCGAAACCTGACATAGCAAGTGTATTTCTTTTTGTCTGTGAGACCTGTGAGACTAAGATTTGTCCTTGGCACTATCAAAAAAGATAAGAATTTGGAACAGCTGGGTGGTGAAAACAACTCTTTATAGTGGAGGTGGATGTTTACTGACTTTTATCAAAAATAGCCTCCACTAAAGGACTATCTGTAAACACCACAGAAATGGAGGAATACTACCCACAACTTAACTACAAACTTATACTTGAAAAAATCCTTGAGGCTACTGAGCTAATGAACTCCAGACTGAAAGATAAAGGTGCCACCCTAAATTTACAAAATGCAGCCCAGACTTTAACTGATGAACTTACAATCCAAAAAGCAACAGAAGAGAAAGAAATTAACACCGAAGTGGATTTTAAAGAATACCAGGAACAATCTACTGAAAACTTTGACAGTCAAACCTTGATCTCAAAAATCTGCAACTCAAAAAGCAACAGAAACTGAAGAAAGCAACATTAAGATGGAAGGTGTTGAAGACCAATATGCACAACACATCGAGAACTTAGACAACCTAGACAACCAAACAACAATTACAACATTGAATATGACTCCTTACTTAAGCCAGATGAAACCAGAAGAAGAAGAAGACCAGACTGAACTGATGACAAATATACCAAGCCAAACATGGAGATTTGAACTACCTGGCCAACAACCCAATCATTACAAAGGGGCCAGCTCCTTTGAAAAATTGATCACTGGATGGTCTCTCCTGATTCAAATATCATGTGTAGGAATGAAGGGAGATCTATCTGATGATTTAAAGGCACTGGTATGGAAGCCTGCTTGGCACAAAAAGAAAGCTAGAGTTAGACTTAAAAAATGGGTTGTGTTTTTGTGTGTGTGTGACTTATAATAGAAGAGCTTAAAATCTCACTTAACGAGCTGAGATTTTAAAAGATAACTGACTTAATATTTAGAACTCAGACTTATAAGAGAAATAAAAAATAGCCATTAGAATAACAGTTCTGAATTATAATTTAGAAGTTGGATTGAGACAATAAAGGATATTTTATTAGTAAGTGATGAGGTACTAGGATGAGAAATAGAATATATTTGTGAAATAAAGTAAGAATTTATTCGAGTAAACAATATGTGTATTTTAGATATGACAACTATTTTGTAATGAAATAAGGGAACTTTGGGCTACCCGAAATCTAAATACTATGAATATTAAGCTAATTGGAATACTGTAATCGAAATTAGATAAAATTTAAATACAGGACATGGATACGTATAAGTTAAAATATACTGATAAATGTTTTAATTGATTGAGTCATAATTAGCAATGTATTAATTTGAATGTGATAAAATAACTAAGGGAAACAGAGAGGAAATTTTTGATGATGTAACCCGAAAGATCTTGTTATTGGTTTATGGATTACCCAATCACCACGCTGCTTCCTTAATATTTGGATTTTTGTAAAACTGGAAAATTAATAAAACTTGTTTTAAAAAAAAAGATCCTTCTGTATCTTAAGCCTATGTTCTGGAGTGTTGGCTATTTCTGCCAGCTTTGCTGTTGTCTGCAAATTTGATGAATTCCCCATCTATCCCCTCATCCAAATCACTGATGAAGATGTTGAAGAGTACTGGGCCTAAAGCAAAGCCTTGGGGTACCCACTGCGTACTTCCCTCCATGTAGATGCAGTTTGTAGATGCAGCATGTAGATGAGGACTACACATTGAGTGCAGTTGGTCAGCCAGTTACAAATCCATCTGGTGGTAATGCTGTCTAATCCACATTTTTTTTTTATCTTATCTAGTAGATAGGTTGTGGTCTACTTTATCAAATGCCTTACTGAAGTCCAAGAGGGGCTCAAAACTCTTCATTGGAGCTCCCTCACCATCGTTGAGAAGGAAGTAGCCCAATCATTTCAGGCTTCCATCATATTTCACTGCCAGGGGAAGAGGCTGGAGATCCCCCCCAAGTTGGGGGAGTTGCTGACACAGGTAGGTCCATTGGTGCCATGCTGCTGCAGGTGCAAGCTGGGCATATGGTGCTGGCAGAGCAGCAAAAGGTGCTGCCACTATTGCTGTGGGTGTCCCCAGCTCAGAGGCTTGTTCATCCTGGACTGGCCAGTCATGCACTCCCAACTCCTGGAATTTCCCTTTCAGGTGGCTAATCGCCAGGTCAGGTGCTGCAGCCAGATGGGCTGAGTCTGTGGGGTCATCCCACTCAGCAGCTTGTCGAGCTCGCCTCCGGCTCCCTCAGAAGACATCAACACCTGGAGGGGGCTCTTCCGGCTCAGGTGACTTTCCAACTCCCCTGACCACCAGGCCCTGGCTCCATAGTGGGAATCATCCCCCAGCTCCTTTGGTGCTGCGGAGGGAGGTGCTGGCTTTCCCCCTTCTCCCTTTGGGTGGGTGCTGAGCTCTATCAGGTTGGCCTGGGTTTAGGCTCTCCCTTCAGCCTGATCTTCTCCCTTGGGTCCTTTTGCACAATATCCATGGTAGATGAGTCTCTCCAAGTAGATTGTTATTGCAGATCCAGCTTAATGTCAGCTGGCCCAACCTGGTCAGTTAGAAAGCAAGACTCTTAGGCCCATGGCTAGCCAAAGGCTTACTTTACTAAAGCCAAGCAGTTACAGAAGAAGCGAAGGTGGATCTGAGGACTTCCTGCCCAAAGTATATGGTTAACCTTTCCATGTCCCCTTCCACCACCACTCCCCCACTCCCCCAATTATCAAGAAGTGTCCAATTAGGTGCTAACAGATTGTTTTGGGAAACAGTCCCTGTCTTTGCAGCTGGCATTCTTTTTTGTCCTTGAAGTAGCCGGAATTTCTCATGGGATGGTCCGAGGCTTGGTTTCGTTTCCTCATGGCATCCCCTGGCAACCCTTCCTCTCATTCCACCTGCAGTTCTCCCCCCCCCCTTCATTTCTTTGGCAGGCTGTCAGTGGCAAGCAAGATGCAGTGTAGCGTAACGGCAGCCCTGACAATCGTGGCCATCCAAGACTACCAAACAAACCTGCAGAAACCTATTAACTCAGAAAGCAGGAAGAAAATTTAAAATAATAATGCAAGTAGGGAAAGGGGCTGTCATTTGTTCTTATGTTCACTGCATTTGTGAGTGTCTATGTGTGCTTTAAATAAATTTTCTACCATGTTGCAAATATTCACAGAAATGAGTATAATTTTTCAACTAAAATAGATATGAGCTATTATAGCAATTTTAATTGGTGCACACTAAGAATCATGTAAAATTAGGAAACATTGCATCACAATGGTGCCAAAATGATGGATTTATAATTATGACAATTCATTACATGTAGATTGATATGATCTTTGATTTGATCATGTTTTCATGAGGATTCTATGTAGAAATTTCTTGGATAATGAGGATCATTTTTGTATTTTATTGATGTGAAAAAATGCTAGATAGCTAAATTGCTATAACATTGCATTCAAACAGCTGAAATCTGTAACATTATGGTGGTTTTATAATGGATCCATGTCTTAATTCTAAGTTTTTGCAGCATGTTGGTATCAGACTTTCCTCCTTGCAATCTGTACTGGAAACAGCTAAATTCAAAGAACAAGAATAAAATGTTCTGCTAAATAATGTCTACGAGAAAAAAGCAAAGGTTATAATGCAATAGCTCCAATGAGTACTCTGTTTTCAAAGGAGATACCCATATACTATACAGGTAATGCCTAACTTACAGTATGACCACAATTGAGCCCAAAATTTCTGTTACTAAGCAAGACAGTTATTAAATGAATTTTGTCCCATTTTACGACATTTCTTGCCACGATTGTTGTGAATTACTTCAGTTATTAAGTAATAACACAGTTGTTAAATGAATCTGGATTCCACTTTCACTTTGCTTGTCAGAAGGTCACAAAAGGTGATCACGTGACCCTGGGATACTGCAACCGTCATAAATACATGCCAGTTGCCAACCTTCTAAATCATGTGACTACAGGAATGTTGTGTGTGAAAAATGGTCATAAGTCACTTTTTTCACTGCTGAATGTCACTAAATGAATGGTTGTAAGTTGAGGACTACCTGTACCTATAAACCAACTCTAGGGCAACACAATTCTTACTGTTCCATCTGCAGAGACCTGGAAGCCTGCCTGTTTTGTAAAGAAAATCAGTTTGCTTCTCTTCACTGCTTTTGATAACTATCAGCCTTATTACCAGCTTGAAAAGTTAATTCTCACCAATCACATCAAATACTGCTGGATCTGTAATTATGATGGCTTAACGAATGGTTTCAGTTGGATGCTATATTAAAACAAGATAATTGCTGCAATAGATCCGTAGTCTGGAACATAGAGTACCAGATCCAAATGTGGTCAGAGCAAGGATCAAGGTGTCCTAGTGGACCACCACTCAGGTTTGAGCCAGTAATGTGCTACAACAGAGGGATAGTGTCAAGACAACAAGAAGTGATAGTACTGCTTTATACCATCCTAGTGAAACCACACTTGGAAAACTACACCCAGTTGTCACCAGAATACAATAAAATGTTGAAATCCTGGAAAATGTGCAGAGAAGAGCAACAAAAATGATAAAGAGACTAAATTGTATGACAAACGATTGAGGGACCTTGGTTTATTTATTTATTTAACATATTGTACATGGACTAGCAATGTATATTAATAAAATATAAATGTTAAAAAGATCTATATTCAAATGCCAATGTCTAGGCCATCTAATCACTGAAGCTGGTCATGATGTAATCTACAGTTTGATGTGGAACCCCACAGTCATATTTGAGGGGAGGATACTGTGCCCCATTTATACAGCATGAGGATTATAAGTGCATGTATTAAAACCACTCCGGCTTGCTGGCTTCCTGTTCTGAGCCATATAGCACCACCAGCTTTACGAAAGCAAGATACATTAGGGAGAGAATACAGAAACATTATGAACAACTCACTCCTACTGGTGCATGCTGACCTTCCTCGTTTATTTGCCAGAAGGCTCAAATTCAGGAAGCCCCCACTGGCACTTGCACAACATCTGCCCAACAAATTTAACATCGATTCCCAATGGAAAGTCAAATGGGTCACTAAATGCCCAGTTATAGGAAGATTGGGGAACTCTGGTGTCTAACTCACTAGTATTGCACTGATTAAACCATACAGGGGCACAGTGATTTGCTGCAGAGTAAGCTGATGACCTGAAGGTGGCAGCTGAATCTCCCATTCAATTCCACATAATTTATGAAGTATGCTGTTCCTAGTACTGATTTTTGCCACTGTATTCTCTAGATGTATCTTCTAGAGAGAGTGAGGTCCAATGTTATTCCAAGCTACTTTGGATCAGGATTATAGGGCAGTAAGTTGTTGTTTAAGTAGACCTTCGGGGCTTCATATGCTAGTTTGTTGTTAAGGAACTTGGTATGTCTAGCCCAGAGTTCCCCAATCTTTCTGGCTTTGCAGACCGGTGGGGGCAGAGAGGGGATGGTTCCACGTGAGTGTCGGGCAAGCACATGTGCGCAGCTCCATTTGCGTGAGTGGCAGGCATGTGCGCCTGCCACTCATGCAAATGGAGCACATGCACATACAGTTGCATGCTGCTCGCACAAGTGGGGGTGCACATGTACGCTCACATGCCACTTGGGCACCCAGTTTTGAATGGCTCAAGTACTGGTAGTGGGCTGCGGCCTGAGGGGGGGGTTGGGGATCTCTGCTCTAGCCTATCGAAGAGAAGGATTAGGGATGACATGATAGCTGTCTTCCAGTACTTGAGGGACTCTCACAGAGAAGAGGGAATTGACTTATTCTCCAAAGCACCAGAGGGCAGGACAAGAAGTAATGGGTAGAAGTTTGTTAAAGAGAGATCCAACCTAGAAGTAAGGAGAAATTTTCTGACAGTGGGAACAATTAATCAATGGAATAGCTTGCCTCCTGGGGTTGTGGGTGCTCCATCATTGGAGATTTTCAAGAACAGGTAACTATTTGACTGGAATGATATAAGGCTCCTGCCTTGAGCAGGGGGTTTTACTAGAAGATCTCCAAAGACATTTCCAGTCCTATGATTCTATGATTCATCTATGTATGATTTCAAAGATCTAACTTTATACAGTTCTCAACATTTATCTTCCTGATATTACTACAAGCATGAGAATTTTGCAATTTTTCATTAAACTTTTTAAGAGCAAAGACAATATAATAACAATAAGAAAAAATTCCCAGTTTATCCACTTGGGCCCCTGCTACATTTTAGGGTTAACTTCTATTTTCCTATGTATCCCAACATATTATGGAGGGGGCAGAGGAGACAGGATTACTCATGACAATTTTTTGATTATTGGATAGGAATTAAAAAAGGAAGAATTGTAAAAAATGTTCTGCTGTGGGAAAGTTATTATTTAATGGGACAACCTGTAACTAGTTGGGTCACCATTTCAGAGCTATTTCCTTACCTAACACTTATGTACCCCATGCACATCTCCAATCCTCTCATGCCACCCTCAAGTATCCCTACACAACCACCCTCCTTCTCATTTTTTCCCTACAACTTTACTCTTGTGAGATAGGTTGCCTGAAAGAGAGTGTGATCCAACTCACCTTCCAACCATGCAAATTTCTCCAAAATATTTTTCTTCTTGGAAACTTTCTAAAAATAATTATTTTTCATCAAGTTGTATGAAAACTGATAAAAAAAATTACAGGAGCATTTTTCTTCCTTGCACAATTGGAGACAAGACACTGGGAAGAAACTACTATGGTTCTTAATTCCTTATCACTAGAGTCTGATAATGTTGATGATTCAGGGAGGCCCATGGAAGCTAGTTGTGCCCTCATTGTAGAAGGAGAACCCTGATAGCTTATGGTAATCAGAAATTAGGAGCATCTTTTCTAAAGATTTTATTTAAAAGCATGTGTTTTTCGGAGTTACAGCTCCCACCATAAGGGCCCCCCAGACTCGTTAGACTCTCCTCTCTCACTCTTCTCAAAAGCCAAGGGTGAGCCAGTCTCATTGCAGCTAACACTTTGAGGCAAAAGGCCCAGATCATTAAGTCCCAGGAGTTTTCTTGACTGGGCATCGCTGCATAGTGGTGAGTCACTACTTTTGAGAAAGGTTGTTGAAGGAGCATTGCTGCATTTGCTGCTTGGGGTTTCTGTTAACTTTACTCTGGATATTCATTTTTATAGACCATCTGAAGGAAGCTCATAAGAAACATTGAAGGGAATCCTAAGAGTACTTTAAAAACAGATCTGGCTTATCTCAGCAAATCAGGAACGCTATCAAAACGTATCCCCACTTTGACTGGGGGTACTAGAGAGTTGCCAAGTAATTGTTTTTAATTATTAAATTATTTCAATTTATCTTATTTATTAAATTTCAATTAGAATTAAAAGTGATATTTTTAGTCCATACCTACTGCTAATGATATGGTTAATTTTATTCATGGGAGGGGATCACACATTCATTTATTATTTTAGAGAGTTAACAAAACAATGTTTGTGAAGCTCTGTTTTCAACAACTCTAGACAAGATATTTGGTTTTTGGGGAGACATTTGAAATTTCTCTATCTTTCTTCCTCTCTAAAGTATAGACACATTTTTACTTGACTATAACCTAGTAAGAGCTATTTTGAATTACTGAGATAAAAAACTAACCCGATGTAAGTTTAATAGGAGGTAAAAAGGAGTCTAAGGAATGGACTGGATTCCTGGAATGGAGTGCAAGGGACGGATTCCACCTCACAAGAACTGGAAAGAATATATTTGGAAAACGACTGGCTCATTTTATCAAAAGGGGTTTAAACTAAAATTGATGGGGGAGGGGGGCCAATCTTCATGGACTTTAGAACCTAATTCCAAGCAAAAACCACTAGATAACCAATCATATACGGAGGTATGGAGTAAAGAGAAAGAAGAAATAAAAAAAGAAAAACATAATGAAATAGAGAGTGATGGAAAGGATGGATATCCCAGTTACAAAGTAGGAGATATAAGTAACATATCCAAGACCCATAAAGGACTCAAATGCCTGTACACAAACATTCAAAGTTTAGGGAACAAACGGGGTGAACTTGAAGTATTAGTACATGAAGGCAGATATGATATAGTTGCCATTACTGACACTTGGTGGGATGAAACTCATGACTGGAATATCCTGATGGAAGGATACAAAGTGTCAACCCCCGGCTGTAAAGCCCAACCAAGCAAAACATCAGAGCCATTGCAAACTTCTAATGATTACTTTTATTGAGCAGAATCAAACCGGTAGGGTCAAAGGGAAGCTAGCTCTAAGGAAATGATGGGAAGCAATTAATTAAAAGAATGAAACTTCTCCCACCCCCTCTCTGACAGTACAGGTCACATTGTCCAATACATCTTCTAGTAATTGTTATGAGAACAGACTTTAGTTTCGCCAACACAATTCTTCAGCAGCTTCGGGATAAAGGACACCTGTAGATTCAAAGCTCTCTTCCCTTCCTCCCCCCTCTGTTGGCAAGTTAGAAGCACGCTGTGGTCCTAAAGGCAGCAGGGTTTGTAGCTTGACACAAACTATTCAAAAGAAACAGATCTAACAAAAGAGGAGATGGAGTTGCATTATATATAAAAGATCACTACATCCTAGAATCTATATGGGTCAATATAAAAGAGGGGAAAAATAACATTGCTATAGGCGTATACTACAAGACACCCAACCAAGCAGAAGAAATAGATGAACTCTTTGCTAAACAATTAACAAATGTATGTAGGAAACATACCACAGTAGTCATGGGAGACTTTAACTATCCTGATATCAACTGGGAGACAAATTCTGCAGCAAGTGGGAGATTGAACAGATTCCTAACCAACCTAGCTTACAACTTTGTCATCCAAAAGGTAGAGGAGGGAACTAGAGGAAAAGCCATACTGGACCTAATTCTTACTAATAGAGAAGAAGTGATAGAGGAAGTTGAAGTTGCCGGAATCTTGGGCAAGAGTGACCACGTCATACTGGAATTCAATATAATGCAAACACAATAGAACATAATTAAACCAGGGTCTTAAACATTAAAAGCTGATTTTAACAAACTCAGAGAGAGCTTAAGCAAAATATCATGGATAAAAATCCTAAAGAGGAAAACAACTCAAGAAGTGTGGGAAACTCTGAACAATATGATCATAAAAGCCCAGTCCAACACTATACCACTGAAAAGAAAAACAAGAAATCCAAGAAGAAACCAGCATGGCTGCACAAAGATCTCTCTGATAAATTTAAGGACAAAAAGGATAAGTACAAAAAATGGAAAAAGGGACACATAACTAAGGCAGAATATCAGCAGATAGCCCAAATCTGCAGAGATGAAGTCAGGAAAGCAAAAGCTCAGAATAAACAAAGATTTGCAACAAAATTCAAAGATAATAATAAAAAAGTTTCTTTCAACATATAAGTAATAAGAAAAAAGTCAAGGAAACAGTTGTTCCACTAAAGAGACAAGATGGCAAGGAAGTAACAGGCAGTAGAGAGAAAGCAGAGCTGCTTAACTCATTCTTTGCATCAGTCTTCACGCAAAAAAAACTCTAGCCCAACCTACCAAAAACATAATTGTAAAAGACAGACTAGAAATAAAAATTAAAATAAGCAAGAAAATGATAAGAGAACACCTGTCTGATCTTGATGAATATAAATCACCAGGACCTGATGGATTACATCCCAGAGTTCTGAAAGAGCTGGCAAATGTTATTTCAGAACCATTGGACCATATCTTTAAAAAAATCCTGGAATACTGGGGTATTAGAAGAGGATTGGAAAAGAGTTGATGTGGTTCCCATCTTCAAAACAGGGAAAAAAACAGACCCAGGAAACTACAGACCAATCAGTGTAGTTCCCCAGTGCTCCAGGATTTTTGAAAGATATGGTGCAATGGTTCTGAGATAACATCTGCCAGCTCCTGCAGAACTCTGGGATGTAATCCATCAGGTCCCGGTGATTTATGTTCATCAAGTTCAGACAGGTGTTCTCTTATCATTTTTTTTGTTTATTTTGGCTTTTATTTCTAGTCTGTCTTTTTCAGTTATGTTTTTGGTGGGTTTGGCTATAATTTCTTTTTGTGTGAAGACCGATGCAAAGAATGAGTTAAGCAGCTCTGCTTTCTCTCTACTGCCTGTTAGCTGCTGTCTTCTCTCTTTAGTGGACCAACTGTTTCCTTGATATTTTTCTTGTTATTTATATGTTTTATATATATTTTTTGTTATCTTTGATTTTTGTTGCAAGTCTTTGTTCATTCTGAGCCTTTGCTTTCCTGACTTGTTCTTTGCACATTCTGGCTATCTGCTGATATTCTGCCTTAGTTATGTGTTCCTCTTTCCAATTTTTGTACTTGTCCTTTTTGTCTTTGAATTTATCAGAGATATCTTTGTGCAGCCATGCTGGTTTCTTGTTAGATTTCTTGATTTTCCTTTTCAGTGGTATTGTGCTGAATTGAGCTTTTATGATCATAATTTTTCAGAGTTTCCCAAGCTTCTTGAGTTGTTTTTCCCTTTAGGATTTTCATCCAAGGAATCTTTCCCAAGTTCTCTTGGAGTTTAAAATCAGCTCTTTTAAAATCTAAGACTCTGATATCATTATGTTCTACTGCTTGTGTTTGCATTATATTGAATTCCAGTATAACATTTATTGAAGAAGTTTAGAATTGTCCAGGATCAATTTCTGACTTTTACAATTTTACAGTAAAAGAGTTCCAGTAGTTCATGCAGGGTCTGTTTCTGACCTAAAGGGCTCTTTGTGTGTGTCTGTATGTTTGTGCATTTGTATGTGTGTGTGTGTGTGTGTGTGTGTGTGTGTTCAAAACAGCAAAATGGCAGGCCTTGCATGGTGATCAAAGCCTTCCCAGTTTGCATGTACAGCAGTATCACATGCATATACAAAAGAGAGAGAGCTTTGATTATGACATTGTATCCACTATCCAACATAAATACCTCTGTACTCATCATTAATTGGTTCCAGGAGGCATAATGAGTATCAAAAACAATGAGTACCAAACAATTTTTTTCCCATAAGGCAGCCAACACTGACAAGTCTAGCTTGTGCATTGAGTACCAAACAAACAATGAGTACCGGGACAAGTTTTTTATGTCAAGTACCAAATTCAAAGTTTCAAAACAGTTGCGTGCCAAGGTACCACTGTAAACCTTTATTTTGATAAAGATTTATTTAAGGGACAGTAATATTATGAGAAATATAGAGCTCCTGGTGCTAAGTATCCTATATCTGTGTGCAATTGAAAAAGAGCTATTAATAAACAAGTAGAAAGAAATTGGTAGAGATTTTGGAATATGATTTACAAAAATAATTGCACATTATTTTGGCAGGTATTATACATTTGCTGTTGATTCCTTTTATTTCAATTGTCAATAGAAGATTATCAAGAATGGGAACCAATATCAAGATCAGAGTTAAAGTACAATTAAATATTGGGAAAACTACAGATTTAAGAGTTATTTCTTTGGTGTTAATTAAGTTGAGGGGCTGCCACAAAGAAGAGGGCGTCAAACTATTCTCCAAAGCACCAGAGGGCAAGAGAAGAAAAAATGGTTGGAAACTGACCAAAGAGAGAAGCAACCTGGAATTAAGGAGAAACTTCCTAACAGTGAGGACAATTAACCAGTGGAACAGCTTGCCTTCAGAAATCGTGGGCCCTCCATCACTGGAGGTTTTTAAAAAGAGACTAGACAGTCACTTGTCTGAAATAGTATAGGTTCTCCTGCTCAAGCAGGGGGCTGGACCAGAAGACCTCCAAGGTTCTATTCTATTCTATTCTATTCTATTCTATTCTATTCTATTCTATTCTATTCTATTCTATTCTATTCTATTCTATTCTATTCTATTCTATTCTACTCTACTCTACTCTACTCTACTCTACTCTACTCTACTCTACTCTATTATTCTATTCTATTCTATTCTATTCTATTCTATTCTATTCTATTCTATTCTATTCTATTCTATTCTATTCTATTCTATTCTATTCTATGTCTGATGCTAATGATTAATACTGCATGCTTCATTTTTCATTATATTGACAAATCGAAGCAAGTCTCTTTTCTAAGGCCAAATGATACAGGGAGCCAAGGTTCAAGTAAGGTGAGGCATTCTGCCTGACACGTTTTCATCTCAAGCTCCAAATAAACATGGCAGGTCTTTAAATATCCAAAGTCTGTATGTCATGTAAATGCAGTGGTGGAGTAGGACAGGGGTATATTGAAATAATAGAGGTATTAAACAAGAGTCATCAATTATTCTTGCTTCCAAAAAGTTCTGTTTATCTTTAACTTTCTTTATTATTGGCAGAAACCAATATGGTGACCACTTGAATTCCAAAATTAAGTTCCATTCTGCTGCAAATTAGAAAAAGATAATAGGTCTGTAAAGGAAACTGAGTTGTTTGGAATCCAATTTTATTATTTAAGGGAGATATACTCATGATTGGTCAGTCATGGAATATTAATGTATCTCTGTGAAAGTATTTTAAGATGTGCAATTTTTGCCTCAGCCTTATTCACCACAAGTCCCTCCACACAGCGCAGCTTTCACTTCCAAGCATTTGAAATTGAGCAGCACATTCATTTTCACTCTCTTCCATTGCCCATAGAAGGCTGGGAAAGTTTAAACAAGGTAATTGTGGAAGGGCCTTCTCAGCTATGGTGCCTTAAACCAACAAAATACACAAATCAGATGATTGCCTGGGGGCGGGGGAGGGGGAGGAATCTACTGGCCATTTCCTGAAAACATTGGGCTAGTGATATGAGAGGCAATTTGCTTATCTATTAAAATGTTTGACATAAGCATCAATATTTATTAATATACTTAAAATCTGTTTTAGCCTATAAATTAATTTAGCACTATCAATGGAATTTACTTTTGAGTAGATATGCATTGCACACAGCAGGTGGCAGCATCTTACTAATCTTGAACAATTTAAGCAGAAATAAACCTTGTTAGCCCTTGGATGGGAAACCACCTGGAAATCCCCAGGTATAGATTAGACTGGGAGGTCGAAAATCCATTCTGGATTGAGATCATGGCAAACTTCTTGTTAAGAAAATGTCAAGATAGACATTAATCCAGGCATGGATAAGATTACACAAAGACTGACTCAGGACTTTGAATCTGTGTTGTATCTCAGTTCTCAGCAACCAAGCATGACAAACAGTAAAACGGAAGGTTCTTCTGATTATATGGAAAATGCCCTTCCTTGAGTCTTTGTTGGCCACAGAGTACTCCCTCACAAATGAGGAAGCCTACTTGAAATTTGGGACAGAACAAGATCATGTATATCTGAAGAGCTTTGGTTCTTAAGACTTCCTATAATACTGTATTATACTTGGATTAGAGACCATGGTTTATTTCAAGTGTAAAGATTCAAGGCCATATGCTTAACCTTGGGTTAACTACTATTTTACTAAATTAACCCAATTACCTGCATTTGGCAACACTAAAACATAAGCTGAAGATAGCTGCAGGAATTCACATAAAACGTCCTTCCAAGCTGAGGGCTACTATTGGTGACTATATGGGCACATCCATCTATTTTTCTTGGCAACGATATGGGAATAATTTTGCCACCTTCTGGGATATACATTATAGATGTACATAAAAACTTCCCAGTTTTTACCCTACAGCTTTGCGAATTCCTGGGGTCTCCCATCTCTGTATATAAGTGTATTCAATCCCGCTAAGATGTTTGAGATCAGCCAAGGATAGCACAACATACTGAACCACAAATCACGTCTTAGCCCCAGTGTGTTTGAAGCCCATCTGCTAGCGAGCCTTCATTAGACTATTTTGCACTGCGATCTCTCGCTTTCTCGCTCTTACTTTATTCGATTTCGCTTCCGTGTTACGGTTATGTTGAGGCAGGCAACGCTGGAAATACAGAGTGCCCAACCGGCAGAGTTTCACAGCAAGAAAAATGGAGCGATAAAAAGCCCCCTCCCCCGAAAGTTTATGCCATGCCGGCTGCTGTTCCGGGGTCACAAGGCCCTTTCCCCTTGCTCCCGTGGCGGAGCGGGGTCTGCCCAGGCACCCAGCGCCTCCGCCTGCGAAGAGCCGCCTGAGCTCGGGAGCCAAGAGGCTGCGGGCGTGTTCGGGGACTTGTCCTGTAATCGATTGCCGAGTCAGCTGAGCAGCGCTGCCAAGCCAGACAACGCGCTTCCCAGATCGCTCTCTCCAGCTCAGGGTGTCTGGGTGAGACGTCCGTGATGCCTGTGTGTGTGTGAGTGCGCGAGCGAGCGAGCGAGTTGCCGGATCGGTTTCTCGGGGTTTGACCAGTTGTCCCAGGCTAACCCTGCTCTCTGAAGATGGAGGAAGTAAAAAACAGGATTACCCTTAGCTACAGATCCACTGCCTTAGTTTCCATAACCAACTGCGGGGCACAAACACACGATCGCTAAGCCTAGGAAAGAAACCGAGAAAGGAAAAGACTCATTAACAAAACAAACAAACCGGGAGGATGGTGGAATTGTTTCCCTACACGCACTGCTGAGGTAAATCTTTGTTGGGCTATTTCTTCGGCTTGGCTGGCGGCGGATGGAAACAAGAACATTTCTCTCCAGAAAGACTGCCTGCCGGGCTCTGTCTTCAGTGTCGTTGGGGTGCATTGGTGAATAGGTGTGTGTGTGGCTGCGAAGGGCAGGGAGGCGGACAAGGTCTGTCACAGAGTACCGCGCAATTATGGAGCATCTCTAACCTCGGGGTCAACAGGACTTGTTGCTTTTTAATCCCAAAATAAATCTTTAGAATAACATGAGGACGCGAAAAGGGTAGATTTGCATTTCTGTTTGGAAAACCATCATTTAATGTTGGCCGACCCATCTAAGTGAATGGGAGATTAAAGGATGCCTTAAAAAACAGAATTCTAATTTCTAGGGGGTTAATCGATTAATTCGTCCCCAGTTTTGATAAGGTTGGCTTTTGTTTTCTAACTGAGCTGGGCTTTTCAATTGCAGTTAGGAAGAGTCTCCCATCCAAGATAACACAATATTTCACGGCACGCCACGCGTTCCATTTTAAAAATGCAGGGTTGAAATTAATTGACAGCGCGCGGAAAGAAACACAGACACCGGTAAAATTAGGAGATCGTTTTATTTTGCCTAGGGCCAAAAATAATTACTGGCCTGAGTTTCTGGATTTTTTTCTTCTTCTTAAACTCCGTGATCTACTCCTTTCAGGTTCCCCCCCTCTTCTTCTTTTTCTTCTTTTCTTTCCTGCAAGATTTCCCCCCCTTCCCTCTCGGTTCTTAAGGAACCGGTGGATCAAGTTTTCTCTCGTCTGGTTAATCGCACTGCTGTAGCTTTGGCTGACCTCTCTCTCCCTTTTTTTGTTCTTCATCTTTCCTGAAAGTACGTGCCATTCCCAACAAGCCCATCCTGAAGCGGGGGGGGGGGGGCGGAGGAGAGAGAAGACGCTTCCTTCTTCATTTTTGCTTTGTTTCCCTTCCGATCCGCTTGCTCTGAATGATCTACCTGTAAGTTTTCTCCATCTTCCCTTGAACTCTGGAGGAGGGAGGGGGGAATGAGAGGAAAAAAGAGGGATCTGACTTATTTCAAAAGGCGCCCCCATCTCTTAGTAGTTCCAAGGCATCGTAATTCCGTCTTTTTCTTCGTTCTTGGCTGGGAGGAGGGGTAGAAGCTGCCGTCAGAATTTGGAAATGGTGAACAAACTTTTTTTTTTAACCATAGAACTTTTCTTTCTTTCTCCCCCCATACCCCCCCACTGTTCCCTTACCTTTCTATCCATCTCATTGGCTGGGATAGTATTTCTCTCCTCCCCCGTGGGCTTTAGGAACTTTTTTTCCCTTGTTACCATGTATGTTACCTGCTGAAGGTGGAAGATAAGGTAATTTGGAAAGACATGAGGGAATTGCTCTTATGCTAAAACATTTAGATCTCAAGTATTATTCTTAAAGCCATGTAAACATCAACACGATGGCAGCGTTGCCCGATGAAATCTAAGCATTATACTGAGTATCTTGGGAATTTGATATGGTGTATGCCAAAGAGAAAGGAACGCAGCAGAGAAGTCTTTCTTTCTTAAGGAGGGGGGTGAGGTAAAGGGAAGTGGTTTAGGAGACAAGAAATGGAGCTGCCTGTTTTCCAGTAAGTAATGGAGAAATTCCAGGAGCTGGGGCTAAATATACTTGGCAATCAATACAGAAATGGTTCATTGTGAATAATTTAACTGCTTGATGTAATAAGAGTTTTGAAACTAAAGGCAAAAGGGAGCTGGGGATCTAGGAGGGAAAAATGCATTTTTTTGCGGGGCATGTTTTTTCCCCCCCAATTTCACTTTAAAATGTTGATTATTTACCTTTTTATTTCATTTCATTTTTATTCATATAGGAAATGACTGAGTGTCATCTAATATGGTTATTTGATTTCTAGAAAGTAAATAGCATGCTGCTTGCTGGCAAAGTGCTTCAAGAAACTTTTGAGACTGCAGTAATGCATGCAGTCTGGAACTACTTTAAAAATTGCCCCAGGGTTAAAAACTTAAGTTAGAATAAACTGGTTCCTGTGCAAAAATGTTATATCAGTGTCATGGAAGCATACATTTTCCATTTTTTGTTCAGCATTTTTTGTTCACACCATAGAAGAGTCACAATGGTAAGAAACTTTGTAGCATTGACATTTGACAGTACTTAAAATTCAGTCCAAAAATTCCTACTTGAGATACTCAGATTCCCTGTTGGATTTATTAACAAATATGCTCCTGCCTTTGTGTAGAAGTAGCTGTTGATTGTTAAGCCACTGGAAAGCCTGTTAACACATACCTGACCTAAATAGGATTTATCTGGAAACTGGTTAGTAATTATTTTAGTGTGTGATTCTCCCTCGCCTTCTCCCCGGGTTCATTTTTGGAAAAAAGTAATTAACTTATTCTGATCATTGGGTGCTTTCAGAAAGATTCCAGGCAGAGACCCTTCTGCTACGCAAACACTGGTTTGATTAGCAATGACAAAAAGGAGAGTTGACTAAGAAACCTAGGTCTTTCAAGAGTTGTCAGAATGAGAGCATCTTTGATGGTGTACTTTTTATTTTATAGCACTGCACTTTGATTATGGAAGTGGAGGCTACTGATGGATACCTGCCCTGTAAGTATCAGTTTAATTTTTCTTTCACTGTTTGGACTTTTGCCGTATTGGGAGATGAAGATAATTCTTTATTATCATTATTTTATTTTTTGTTGGTTTGGTCATTTCAGTGACACTATATAGTGTCTTGAAGGACAGAAGGTGATAGGCAGCCTGTATGGAACATAATATTTCCCTCTTTGTGTTTCTTTTTAAAAAAAAAAAATACCATACACTGTATGCAAAGGAACTGAGTGTGAATTTGAAGGGGTGTGGACATTTCTTTGGCCTTGTCCCAAGTCCATAATATTAAACCAGTGTTGTTAATGTTGAGCAAGCAAATAAACCTTTCTGCCATACCTTGTAGCAGTTGTAACCTACACACTAGCCTTTAATGAATGGAAAAATCTAATAACCTTGGGAGCAGAATTACCAGAAACAGTTTTGTCCTGGGTGCAAATAACAGTTTTTCTAAATAAAAACTGACACTTTTTAAAAATATAATAGGTGACCATGACCTTTCACCTGAAAGGGAACACTCCAATGTGGCGATTGACCTTACTTCAAGCACACCCAATGGGCAACATACCTCACCAAATCACCTGACAAGCAGTAAGTTATCTTTTAAAGTGTTTTGCATAATAGATTAATTAATCTTGCCAGTCTATGTGGTTGGTTTGTATATAAAGAAGAGAGGGCAGATTGGTTCTTCATACTAATATACACCTGAATGTGATTGCTAGTCTGAATTACTCCTAAATTGCTAATGAGTACTAGTGTTTGGTTGAACATGATATAAAAACTTGAACTTGTTGGAAGTTGGGTGGGAAGTTCTTTTATGATGCAATCATGGCTACAGATTAGTACCAAGCAAAAGCAGATATTTCAGTATTCGGATATTCCAAAAATATATTTGGTGGACTGAATGATTGAAAAACACACATAAAGTGTTCTCTGTTACTGTTCCACCTCCCTTCCCTTTACTTTTTGAGCCTTTTTAAAATGAGTTTTATATTGGTGGATGCTTGCAACACTTTAAATGCTTAAAAAAGAAAATATACATTTCTCCTGGCTATTGACACTTATTTATCAGATATCTGTGGGTTGCTCCATTATTGTTTGAAATGTTAGATACTCATCTGTTCTGGTTTATACAACTGAGAA
Organism: Azemiops feae; assembly: GCA_023970755.1. Classification (NCBI taxonomy): domain Eukaryota; kingdom Metazoa; phylum Chordata; class Lepidosauria; order Squamata; family Viperidae; genus Azemiops; species Azemiops feae. The sequence goes on from JALGBA010000587.1 coordinate 399,608, forward strand.
TTTTGATTTTATAACTTTTCCATCTGCCTAATTTTCTTAGCAACATATTTTATGTGGATTGCTCCATTTTTTGTTATTTCACACTTGATCGTGCTAATTATTTCAAGGAATAGAATAGAATAGAATAGAATAGAATAGAATAGAATAGAATAGAATAGAATAGAATAGAATAGAATAGAATAGGAGCTGGAAGGGACCTTGGAGGTCTTCTAGTCCAGCCCCCTGCTCAAGCAGAAGAACCTATACCATCTCAGAGAAGTGACTGTCCAGTCTCTTCTTAAAAACCTCCAGTGATGGAGCGCCCACAATTTCTGAAGGCAAGCTGTTCCACTGGTTAATTGTCCTCACTGTTAGGAAGTTTCTCCTTAATTCCAGGTTGCTTCTCTTTTTGATCAGTTTCCTACCATTGTTTCTTTGGTGCTTTGGAGAATAACCTGACCCCTTCTTCTTTGTGGCAGCCTCTCAAATACTGGAATACTGCTGTCATGTCACCCCTATTTCTTCTTTTCTTTAGACTAGCCAAACCCAAGTCCTGCAGCCATTCTTCATATATTTTAGTCTCCAGGCCTTGGATCATCTTAGTTGCTCTGCTCTAAACTTTTTTCAAGGTCTCAACATCTTTTTTATAGTATGGTGACCAAAATTGGTTGCAGTATTCCAGGTGTGGTCTCACTAGGGTTTTATAAAGCGGTACTAATACTTCACATGATCTTGATTCTATGCCTCTGTTTATACAACCCAGGATTGTATTAGCTTTTTTGGCTGCTGCTGCACATTGCTGGCTCATAGTCAAGTGATCGTCCATTAGGACTTTTTTAAAGTTCTTTTTTGCTATGTTTTATTGGCTTGGGACTGTAAGTAAATAGTTATATATAATTCCAGATTAAACTCTGCTTCAAATAGAAATTTGTAGTAATAAAATATGATCTTTCTATCATCCCTTTCTGAGAGGGAGCTATCGCATTCAGTCATTTTCTCTATCCTTCAGCAAATTATGAGTAAAAAAAAAAAGATTTTATGAGTGTGTGATTTGCAAGATTATTAAAAAGCACTCCGTTATTTACTTGTTGCTAATGATATGTTATTAGTGTCCTGGACTAAATTTTATGGATAAGTCTTATGAGGAATATAAATAACATTTAAATTGTGGAATAGAAGTTTAGATATCATTTATGTTTCTTATAAAACTAGGAAGAGTGGAGTGTATAAGGGACCAATATTTTTGCAATGGTTTTGATTTGGTTAAATATTCTTAAAATATAATAAAATGTAGAAATAAGTTAATGTCAGAGACAGGAGATTTGATGTATATATTCCAGTTAATCTACTAAAATATGTATTTTTTGTGGCCAAAACTGAGACCTGAATAGGTAATAATGAAAACTTTCATCATTTAGTCTTATCCTGTTGCACTTCCAGGATTTCATTCCTTCAAATAAATAATAGAACAATTTGCCCTGAGGCTCCTTTGAAAAGATCAATTGAGAACTACATCCCTTAACATGATCTTGGTTATTTAGATCCTGTTAAAACAAGAAGGAAGCCCATAATAGGCAACTGACTTGGCTTTTTATATACTGTAAATATTGTATGTACGAGACAGCAGAAAGGAAAAAAAAAACCTGCTTTTGAAACAAACCATTCTCACCCAACTGTATTAAAATTACATGCTTTGTAGAGAGTGTTTTTCCCCCTCATATTTATTAGCCCGTGGCAATTCCAAGTGAGTAAGACTTGGCTATACTATGTATGTTTTTGTGTTTCCTTTCAAAAGGTTGGGGGTCAATTTTTTTTTGGCACATGTTTCATAGATGTCAGCTTCATCTTTTTCATTACTGCATCTATAATTACATATACATAGATTATAGATGAAGCCAAGTTTTCTCCTTTTTAATGAGGAGTGCTACCTGCTACATTAGATTGGCTCATGTAATGTATTACATATACTTTAGAGAAAAAATGCTGTGCCTTAGATTATTAATTTGAGTACCTTATTGACAAGTTTGTAATTGAACATTGACGGGAAAATATAAATAAGAAACAGGACTTATCTCTAATTTTGTGTCGGTATTGAATGATAATACAGGCTCTCATGGAACAAAAATTTCATTCATTATACATATTGAAATTGTAATGAATGAGTTGCATGAGCCCTTGCTATAGCAGATAGGAAAACTCTGGATCATAGTTGGTTGAACAGTTGTGATCAACCAACTGATTAATAAACTCAAAGATGCTGATGATACAAACGGTTGGTGACACTTCTTATTTTGGGTAGAGAATAGACCATGTAGTTTGAGATTTTTATTCTGCTCTTGCCTGTTGCTGTCCCAAGTAGCTGCACTGTCTGCCTCTAAAGCTGAGTTGGCTTTGCCATGGTCTGATCAAGCAGAAAAGATTATTGAGAGTTTTCACCTGTAGGAAAGCTAAGTCCCTTGCTCAGGAAGAAGCTGTAGTTAAAGGGTTGCAGGAAATGTTCATAACACGCCGATATATGTAACTCTTGGCATTTACATATCTACACTCTGCTTCAAGCTCAAAACATTTCTAGAAAGCTGAAAACAGCCGGTTGGAGAGATATGGGGTTTGGGAAGGTTTGCACTTGAAATGATTCAAAACAAAATGTTTTGCACACCCCTGTAATTTAGTGATCTCAGTCATTTCAGCACAGAGAAAAATACAGCAGTGGAGAAAACTTAACACCCTCTGATTTCCTACTGTGTGTTAAGTATCTTTGTATCATTTTACAGACAACATAGATACTATATATCTTAAACAGTGGTGGAGTCTTCTTCTTCTTCTTCTTCTTCTTCTTCTTCTTCTTCTTCTTCTTCTTCTTCTTCTTCTTCTTCTTCTTCTTCTTCTTCTTCTTCTTCTTCTTCTTCTTCTTCTTCTTCTTCTTCTTCTTTCTATCACTTCTGGTGTCAAGCGAGATGCAAAATTCTGGCTCTTGCTCTTCTGGCAGCCTCAACCATTGTTAACTGATGCTGTTATATTGTGTCTTTGATGTTGTCTCTATCTTCTTTTGAGTCTGCCTTACGTCCTTCCTCGTGGTGGAGTGCCGTGTGGTAAATAACAGTCTAGATTTGCACAAATGTTTCAGATAACTTCCTTAGCTGTGGCTCATCAGTTAACGCTCTTTGCTTTGCTCTGCTGTTGGGTGTATCCGTTCTTTTGGTTTTTATGTATAGGCTACTTCGAAATGATTAAAAATGATTAGCTTATATCTTGGCTTTTGTATCTTTACACATAAAGAAAAAAATGTATTTGGAACACAAGTCTTTCTATGTGTGCTTTCTATGTATTTTTACATAGAAGAATATATGGGTTTGAAGTGGTGCTCTTCAAGTATGAACTCTTTATGGGGATTTGTATTAATATGATCAAATCATATTTGTAATGCTTTGGAAAGGTTTTACTGTGCTGTCAGTGGACTGTGGCTCAATTCAACTTTAAAATGTTGCCTGATTCTTTTGGTTAACTCAACCTTCTGAAATTTGGTGACTCTTAGTTGTATAGCAGTTCAAATCCCATAATGTTTCAGTAATGCTGGGAATTAGGGAAGTTGGTGTCCAACACTTCTGAAAGACATTAGATTGGGTAACACTGGGTTAACTGCATGAAAATATAAGGTATTATTGCTCTAGGTCTGCTTTGATTTAATAAAGCATTTTTCCAATCAATTGTCTGGCTTTCTGATTCATATATCTAAAAAATGTCCAACTAATAAAATGAAGTATTGACAACTTATATTAATTATTATCTGCTGTTAACAAGGTTTACTTATAAGCTTCTTTCACATTCATGTTTCTTCTACATTTTACATTTGCTGCACAGTGAATGTAAATTTTATTAACAGTTTGGATTATTTTAACTGAGGGACATTTTTCCTAAAATGTACAATAAGAGCTTTTAAATTTTCATTGGTGCTTAATTGGTCCCCATTCTGGTGCTCTCATTGAAAAATGATCCTGATGTTGGGAAAGATTGGAGGCAAAAGGAAAAGGGGAAGGCAGAGAATGAGATGGTTAGAGAGTGTCATTGACACAATGAACATAAATTTGGGCAAACTCAGGGAGACAGTAGAAGGCAGAGTATCCTGGCTTGCTATGCTCCATAGGGTCACAAAGACTTAGCGACTGAACAACAACATTCTGGTGCTCAGTTCAGATTGAAAGATCCATTATATACAGGTAGTCCTTGACTTATAACAATTCATTTAGTGACCATTTGAAGTTACAATGGCACTGGAAAAAGTGACTTGTGACCGTTTTTCACGCTTACTACTGTTGTAGGATCCTCATGGTCATGTGATCAAAATTTGGATGTTTGATACCCGACATGTATTTATAAAATTGCAGTGTCCCAGAGTCATGCAATCACCTTTTGGGACTTTCCCACAAGCAAAGTCAATGGGAAAGCCAAATTCACTTAACAACCATGTTACTAACTTATCAACTGCAGCGATTCACTTAACAACTGTGGCAAAAAAGGTCATAAAATAGGGCAAAACTCACTTAACAAATATCTCACTTAGCAACAGAAAGGTTGGGCTCGGGTATAGTCATAAGTTAAGGACTATCTGTAGACAAAAGTTGTATTTGTGATTTCTTTGTAAATGTTCCACTCTGGTTCATTAACCTATTGCACATAAATTATTGTACAAACGTGTTGTTATTTTTCCACCTTTTCCAGAGAGTGAAGAAGAAAAACTTTGGATTTACTTTAAACTATGACAAGAGTGCTTGCAACTTTAAGGTATCTTTGGATTTAATCTAACAAGCTGAAACTGGAAAGAGGCATCAGTCTACCATGCCATGCATGGCAAAAGTTTTCCCTCCCAAAAGCAGGCTTAAGACTGAAGATGGTCAACTGGTTAAGAGATTCTGTCATTCAGGAAGGAAAACCATGTGTAATCTTGAAAAATGGAACTAATAAAAGCCACTCCCCCCCCACACACACACACTACCAAGATGTTACCATCCTTACCTCCAATAAAAGACATAAAAATTGAACAAGTAAATACCTGGTATTTCTAATGTATTCTGAGGGTGTTGTGTCCTTCACAAGATATTAGATGAGAATTAGGTTGATTTCTGCATCAATCAACCTACTGGACTTACTATCCCAAATCCCAACTAAAATTCCTTCATCTGCTGCTGCTGCTCCCCTGAGTCCAGCAATATGTTGTACCAGGAGAAGGGTGGGGCAAAAATGAAGCTTCTTCCATGTTCATTCTTTGTATTGTAAGCTCGCTATCACAGTCAACTTAATAATAATAATAATAATAATAATAATAATAATAATAATAATAATAATAATAATAATAATAATAATAATAATAATAATAATAATAATAATAATAATAATAATAATAATAATAAAGTTGGAAGGTACCTTGGAGGTCATCTAGTCCAACCCTCTGCTCAGGCAGGAAACCCTATACCATTTTGGACAAATGGCTGTCCAGTCTCTTAAAAACTTCCAGTGTTGGAGCATTCACCGCTTCTGGAGGCAGGTTGTTCCACTGCTTAATTGTTCTAACTGTCAGGAAGTTAGTAGGAAAACTTTTACCCTGAATTGGCCAGGAGCAGCTCTGGCCTATACTCCTCTGGACAGGGTGCTTTGCCCTGTGGGCTCATTCTTGACAAAGCTCAAAAAGTGTTCCTTGCTTTGATCTGGGATATTCAGTAGCAGCAGCTGTCTGTTCTGCCCCTCATGGAGTTTTGTAGGGAAAAAAAAAATACTACACTGTACCCAGATGTAAAAAAGAGAATTTACTAAGTGAAAAGTTAAGGCATCACTGCTTGATAAATAAATGTGTTATTAAAATCTTTTTCTGATTTATTCTGCATTGATGTAACTTCCGAACCACCATTTGCCTTCAACCAGTAGTTTTATGACTGAAAATTTGTTCTGGTGAAATAAACAAGGATTTCAGGACAAACCCAGCCTTTCCCCAAATTAATAGTTTTTAGAAATGCTGGCTTAGACTCATAAAATTAAGCATCTATGATTGTTGTAAGTTTTTGTTAGATTTGTCCAGGTAGCCTAAATTCCTCAAGTTAAACAATGGAAGATTGGAATTTGTAACAGTGACACTTACTCCAATTCCCATAAGGGAGATGATTTTTCTTCCTTCTCTCTTTGTTCCGCCCCAACCTTTTGGTGGAATTTTACTGAAATATTCAAAAATCTGAACTGCTCTGTATGTTTCTTGTATGTATATTTTGAGAGCACATATAGTGTGTTCCTTAGTAGTATGTTATGTTTTTCTTGGGCAGAAAATACAAGATGTGGCTTTAGCTCTTCTTTACTATAGTTTGTGGTCTGTCTGAGCAAGATTTTCAACATTTTATCTATGTTTGCCAATTTGTCTGATAATAGTGCTTAAGATGCTGGTAGTGAAAGTAAATTTATTGGACTTCATTCTCCTTCCTACTCCCCAGCCATTTAAATTGGGGTCCTCAAGAAAAGCTTCTCCACGATGAATCCACAGTTATATGCAGTTACTTTCCTTGGAGTATTATTATACCAGACATGACTCATCCGTTGGCATATGACATGATTCCACTTAATTTGCATACTGTAATTGTATAGCAATGCAGCAAAACTTGTTTCAGACTATTTCTTCCCTCACACCATAAGTTTGTCAAATTTCATTACTGGGTGTAATGCTTGTTAAATACAGCTTACTAGTAATAGATGTGAAATTATAGTGTGTTGTATATGTACACAAACTTATACACGTACATAAACATGCTTACTCCTTTCTAAATATTAAAGTAGGCAACTAGCAGGCTGCATATGGTTCCCATTATGTCCTTTTGTAACAATTGAATCACCTGAGTTTTATCACAAGTTGGTGGCAAACTGCCATTTAATGGGCCTCTGCCAAAAAGGTATGCCCTGTCCATTCTAATGTATAGTATAACATGCTTTTAGGTGTTCTACGAAATATTTTATTATACTGATATTCATATTGTATTTTATTATAGTGCTAAGTCTTATTACTGTGTTAGTTTTCATTATTACAAATAAATACTGCAAAAAACCCCAAAAGTTTCTTAGCACTACATTGGTTGTATTGCTTGACTATTAATGTATTATATGTTGCTATTTTGTCCAAAGCAAAGCACAATTAATAAGCATAATATAAAAGACATCAAATTATATTAGCAAAATGAAAGTACAAATCAAAAAGCAATGCTAAAATCTGATGAATCCCAGTGAAATAATACAGTATTTTTACTGTTTTAAAACTTGCAGATTTTTGATAATGGGGTGTGGGTAAGAAATTCCGTAGATAACTAAAATAAACATTATGAATGACACACATCACTTAAAATAGGAATATTTAGCTATTTGTTTGTTTGTTTGTTTATTATTTTATTCAATTTGTACACTTTCCAAATTCTAGGAGGAGAGATAGGGGGTCCCTCAACTAGCCAGTCATATTGTATACAGAGTTTATAGGTAATGACCAACATCTTCAATTTCGCCCAGAGGCAAACTGTGCAGCTTGCAGAAAAGAAATGTTACATGGGACCAGTGACTGTGCCACCACATTCTGGATTAGTTGTGGATTCCAAATGGTCTTCAAGGACAGCCCCATGTAGCCCATATTGTAGTAGTCAAGCTGTGAAAAGACCAGGGAATCAGTGCTTGTCGAAGGGCCTCTCAGACTAGGAAAGAGCAGATAAAGTTCTGCAAAGGCCTTCCTGGCCATAACTGCAACCCCCTCATTGCACAGAAACTGTGAGTCTAAGAAGACCCCTCCCCAGAATATATACCACTCTATAGGATTTTTTTTTAAAAAAATAAGAGAATGTTATATTTTTATATGATACATTATACTTTAAAAATATAATTCATAGATGCTTTCAGAGTGAATACTTACATTACCTGTGTTGTGTAATACTGTATCTTTCAAATTGTGATTTAGGCACACACATCGAGGAACATGTACTTGCCATATCAGCTTTAGCACAAGGACTTCCTTTTTTGTTTTGCTTGTGAACCAGCAAAGAAAATTGCTATGGCATTTATGGCATTGTGGTGAAATATAAGGTCCTGAGCCATTAAAATGGCATTCACTCTACAAAACAAGGACTAGGCTGCAAATGACAGGACTTTGGTAAAAAGGCTCCATTGACATCATCATTACAACAACTTACAGCTTTTAGACCTCTTAAACTGAGGAGGTCTTTACAGTTGAGAGATATTAACAGTTCAATAGGGATAGAATACCAGCATAATTTAACATCAAATTATCCTCAAATATCCTCTTTGGAAGCCTTAAAAAAAATATAAAAGAGAATTTCAGATTGGAACTCAGTGAATTAGCTGGGGACTCTTTATGGTGTAAAATTCCTTTCAAATCCATCTTAGTGTATCTTCGAGTATTGACTATAAAAATAATTCATAGATAATACTACACCTCCTTAAAATTGCATTATACGAATTTCATTCATTTTAGAAAAGGTTGTAATAGAATTCACACATATTACTCTCTCTGGTGGCAAGAGACATTTAATTACTCATTTTGATTTAACATTTTTGAGGAAACTGGAAAAAAACCTCAGCAAGGTTTTTGATAATTGATTCTAGAGTGGCTTCATTGTCCATTTCCCCCAAGATTTATAAAGTGATGCAACATAAGAAATGAATTCTTTTTTTTTTCTTGTTAGCTGCCAGGTTTACTGTAGCAAAGCACCAACTAACTAGTACATTATTCTTTGGATTAATAGTATTTAAAGGTGCATTGGCTAAAGAATTAATGCAATAGCAAAGAATCTTGAAGAATCTTTCATTTAAAAATTAGCTTATTCAAATTTCCCTCCATTCTTAAAATATATTAACAAACTAATTGCTAATAAATAACATCTGTACAACTATGTTCTGGGACATAAATATTGTATATGGGTTTAATTTTTTGCTCTTTCATCACATATATTTAGGCTAATTTGCTGGCATATGGTTTTTGCTGTTTCAGTACATTAGTCAACTTTTTATGTTTAGAAAACAAGCAAACAAAAATCTTACAGTTTTTGATGGCACATTTATTTTTTGAGGGAGATCTGACATAATGCAAATATTCTCCGAATGCAGTCTACATAATCTTCATTTGTTTTGTGAGTAAATGTTCAGATGTTGAGTCAGACAAATCATTCAGCAAATAATTCTGTGAAGTGGTGAAGCTTGAGCTGCTTGTTTCATAATTGCACTTGAAGAAAAAGCTTTATTGTACAGTTTAGTGCTGTCATACATTTTGTTCTATTTATTGTGATTTTTAGGCAACTATTGTAATCTCTTAGTAAGAACTAAGCAAATACCATTGGACCTACTTTACAGTAAGCGTATACAGAATTGTGTTATTACTTTCCTTTTTATTTTTATTCATGAAGAATGTTTAACTGTAGTCATTAAATAAATTACTGGGCTGGGATTTCACAGCATAATAAGCCAAAAACAATCTGTTGTCCATTATTTAGGCTTAAACACTCCTTTGTGCAACTGGATTCTTGATTTTCTTACCAACAGGCCCCAATATGTGTGAGTTGGAACAAATACCTCTAATACCATTTTCTTGAGCACAGGTTCTCCTCAGGGCTGCGTCTTAAGTCTGCTGCTGTTCACCCTGTTGACCATGACTATTGTGCTAGGTTTGCCACCAACCATATTGTGAAGTTCGCAGATGATACAACAGTAGTGGGCCTTATTCAGGATGACAAGGTGGAAGCTTATTGCAAGGAGGTTGAGGGGTTGGTGAATTGGTGTAAGGAAAACAGCCTAGTTTTAAATACCGGAAAAACCAAAGAGATCATTGTTGATTTCAGAAAAGGCAGGCACAGCCACACTTCTCTGTGCATTAATGAGTCACCTGTGGAGATGGTTACCAGCATCAAATTCCTGGGTGTGCAGCTAACGAGTAGGCTGACTTGGTCACTCAACAGTGAGAAACTGGTGAAGCGGGTACAGCAGCGCCTGCATTTTCTGCGCTGCATGAGAAAAGCACATCTTCCTTCCCCTGTCCTGACCACTTTCTACAGGGGGACAATCGAGAGCATCCTGTCATACAGCATCACAGTCTGGTTTGGAGGCATCACTGCTTCAGACAGGAAGGCGGTGCAGAGAGTGGTAAGAATGGCTGAAAAGATCATTGGCAGTTCCCTCCCTCCCATCCAGGACATAGCACAGAAGCGTTGCTTGAGCAGGGTCCGTAAGATTATCTGGGACACTACACATCCTCTTCACGACCTGTTTTCCTTGTTACCTTCTGGGAGGAGGCTTCGTGGTATCTGTAGCAGAACATCCAGATTCAGCCATAGTTTCATTCCATACAGCATTAACCTTGCGAACTCTCAAGCTTCCTTCTTGCGTTATATATTCAAGATGGACAGTATTTAATATTTATTTGCTATGTATATGTAGGGATGTGGGTCTATATATATGTTGTTCATAGTATGTTTAGGTGTGTGTCATGTATGTGTTTCACTTTGAGAGCGGGCAACTAAATTTCATTTTTGATGTGTGCCGTTGTGCCCACAATATAAAAATGACAATAAAGGTTATCTTATCTTATCTTATCTTATCTTATCTTATCTTATCTTATCTTATCTTATCTTATCTTATCTTATCTTATCTTATCTTATCTTATCTTATCTTATCTTATGTCCTCATGCATAGGGTGGCCAAATATTATTTTGAAAATTGTTGAGTTATATTAATTGATATTGTCGTTCTGTCTTCTCATACAGCTAGGAATATAACACAAAGAAATATTGAGAGAACTATCATTTGAAAACTCTGTTAAAGCTACTAATAGTGGGGAAAGTGATCTTATGAAGAGCTTTTTCTCTCTGAATGTTGAGTTTTTCAAGACACTGTTATCTTGTTAGGAAGAGTAATCATCAACATGCCAACACACCATCTCTCATTGCCGCCCTGCTGAATATATTATTTACAGGTGACTGGATTTTATCAGCCAGGCCTGTCACCCTCACATTTAGGTTGCTTTAAAGCTGCCTTCTTAAAGTTGCTTCAGTGGTCACAACTTTTGTCATGTCCCCTAACACTGGAAATCTATCGTTGTAAAGAGTCTGTAAGTTTAAATTGCAAATCTGTGCATCGTTCTTTGCCAAAGCAAAAGGCCAGAAATATCAGACATGGGTTTCGTAATCTAATTTATTTAACCTGCCCAATTTTGTTAATTTCCCAAACTTTTTCTGTTTTACAAATTATTTCTATGTATTCTGCATTGATTATACACATATTCACATGGAACTAGCTTATGAAAGTTGCTGTCACCCAATTTTTGTGAACTGCCCTGATCAATAATGTTTTATAGTTCAATAAAATTTTCAAAATCTAGGAACCCAGAAGTTTACAGCTTAGCCAGCTGGAACTAAATATGAACTTGGGTAAGGGAGGAATAAGACTGAGAAATTAAATAAAAGTAACTTATCTTGAAAATTGTAATGAAATTATTTACAATGAAATAGTAACATTATCATCACCTCAATTTTTCTATATCTACATTGCTGCTTTTGTAATTTAGTAAAAATTATAATGAAACCAATCATATTTTGAGTAAATTTTATTTAGATTTTTATTTATTTAACTGCCCATCTCCCTCAGATTTCTCTATAATGGTATAGAATTGGAGTTGCGAGATGAATATGGCCTGATTCTGATTCTTCTGCCATCAGGCTATTGTTTTCAGCCATGCATGAGTTTCACAAGCTCTGGAAACAAACTTTGCAATGTGAGAGATACCTTGGTATCCATATCTGCCAGTAAAAACTAAACATTTTTTTCAGTCTGTCCCAGAAATTAGGTTAGAAGAGCTATTAGCACCTCTTTATGTACTTCTTAATAGAAATTTCAATACAACTGAATATGAGTTTGTATTTCAATATTATTCTCTTTACAAGGGCTTGTAGAATTTCTGCATATAGGATTTTATAAAATTTTACTTCCAACTCTGCTGACAGTATAATACTGAACCTTAATAATGTAAATGATCATCAAAATATATTGCTTGTAAATTGATCTAGATACAATGCTGCTTTAAAGCAATGCATCGCTGTGACCCACTTGCACCCTAAGTGAGAGGTTATATTGCATTTCATCCATACAGGTAGTACTTGAACTATGACCACAATTGAGCCCAAAATTTTTGTTGCTAAGGGAGACAGTGTTAAATGAGTTTTGCCCCATTTACAACCTTTCTTGTTACAGTTTGAAGTGAATCACTGCAGTTGTTAAGTTAGTAACACGGTTGTTAAGTGAATCTGGCTTCCCCCATTGACTTTGTTTGTTAAAAGGTCACAAAAGGTGATCGCATGACCCCGCAACATGGCAACCATTATAAGTATGAACCAGCTGCCAAGCATCCAAATTTTGATCATGTGACCATGGGGATGTTGCAACAGTGGTAAATGTGAAAAACAGTCATAAGTCACTTTTTTCAGTGCAGTTGTAACTTCGAACGGTCACTAAATGAAAGGTTGTAAGTTATGGACTACCTGTATACATTGTGCCACAGAGAATGTTTAGCTGATATATAAATGTTAAAACTGATGAAAGTCTATTGTGTGGAATTCATGTGGGAATATTCCTTTGCAGGTAAAATAGGTCAAATTAATTTTACAGCTTAAGGGAATCCCTTTCCAGTAACTGTATCAAATGCCATCTTTGACAGCATGTTTGATTTTTACAGACTATGTAAAGATAGGATCATATGTTCCACTATCAGTTGTATAGGAACTGCTGTAGTAAAATGTCTGTGGGCGTAGATCTTTTGTTCAATTCATGTCTTTCCATCCCATGTTTTCTTGATATCTTTTTGTCAGCTATTTTGCTATAGGTTTCAAAATATAGACTACATTTAAAATGAGCAAAGTGCTATTAATCAGTGTACATAGGAAAACATCAGCTGTTTTCCAGCCAACAATCCTGGAAACAAATACATATGGTTGTTTTAATAAGTCACTGAGAAATGGTGGATTGATGTTCCCGTGGTTTGGAAAATATGCTTCCAAATCAAATCAGCAGCATTGTATCATGCAGTCCAGAAGGGTGAAATCAGAGAGATATATTTGATCTATACATATTTTCTCACTCCTAGATATTGGAGTTACAAGAGTACATCTCTCTAACTCAGGATAAACAAATTGGAACAAAATATCCATATGTTTGTAAAATCAGTATTTTCTCTGTTTAAAAAAAAAACTACTAGAATTGCTCTTTATATTTTAACTCAGTTTTAGATACAAATAATGGTTTCACGAGATAAAACATAATTAAAGATAGAGTGCTGTGATAACACTTGTAAAGATCTGTTCTGAATTATTTAGATTGGCTGGTTGTATTGTCTGAACAATGGTGCCAATTCCAGTTGAAATTAATGGAAAACTTTGCACTTGGCATCTCTGTGGCATTGAGAGCTAGTACTACAGGATGAAAATTTTTCATTTGTAAGACAAAGTATGCTAGAGTAGGAGCAATCCTATTTATGTTCTGTTCTTCCCTAACCCTTGTCATCTTCCTAAAATCTTTGGCCATTATCTTAATGTAACTATTTTCAAGCTATATGTTTCAGCTTTTATCTATAATAGCATATGTTTTAAAGTGTTGCTGTAATGCGGTTGAGGCCAAAGAAACAGAATATTGAGCCATTTCCCGACAGATAACAATCTGGGTTTTTTTGGTATTTATTTCACTCAAGGATGCTCAACATGTTCAGAGAGGGTTATAATTATAATCTCAAGATTGATGCTTTTGGCAAGAGTGTAAATTTTGTCTAGTTGTAATCCATTAAAAAATCAATAATCATCTCATACTGAAATACAGTTTGTTTTCCAGTTACATTTAGGTTTTTTAATTTATATTTTATTTTATTTTTCTTCTGAATTCCTTGGACAATGACTGGCTTTGGAGGATTGGTGAATCCAGTAATGTGTTTACTTATTAATTAAATATTTTCTTTCAGCACATAATAACTATCACAATGTAGTGTGTGGTTATAAAATAAAACTTAATATATGCAATCACACTTTAAAACACAAACATTCTTTGTTCAGCCACATACAGTTTTTTCAGATCTGATAAACAATTTCACTAGGATTGTCTGTCAATTTTTATTCTTATCTTATCTTATATCTTATATCTTATCTTTATCCCACCTTTATTATTTTTAAAAATAACTCACGGTCACGAACATATCCAACACACCGCCCTCCTTTTCTCCACCATAACCACCACATGGGCGGTGTGTGTGTGTTTATGGTTATGGTATCTCAGCCATGTTCTCCAGTACAATAATTCAGGTGCATTATTTTTATTTCATTCAGTCTTTCTACTAGTCCAGCTTTCACAATCATAAATTCCAAATGGGAAAATCATAGCCTTGATAATATGTACCTTTATTATAGTATGATGTATGCCAGAGGTTGCCAAAACCTTTATGCGTGCATGCACACACACACAAATGTGGCTGCATGTGCATGTGAATGGGGCCATGAGCATGCGCACTCCGCAAATGGGGCTGCTAGCACCGGCGAGAGGCTTGCAGCTCGCGGCTCGGCTAGCGCCAGCGAGAGCCTCATGGCTTGCAGCTCGGCTACCGCTGGTGAGAGGCTCATGGCTTGGCTAGCACCGGCATGCAGCTCAACTAGCACTGGCACAAGGGCAGGGATTGAGTGCACGCACATGCGCACATGCACTGGCCAGCCATGGCCTGGTAGTGGGCCACAGCCCATAGGTTGGGGACCTCTGATGTACACTACTTTAATATTTTGTCGTGATCTTCTTCCTGAGTAGCAGATACCTGTTTCTTTCATGACTACAGTCACCATTCCTGTAAATTTTTGAGGTTAGGAAAATAAGTAAAATTTCAGGTTTTCTGCCTCTTTGCATTGGGTTAAAAATGCCTGTTGAAAATACTTTTTGATAATGAATTAATAAAATATAGCTTAAAATAAAAATGTTTTACAAATGATTAAATGAACTAATATTAATAACACATAGATTTCTGGAGTTAATTTCATATGCACGGAGTTACTACTGTAATTATTATCTATTAATTTAGAACATTTCACTGTCAGGCTAGAGAGCAGGGGCATACTGCTGGGTCGGGGGGGGCAAAGCAAGAGGGTGGGCAGGGAGAGTGCATGAGAGGTCCATGTGGGTGAAAGAGAGAGTGCATGGAGATGCAGAAGAGGTACTGAATGGGTTGGGGAGGGTATGCAAGAGATATATTCAAGAGGCAGCAGGAGAGGCACTGCAAGTGGCACTGATTAGGGAGGGAGGGTGTATGTGGGTGCTCAGGAGGTGCTGCATAGGTCAGAATATGCTTAAGAGGAGCCGTGCGGAGAGGCTGTGAGCAAGAGGCTCAGGTTGGCGAGGATGCAAGGGGGTGCACAAGAAGTGCTGGGTCAGGAAGGGTCAAGCAGATCACATGGGGGTGCCTGAGAGGCACTGCATGGATTGGCAAGTATGGGTAAGAGGCACCATGTGGGTCGGGGAGTTTGCACAAGAGGTGCTGCATAAGTTAGAGCAAGTGCATGGGGATGGTGTGGTGTGGTAGGAATGCAGAGAGTCTGGGGGAAGGTCCGTGGTGGGGGAGACTTACCCAGTGACTTGCAATCTTTCCTGCTGGCCTCCCCATTTGAATTTCAGGGGAGCCAGCATGGAAGGTTGCAAATTGTGACTTTATGATCATGGAAAGCTTGGGGTAAGTTGTAAATGTGAACTTGTTGCCAGGCACCCAGGTTGCGATCATGTGACCAGAGGGATTCTAGAACAGGCAGAACTCCGAGGACTGGTTGTTATTCAGTACCATTGTAACTTTGAATGGGCACTGAAGAAATGGTCGTAAGTTGAGGACTTCCTGTAGCCAGCATATACAATAAGAGACTGTTAGTGGGATCTAGTTCACAAGAAAAACTGTAAGTTGGGGGCAGAGAATAATCTCAGGCTCCTATATTTGAGAAAGAAAAACAATTTAAATGTTATTCCTGCTCATTTATTCCTGTTGCTTGCATTAGTTTCTCACTAAAGCAGCGCATCTATGGTTGGATTCAGCCCTGGGAAGGCTGGGGTTATATAATTTTATGTAATTTGGAGTAAAATGAGCAGGTACATGAAGGTTTATTCTGCTTCTTCTTCTCTTTATTCTGCCAGTAAACTTTAGCCTGCTTCTAGCCACTATTGTCACCACATGCACAATAATTGGATAAACCAGCCTTTTTCTCTGGTTTATATAGGGAAAATGAGACCATTTTTCATCCAAGAGTGTCTGGCAATGCTATGCCTGTATTTTGCAGGACACTGGTAGCTGCTTTACTAAATGACTAAAAACAAATATAAATATGCATTAACAGAGGGATAGAATCAAGATCAGGTGAAGTGTTAATACCACTTTACAACGCCTTGGTAAAGCCACACTTGGAATACTGCACCCAGTTTTGGTCACCACAATGTAAAAAAGATGTTAAGACTCTAGAAAGAGTACAGAGAAGAGCAACAAAGATGATTAGGGGACTGGAGGCTAAAACATACAAGGAACTGTTACTGGAAATGGGCATATCTAGTTTAATGAAGAGAAGGACCAGGGGAGACATGATAGCAGTGTTCCAATATCTCAGGGGCTGCCACAAAGAAGAGGGAGTCAAGCTATTCTCCAAAGCGCCTGAAGGCAGGACAAGAAGCAACGGATGGAAACTGACCAAAGAGAGAAGCAACCTAGAACTGAGGAGAAATTTCTTGACAGTTAGAACAATTAATCAGTGGAACAACCTGCCTCCAGAAGTTGTGAATGCTCCAACACTGGAAGTTTTTAAGAAGAGACTGGACAGCCATTTGTCTGAAATGGTATAGGGTTTCCTGCCTAGGGTTGGACTAGAAGACCTCCAAGGTTCCTTCCAACTCTATTGTTGTTGTTGTTGTTGTTGTTGTTATTTTACACTATATGAACTTTCTAATATTTCGGTATTTAGATGGAGGCCATTTCAGTTCTAGCTGCCAACAATACATGTTTTGCATATCAAGAAAACATAAATGAATGTTCAGCTCCATTTGCTTCCACGTGCACATGAACTTACATCTATATGCATTCCAGCTTAAGTATGAAATGAACAGCAGTGTACTTGATACAATGATGAATGTTTCATTAGTGCCAGTGTTTGATTTTTTTGTCTGGTGAAATGTTTATGCTGAACAACCTATCATTTTCATGTTGGTCTAAAATTCATTCTGTGGCATTTTAATATATATTTTATTTGCTGTTATTCTAGTTTTGGTGAGTATGAATACAGAAAGCAATTAATTTTCTACCAAATTATAGTTTGGCATTATGAGAACTACTCTTGGGTTTGCATTTTTTCTCTTTCACCTACACAATAGTAAAGTCCTGGACTTCTGAAATTTAAAGAACAATAATTGCTTTCCATCAGGAAAAAAAAAATTGTTCTGTGAAAATGATCTGTTGCCTTCCATTCTCAATCATTGTGCATGTCAATCATTGCTAGGACTATTCATTGTCTTGAGTTCTGAAAAAGCAGAACTCTTACAATATTTCTTACAATATGGACAAAACAATATTTGATATTGAATAATTAATTGCTTCATATTATGGCTTCTAGAAAGACTAGAGCATTTTTTTTATTTTTATTTTTTAAATCTGGAATTTATCCAGGGGAAACAATTGACCTGATTTGCCCATTTTACATGCCCACTTGGTTGTATTTTTTTGGGTGGCAGGATTTCTTCCACTCTTGTTACATTCTTCCTTCCTCTGTCATATATGGTTGTCGGGACCCACTCTTGGCTAGCTGATCTGGAGGCTCAGTGATAAAGATGCAGATTTCATTAATTACATGTTTTGTTTATTTATGTTCCTTTTGAGAATTAAATTTGAGTTTCTATGGAGTGATATTTAGCAATTAGATAAACTTTGCAGCATTGAGTTAAATGAAGTGAAAAAGTAAATGAAAATATCTAGTTCGATGTTGTATATGTTTGACAAATTAAATCTCTATGTTGGGATCCAAATGTATCCTAGAAATAAGGGAAGTTAGCACAGTGCTATAAAACGTTGGACATCTTGTGCATATGAATCTAGAGCAAAATTGTTTTTGAAAATATACATTTAAATTATACAAGAGTTAAGTTTTAATCTGTACATGACAATATTTTGTCTTTCTCTTATTCTTGTTCTAGTGCTTTAAGTTTTCCAGGCATTTTGAACTAGCATTAGCCAGCATTAGCTTGAGGGACTGGAGTATCTGTTTAAATTTAGAAACACAAATTCAGATTTGAAAAACATAGAGAAGATTTTTCTTAATGTAAATTCTGGGCCGAGTCCATGGCAGAGTGGAGAGACAATATACTATGCACTGTGATGGAGAATCCGTATTGCCATCACCTCACAGGAGAAGCCACCAGTTCTTGAACATCAGGTACAAATAGGCTGGAAAGTTTTCGAAGGCTATTTTTACTCAGCTCTTAAATGATATATAGTTGCTGATTTTTTGTCTTACAGTAGAGTAGTGAGTGTTCTTTGATAGAATATGGATGACCAGCACCATCCAGCTGTCTTTCTCACAATGGGTAGGGGTTTTCAGCTTCATAGGAACTTCAGAAGATTCCTGATACAGAGTCAAATCTTTGGTCCATCTAACTAGTTTTGTATATACAGACTGGAAGTTGCTTTTCACAGTTCCAAAGCAGCAGTTTTTTTAAATTTTGTGTGGAGGTGTGAATTGATCATGAAACTTCCTGCAGGCTTCTCTGAAGCATAATTACCCTGGCAATCACTTAATGGGCAATTGACTAAAGAAATTTGGCCTGTTATCCCTTAGATTGTACACTAAATCTTTGGAAGATATAGAAGGTATTGCTAAAATCTTGCGTATTGGGGCATTCAGTTTACAGCAATAGCCAAATAGATAAATTACATAATCTTACTTATGAAAAGGCCCTTATTCAGAAAGAATAAATTTAAATAACCCAAATTTCCACCACAAACGTTTATCTCAATTTACTTTTGTCTTTGATAGCTGTTTGCATTAGTATAATATTTTGAAATATACATGCCAATACCTTATGAGGCCCATGATGATTGTTTAGCTTTTTCATGGATTACAGGCGGTCCTCAGTGTACAACTGTTCTTTTAGCAACTATTTTAAGTTACAATGGCACTGAAAAAAAGTGACTTATGACTGGTCCTTGCACTTACAACCATTGCAGTGTCCTTATGGTCATGTGATAGCCGTTTGTGACCTCTTCAGCTGGCTTCCGACAAGCAAAGTCTATAGCGGAAGCTGGAGATGCTTAATGACTACATAATTTACTTAACAACTGCAGTAATTCATTTAACAATCATGGCAAAAATGGTCATAAAATTATACACAACTCACTTAACAGCTCCCTTGCTTAGCAATGGGAATTCTGGTCCAAACTGGTCATAAGTCAAGGACTACCTGTATATTGTTAAGAAATTTCTTTTTTTTAACTTTCCAGATGTAATATGCGAAGCTGTCTTACAAATCAATATTAGGATTGCTACTTTTTTACTCTGACAAAATTTTACAGTAGCTTTTCATGTAGAAACAAGAATAGAGAAAAGGCAATTTAGTGTTTCCAGTTTTTTGACATCTTTCGAATTTTGATAACATGTTATATACATCGCAATAAAATAGTTACTCATAGGAAACATAGGAAGTGCAGCTTACTCATTTACAAAACAACTGCCTTAGTGAGCAAGGCTAATCACAAATGTTCCAAAGACAAACTGTAAGAAATCAGTCAAGTTATTATTTTTTAGCCTTAAGTAATATGATAGAATGTCAAGATCTCCATCATCGGCCTAGCCTAGAAAGAGTGCAGACAAGAGCAACAAAGATGATTAGGGGACTGGAGGCTAAAACATATGAAGAACGGTTGCAGGAACTGGGCATGGCTAGTCTAGTGAAGAGAAGGACCAGGGGAGACATGATAGCAGTGTTCCAATATTTGAGAGGCTGCCACAAAAATGAAGGGGTCAACTTATTTTCCAAAGCACCCAAAGGCCAGACCAGGAACAATGGATGGAAACTGATCAAGGAGAGATTTAATCTAGAACTGAGGAGAAATTTTCTGACAGTAAGAACAATCAACCAATGGAACAGCTTGCCTTCAGAAGTTGTAGGTGCTTCATCACTGGAGGCTTTCAAGAAGAATCTGAACAGTTACTTGTCAGAAATTATGTAGGTCTCCTGCTTGAGCAGAGGTTTGGACTAGATGACCTACAAGGTCCCTTCCAACTCTGTTATTCTAAGTTCTAAAACAGTGGTCATGAGAAGTGAAATACAGAGACAAAGTGTACACCCACTCCTCATAAACATCTACTTAAATTTTATCTATATGAAACTTAATAGGAAAAATGTTCTTGCTTAATTTCAATATAAAAACTTGTGCAAAGGATATAGTAATAAATGTTTTTTTTTTTAAAAAAGTGCAGTTTGAAGGTATTGGTATTATTATTATAAATAATAACTTTTAACATTGATAGTGGCTTCATTTATGCAATTGCCCCCTGGGAATTGGTATGCATAATACATTTATTTATATTTCAGGCTTGCAGATCAAGAGAACAACTTCATGATCTCTTAATTTTATGTTTTATTTATTAAACCAATTTATATAGCTACCTGTCTCACAAACAAGTGACTCTGGGCAGTATACAACAGAGCTAAAAACAATTAATAACATTACTAATGATAAAGGCATGATTGCTTTATATTAATTTGGTGTATATTATATGTTGTGATTTAAGGATACAATAAATGCTTTGCAAGAACCAAGGTCTCCCTTAAATAGAATTCTCTGAGAAACCCACTGAATATCATAAATTAAGTTGGTTTCTTCCAATTGAATATTGAAGATGGTAAAAGGGATTATTGATTAAATTTTAACACAGGTGGGCAGATTTAAAAAATTGTAGGTAATCAATTTGAAATTAGCCAATGGCCATCTACACATAAGAGTCTATCTCGGGTGGGCAATTAATTTTTCCAAGGGGCCACATGCAAAACTGGGACAGTTGTGAAGGGCTGAACCAAGAGGATCACCACCACGGGCCAGACAGGCAGCCAAAGGGCCATATGTGGCCTGCAGGTTGTAGAATGCCCAGATCTGGTCTGTCTTTACCCAATGTCATAATATTCTAACGTGCCCAGTGGAGAATATAACACACTTTTATCTAGTTTGTTTCTTACGTGGCAACAAGAGTTGATCTTATGCTGATGATACTCGGCTTTACCCCATGCAACTGGGCAAGAAGGGAAATTGGAAGGGTCTGTATGGGAAAAGAAAGTTGAGATCCATCTCTCTGCAAAACAGTGATACTGTTGAGCATTTGGCCTGCTCCAATGCTAGTTCTAGACAGGGAGGCAGTTTCTTTGAAAGAACATTGATTGGTTTGGGGGTCCTCTTAGACTCACAGTTAATGCTAGGCATGCAGGCGGAGGATGTGATGGCGGCAGCCGGGGGGGGGGGGAAGGAGGATTTCAATAGTCTGCCAATTGCAGCCCTTCTTGGAACACAATGCACTGGAACAGTTATTCACACTTTTACAACCCCACCTATTAACTGCTGTAGTACATTTCACAATGGACTACTTTGGTACACTACCTAAATCTATAAAACTCATGGGCAGGAGCCACCAGTGTCATCTACCTAGTAGCCTTCAAACTACAATTCAGAGTGCTGCTTTTAATCTGTAAAGCCCTAACTGGCTTGGCATCTAGCAATTTAAATCATTGCTTCTGCCAAGGAGAATCCATTAATCTATTGTAGAATGCTCAAAGAAAGATATTGAGATTTCCCCTTAATGAAACAGAGGTGGGAGTCTGGGATGTGTTGTTTTTCATGCTATGTCCTGCAGAGTTATGGAAGACCTTGTCTTGAGGTCCAAATAATGGTCTCGCTTATATATACTTATATATAATGGAGGTCAGTCAAGACTGTAATTTTTGTAGAGACTTTGAGGTTAATTATAATACCCTGGTCTGGCAGAGGTGTTGTATTTGGGAAGTTATGTTGTTGTTGTTGGTTTTATGTATTTTATGCATTTGTAAACCAATGATAACTGGGCAGGAGTCAGTGGTCTAAAACAGGCCACCCCAATCTTTCCAGGTTGGTGCCCCAGAGGGAAAGGGAGGAGCAGGGAAATGCGCACGTGCGCATGCGCAAACGAGGCTGCTAGCGCCCACATGGCAACGCTAGCGTGAATGGGAGAGTGCACGCACATGTATGCGCACTCGCCAGCCATTCACGTGGCCCAGTGGCCAACTGGGCCACGGACCACAGGTTGGAGACCCCTGATCTAAAGAAACAGGAGAGAGGGAGAGAGAGAGAGGGAGAGAAGTTTACAGGAGTTTAGAATTCAGGCTTGAAAATGTCTTGTTGGAATAAGGTAGAAATTATTAAGAGACAATTCCATGCCCTTATAAATTGGGTGATGCTGGACTCCAGAAGTTTCTTTGCTCTGAAATCATAATGTGGGTTTTGTTTTCAACTTTCATTGGTTAACAAAGTATTAATAGCATTTGCAAAATAACATTAAGTTTGTGTATGAGGGTGAGCCTGACTTAATACACTATACTCAAAGGAAATCTCCCTTTGCTGTGCAGCCATGGGCCAATTTTTTTCATTTCCCTGTCAGTAAAGAAGAGGAATGGCAAGTAGGACAGGAATATTTTCATTTGATGGATCTGTCTACAGATTATTGTTTTCTTTGAAGAACAAAACTATGGAGGCTAACACTTTTACGCTACTTTTAATGTGTTTTCTAGTACTGTACTATGTTGTCAATTATGCTTTTTCTCCTGGTCTCATATTGTGTGTATGTGTGTGTATGTGTGCGCGCACACACACTTACAGTACATGGATGCACAGATTCATAGACACACATTCTTTCTCTGTTATATGAGGGAGAGAATAAAATATTGAGAAACAGCCTACTGTGCAATTGTAATATACTTGGATAAAATCAAAGAAAATATTAAATGTGCACATCATGGGTTTCTTCACACTTTATTCTTTAATAAATAATTGCTGTGTAGCAGAATGCAAGTATATCATAATGTATGCATTGTAAAGATTAGGATATGTGTTTTTCTCATTTCTCAAATATAGAAACCAGGTGATTGGTAAGAGCAATAAATATTTAATTGTTTCAATATTTTTTAATGTTTAAAGTTGGGCATTAATGTTTTCTGCTGGACTGAATTTGGCACAAAATCCATGTGATTTGCTAAGAACAGAAGTAATGTAGAGGTTCCTTCCTGTCCATGCCTTGCATTGCTGGAACAAGTAAGTGAGAAAGATCTTGCTTTGCTGGATATTATGTAGATTCTTCCTTAGAATGGAATGGACTCGTCCTTTGAATTGTCAGGATGAATCATCTTCCTTTTCATTTTGTTGTTTTTGAAAAGTACAAATAATTGAGATTAACTCGACATTAACAATTGAGAACATGTATTAGCAGCTTTTTCATGTGAGAGGGCATATCGGCAATTGTGTGAGACAGTGCAAAATCAAATTAAATTTGATACTGTGAATAGTGTGATCCATTCATAGCACAGCACTGGATAGTGCTTTATCCATTGGATAAAGTGTGTCCTGTGTCCTCTGTTTACTTAGTTGATGTTGTCAAGACACAGAAAAAGAAATGGGTATAGGTTTAATGCAGGGGTAGGCAAGCTTGGCTCTTTTATGACTTGTGGACTTCAATACCCAGAATTCCTAAACCAGCCATGCTGACTCAGGAATTCTGGGAGTTGAAGTCCACAAGTCATAAAAGAGCCAAGGTTGCCTACCCCTGGTTTAATGTAAATTATGGCAAAAATTGATTTTCAGTCTCCTAAAGACCTAAAGCACTTTACCACTGTCCTGAAAGTTACTAACAGCTATGGAACTTTAACAGGAAACTTAAATTATACCTATCAGGATGTTGGATTAGAATTGGAGTCAGTTATTTTCTGTCTTACCTCATAAGTCAATTAAAATAGAAAATCTAGGACAATTTTGTTTTTGCTAATCATTGTGCAGCTCCAGGCAGCCTAAACCAGCACAGCCAATGAGGACATGGTGCAACAATTGTAAAAATATGCACAAAACTTGATTGACATTTCTTTTCGTTATTTTTAGCAGGTTTAAGGAAAATAAAGTGACAGTTTGATAGATTTTAAAAAGCCTCTAGTAAGGGAAATTATTTTCTATAATATCATATTCTATAACTAGACATCCTATGATACAACCAGAGAATTATATTTCTTGATTTAAGATATACACACAAATATCTGCTTCTAATTTGCATATGTTACAACAAGGAAGAACAGAAGAAGAGTTTCATGAGAGGAAGTGAACAGAAAGGAAAAGAAAAGGAAGAAAGAATAATGACAAAAAAATCCCTTTGTTTTGGCAGGAACCCTTAGTTCAATTAATTCAGGAGTGAAAAGGTAATCTCCTGAACAGTTATCAATTACAAGGGGTATATCCTGAGTATCATTCATTGGGCGAGAATGAATTAACTATTTTCTGCTAAGTAAGAAAACATTATAGAAAGAATATAAGGTAGCCAATTTTCATGGAGAAGACTCACTGAAGGAATGATCAGAGAGAGCTATCAGGAGTTTGCAGAGGAATTTAAAGAATAATTGAGGTCAACCCCTAAATAACTGACTAACTTGAGAACCAGATAAGGGAATGAGAAAAAAAATAAATTCCACTTGATATAAACATGATGAGGCATGTTGCAGGACTATGCACTCAGGACTTGCAATACTTGTAACATGTTTGTTTCCCAGCTGGAAAATATCCTGGAATTGGAACCAAATGCATGCTTGCAGGGAGAAAAAAAAAAGATTGGAATAGTGAGTGGCCACACTTCCACTTACAAAGTATGTTTATCAGACTAAACAGTAGAAGTGATAAACAAAAGCTACAACATGATTATCAAGTAAGATAGTTAAAGGAGAAAGTTGAAAAGAGAAGAGATACAAAAGTGTGATGCACCACTGGGAATCCAAAATAGCTTTCTGGCTCTGACTCTTGAGTGAAAGAACAAAAAAAAGGATAATAGCTTCCCAAAGAGCAAATCGGTTGCAGTGTCACTCTTGCAGAAGAGAAAAAGTTTACCAATATGTAGAACCCAAATGAATGCCAAGTGGGACTCTTGGCTCACTATGTTGTTGTTAGTTGCGAAGTCGTGTCCGACCCATCGCGACCCCATGGACAACGTTCCTCCAGGCCTTCCTGTCCTCTACCATCTTCTGGAGTCCATTTAAGCTCACGCCTACTGCTTCAGTGACTCCATCCAGCCACCTCATTCTCTGTCTGGCTCACTATACTGTCTACCAAAAGCAAGAATCACTAATATGAGAGAACCATATCCCAAACTTAACAAATCCACTGATGACAGTCTCTTCATGCAAATCCATATGAAATTAAGGAATACTACCAAAAATATCTACAATAATGTTACTGTGGACTTGGAAGATCTCATAAGGAATCACATCACTTTGCAGACTCAATAGTCTTTAATCCACCCCACCCCCATGGAAGAGGACAAAAAAGGCAGCACAAAGCTATTATAGGTTAATTACTGGCTACACAAATGGTATTAGTCAGAAAGACATAGTTTCAGGGGGTCAAAGTCTGCATTATCTAAAAGACGAAATCAGTTGCATCTTATAAGAAATGAAAATGTGTTTCACTGAAACATGGGAAACTTCCTTAGGAGGGATTTAAATTTAATCTTCAGAAAGTTACAGAAGAAAACCTTGAAGTAAAGATCTCTGCTAATAACTTGTGCTCAGTAGAAGGAGCTGGCCCAATGATGCTTTAATTGGCCCATGCTTTTATGGTGTAAAATGTTGGAAATAATTTTAAGTTTGCTTGTATAGAAATATAATAATAAATTTGGGAAGGATATTGGCTCATAAAAGTCACAGCTTTCATTTCTTATGACGTAATACTCAAAATCTGGAAGATAAACAAGGGGCTTGAATTGTTGGTGCAGGAAATGATTTAACAGGTGATCTGGTGAGTTTGCTCTCATAATTAAAGCATAGCAATTGAAATGTATGATTTGTTAGAAGGAACAGAAGTAGCAGTAGAGAAGGGATGGCACTCTGTGTTAAAACTATCTACATTTGCTCAGAATTTCAAGTGAATGAATTCAGCAATACTGTGATATCAGTGGGGAGCCTTAATTAGCTTGACATATGTTGGGAAACAAACTGTACAAGTATGGCATTTCTAGTAACACCCTGAGCTATCTTGCTTGAATATTTCTCCTTCAAAAGTTGGAGGAAGACAGAAATGCATCAGGTTTCTTTGTTCCTTGAGATGTTACGGGTTCTGGCCATTAATCGAACCTAGGAGGAGAACTTTTTCCTGTTATGGCACCTCTTTGGAACATCCTCACCCATGAGGGTCAATGGGTCCTGACCTAAATGGCTTTCTAAAATGCCTGAAGACATGCTTTTGCCATTGTGCCTGGGATCTAGTGGTAGCAGGAGCAGTGTGGAGCCTGCAGAATGTTAGTAAGCTGGATCACACTTTTCTGCAGATTTATGTTTCTATGGTTTTTAATAGTTTTAACTTGTTTTAAAGTTTTTGTTATTTTCGTTATTTTTTTGTATTGTTATTATTACTGGTGTCAACCTCCCAAAGTCTCATATTTGATATGGGCAGCTATATAAATTAAATGAATAAACAAATTGGCACTAAAATTTTAGTTGAGGAAGTGGAAGTAGAAGGGTCCCTGGGAAAAAGTGACCATATGATTTTTTTGACTTGTTGTTTTTAAAGGAAATCAAAGGTGCATGTAATTGAACAATATATCTAGAATTTGGAGAAAGCAGATTTTAATAAGCCCAGAACAATTAATATGTAAATTCATGGCAAGAATAATTAATGTGAAAAGTAGCTGAAGGCAGCAGAAATTGCTAAGTAAAGGCTACTAAAACCACAATACAAATTATTTCAATGAAAAAAACAAATAAACTAAAAGCCCAATGTGTTCACACAGACACAGACACACAAACACACAAACTCATTAGTGAAAATCTGAAAAAAGGAGATATAGAAGGTAGAAAGAAGGACCTATGAGCATGCATATGAGGTTGCCTATAATTGTAGAGATAATGCTAGAGGCTCAAATGAGGTCAAGAATAAGAAAAAGAGCTTATTCAAATATACTCATAATAAAAGGAAGAATGGAGAGTATAATAAGTACTCAGTGAACATGGATAATACTGATAAATAACAAAGAAAGCATGCAAGTAACCTTAGCTTAGCCTTTGTGAGACAGGGCTTTTCAACCGGTGGTACACGTATCACCTGTGTTACTTTGGCACCTGGCAGGTGGTACGCGACAGTCCTAGACAAATGTAGTGGGGGAGGGGAATGAGCTGAAGTGGTGGCAGCGCTGCACAAGCCTGAGGGAGAAACAGCTGCAGATGCAGGGCTATTGGAGCTCAGCAGAAGCCCCAGGATTGGTGCCAGGCTCCAGCTGATAGGTGCTTCTGCAGGGCTGTTGGGGCCCAATAGAAGCCCCAGGATCAGTGCCAGGCTCCAGCTGATTGGCTCTTCCAGAAGCAGTGCATAGGTGGAGAAAAGGAGGAGGGGGGAGAGAAGAGAGGATATAAAAGGAAGTTTTTGGCAGGAAAGGGAGAGGGAAAAAAGACAAAGGGGGGGGAAGAGGAGGGGACAGAGAAAGAGAGACGGAGAAGTGTAGCCTTGAGGAGAGGAATCAGCTAGAGGTGCACCAAAGAGAAAAGGAGGGGGGGGAGAGAAGAGGATATAAAAGGAGGAGGTTTTGGCGGGAAAGGGTGAGGAAAAAAGACAACAGGGAAAGAGAATGGGATGGAGAAGAAGCTGTGGAAGGAGAGCCCAGCAGGCAGGGAGGAAGAAGAGAGAGGGAAGAAGAAGCTGTGGAAGGAGAGCCCAGCAGGCAGGGAGGAAGAAGAGACAGGGGAGAAGAAACTGTAGAAGGAGAGCCCAGGAAGCAGGAAGAAAGAAGAGAGAGGGATGAAGAAGCTGTGGAAGGAGAGCCCAGCAGGCAAGGAGGAAAAAGAGAGAGAAGAGGGAGAGAGAAAGAAGGGCTGACCAGCCAGCTGACCACCAAGGTAGTGGTGCATATTAATAAATATGGATAAATTCATCATACATTTGTCAGTGCAAAGGGAAAGTGATTCAGCCAAGGAACCATCACTGAAGAAATTAAAACTGGTACTTTTTTCCTTTTAGATTATAAAATAAAATACAAAAGCAAATAGTAGGACACAGTGGGGGGAAGAAGGGGGGACAAGTGAGGGGGACAAGGGAAAAAGAAAAGAAAAGGCATTGACTTCTGACTTCCTTTGTTGCAGTAGAATGAAGCATTAACATTGAACTTCAACTTTTTACTTTTCCATAATAGTATAAACTAGCCATTTCTATAACAACAAATGAATCTAATCAGTAAAACCCCAAATCCCCTCTTTTTTTCTTTTTTAGTGATCACCTTGCTAAGCACTGGTGATACTTAAATATTGTCATGTCCTAAAAGTGGTACAATCTGTGAAAAGGTTGAAAAGCCCCATCCTAAAATGTTTTGTATATCTATCTATCTATCTATCTATCTATCTATCTATCTATCTATCATCTATCTATCTATCTATCTATCTATCTATCTATCTATCTATCTATCTATCTATCTATCTATCTATCTATCTATCTATCTATCTATCTATCTATCTATCTATCTATCTATCTATCTATCTATAAATGGGGGAGGGGAAATCAAGAATTACAGTCCAGTCAGTCTGCCATCAAAACCTGGGAAGATTCTAGAATAGACCACAAAGGTATAAATACGTTGAAAATAATAATTACCAGAAGTTAATCATGCTAACTTTATTTCATTTTTTATCATTAGTAGATCGTGGAAATACTGTAGCAATAGTATGACATGATTTCATAAAAATATTAACAAAGTACTCAGAACATCCAGATTAATAGGCTAGTTCAGTGGTGGCGAACCTATGGCACATGTGCCAGAGGCGGCACTCAGAGCCCTCTCTGTGGGCACGCACGCCATCACCCCAGTCCCACTTCCTCCCACGGCCTCCTCACCAGCAGCCCCCCCCCGGAGGAGAGTCACCCCTGAGCACGGCCTGCACGGAGCAGCGCAGCCAAGGACATGGCAGCCGAGCAGCGGGGACAAGACTCCACCCTCATGCCCTGTCGCATGCAGTTGATGCTGCGGGGCACGGGAGGAAGGCATGACCACCATGGCACTGTTGGGCCGCCTGGGTGATCTGTGGTGGGCCATGGAGGTGGTGAGTGGCCCTGCGAGGGGGCGGGGTGGTTTTGGGGCACTTAGTCTCTAAAAGGTTCACCATCACTGAGCTAGTTGATCATTGTACCAATTGCTTAAATTGTACCATTGTACTTAAATGGGTGCATAGTTGCCTTGAAGGACATACATAGTACTTATTAATGGCTCCTCAACAAATAGAGAAAGAAAGGGTTGCTACATGATTTAATTCAGGGACCTGTATTCTTTGCCACTTTAGTTAAGGCTTGAATGGGAAAATGAAATTATAATGATGCTTATCAAATTTACAGATGACACAAAATTGGGTGGGCTAGCTAATGCTAGGGAAGTCAAATGAAAAATAGGCTAGATGTAGCAAAATGAAATTTAACAGAGACATATGTAACCCCAAGTGCTTTATTTCTGCGGACATTTGATGGGTTGCATTTACTGTCTTGTCATAGTACAACTGTGACTGATTACCTGGCTCTGCTCACGCTAAATGGTCACCTCAGCAAGAAGCTGTGATTGACAAATTGGTTATATCAGAGCCAGAAATAGTGTGTGTGGTATATCAAGTGATGCCACATTGGGTAACTACAACAATTAAGTTGTTTCAGCCAATGCTAACCACCTCACAAGGCTCTACTACTAGGAAGCATACCAATATGCCCTGTGAGTGGTTTAATCTTGAGTGCCATTGTGAGAAGAAGCTGCTGAATTGATATTTCAAACTTTGTAAAGAAAACCTTGTTTTGTGTTCAACCTCTAAGCTATTGAAGAAAAATATAAGCAGTTCATTTGTATGGAAAAAAGAAAAGCAATTAGGGAATTCTGGTAGTATCTGAGAGGGCACCCATGGAAAGAACCCTGCAACTTTTTGTAAGTTGGTAGTCCCTTTATTCTTTTACATACCTGCTGGTACCTGGGAAAATAGTTTTTCTGCTTTATATGTATAGCAATAGCACTTAGACTTATATACCGCTTCCCAGTGCTTTACAGCCCTCTCTAAGTGGTTTACAGAGTCAGCATATTGCCCCCAACAATCTGGGTCCTCATTTTACCGACCTCGGAAGAATGGAAGGCTGAGTCAACCTTGAGCCAGTGAGGATTGAACCCCTGGCAGTCAGCAGAATTAGCCTGCAGTACTGCATTCCAACCACTGCACCATCATGACTCCTGTATATACTCAAGTCCCTTGTCTGGAGATGAAACTCTTTTCTCCAGTGGCTCTCAATTTTATGTTCAGAAACTAAAGACATTTTCAAGCAGTTAAAACCAGAAAAAGTCCCCAGTTCTAATTTCATTCTTATGAAGTTATAGATAGAGAGCCAGTTTGGTCTAGTGGTTAAAACACCAGGGTAGACCCTGGGAGATTGTGAGTTCTAGTCCCACTTTAGTCATGAAAGTTGGTTGGGCCAGTCACACTCTCTTAGCTCACCCCACCTCACAGGGTTGTTGTTGTTGTGGGGAAAATAAAGGAGGAAGGAGGATTAGGTATGTTTGCTACCTTGAGTTATTTATAAAAATAACAAAGTCAGGAAAAATATAAATAAATAAATAGACATCTGGGTTGGTGGATCCAGATACTGACTTTTGTTTTTACGGCAATTGGTGTATTTCCAAAGGGCTTGTAAATTCCATTTACAAGAAAGACAAAACAAATGATCATGCTAATTGCCACCCAATTAATTTTTTTAAGCAAGTTAGCAAAACGTAGGCCAAACACTTAGAGATTAAATTGGTAGAATCAAAATTTACTGGATGCATGTTCATCCAGCCTTGGTTTAGAGGAAGTCAATCTACATTAGGTCATGTTATAGCACTACAGCACCTGGCAGAAAAGTATACTTATAGACCTGCCTCATCCTTCCATGCAGCTTTCATTGGTTTTAGGTTTACATTTGACACAGTATTCAAAACTAAATTGTGGCAAAAATCTAGAAACTTTTCAATAAATAGATTGCTGATTTTAGTATTTAATATTCATGATGATTCAAGACTGAAAATTACTAAAGAAATTCTGATAAGGAGAGGAGTTAGACAAGAATATGTATTGGTTTCGGTTTAATTGTTACACAAATTCATTGGTGCTTCCTTTAAGTCAGGAGTCCCCAACCCCTGTCCATGGACTGGCACCGGTCCACAGCATGCCAGAAACTGGGCCGTGCAAACAAGTGAAGCTCCATCCACATCCCGCAACACTCCATTCGCAGGCAGCACATGAAACCACACCCCCTCCGGTCCACACAAAAACCTCTCTCCATGGTGCCCTAAAGGTTGAGGGCTGCTGCTCTCTAAGTGGTCTTGCTTTCTATCCAATTCTAATTGCCTTAAAAGAGTTTGCAACCACTCCTTACTTATTTCTGCAAGAAAGAAACAATAATATTGTCAAAATCAAGATCTTCACTTTTTCTAAAGGGCCAAATCAATGAAGCCGGTGTTAAGTAAGTACACCATTGACCAGGTTAAATCCTGCAAATGTTTAAGGGTGTTCCAAGCCCTTGGAAACCAAACTGCTCATCTGGATTATGTCTCTCAAAATGCATAGAGATTAGCCTTAGCTATCCAAATTTACATTTTGCATGAAGTGCACAATTTATACTTGCTACAATTAAGTTACTTGCAACTACCATTCAAGCATAGCTGCAATAAGGAGCTCAGCATGGCTGTGTTAAGAGAACAAACCAAATCAAAACCAAATTTCTGAGAAAGATTTCCCAGATTACTTGTGTTTCAGACATAGTCTTCTGGTGGAAAGCAGGCATTAGTAAGGTTGAATCTAGGTTTAGAATGAATACTTTAATATATTAGCAAACAGTATGGCATAATCCACTTGGGCTAGCCCATTTGGCAGATAATTTCAGTTTGTCATGGGAAAAAGCTACTCTAAGAAAACGGAATATTTATGGGTTTTCTTACAATGATATTTTGCCTCTGGGCCAAATCAAACAAACATAACCTTAAAACAAAGGATTTTAGACATGGAAAGTCAATTAGAATCTGCTGTTCATCTCTGAGATTTATTTATAAACAGATTACAGTCAGCCTTCTATTTATATCAAATCTCAGTCCCTAAATGTAGAAGAGCTCTAGCCCATTTTAATGTGTTCCCCACAGCAGTTTTGGAAGGGAAATATAGAAAAATCCTCTTGCAGCACATTTGTTTTGTCCTTGTCTCAGGGGTGCCACAGAAACCATGGCTGATCACCTATTTTATTGTCCATGCTATAGGGACACCCATCTTCATTCAAATTTCTGGAGCACCCTGGTATACTTTGCTTATACTATTTACTAGATGGCTATTTTACTTCCCTAAATGTAGCAAAATTCTGTTACTTCATGAATAAACCCAGCCCACAAATGGTGATAATAGTGATGAAGTTTAGATCCTTATTTTGTTATGTCACGGTCCATGACCATGCTAAAGTGATTCATTCACACCAATTAGAGCTGTCACACTGGCAAAGACTGTTCCCATAAATATTATTTGATTGGATTATTTTTAGTTATTTAGCTTTTTGGTTTTACTGATATTGTTTGAGTGTGTGTGTCTGTATGTGTGTATTTCTGAATTAATAGTTTCATAATTTATATTTCCTCCTTTCCTTCTATTTTCCCCACAACAACAACATCCCCGTGAGGTGGTTTAGGGTGAGAGAAAGTGACTGGTCCAAGGTTGCCCTTTCATGCCTAAGGCAGGCTAGAATTCAGGGTCTCCTGCTTTGTAGCCTGGTGCCTTCACCACTAGACCAAACTGGCTCTTTATATAAGAGAAGATACTGTATTCCACTATATATTTTTGTTTGTGTATATAATTAACATTCTAAATTTTGGTGATATATATGCCTAACTGTCATAATGACATGATTATAAATTTTAACACTTAATGTTGTCATGCTAATCTATGACCAAAATGTAAATTAGTTACCGATATAGGTTATTCTCTTAGGAAACCAAAGTCAAATACACAGGTATAGAACCGGTCACTGTGCATCTGAAAAAAGACCTTTGCAGCAATAGAAATATAATTTCTAATCGTGGGAACCAATTTTTCTTTATTCTGTTTGATCAGACCCCACTGGGTACTATGCCCAATTCAGAGAGCACACTTCAACATAGTTTGAGAGAAACTGGAAGAGGTTTAGAATGGGCAGTGAGGATGTTAAGGGAACTAGACATTAACTCTGATGAAAGGAGAGATTAAACAATTAGACCTGTTTAGCCTTGAGCATAGGAGACTGAGGAAGCATGATAGCACTTTTCAAATAATTGAAATTATGTCACCCAGTAGACAAGACTGCTTTGTTTGTTCAAGAAAGGCAAAGATGGAATAACCATCTTAAATTACAGAAAACCAAAGTGTTAGAAAAAATCTTCCAAACAGCAGGAATAGCTCAGATATGGAACCACTCAAGATGATAATGTCCTTCCTTGTTGTGTCCAGGCTGCGTTTGGACAGCCATTGGTTTTGGTGCTTTTCGTATCCATGCTAGGGAGGAGGATTTGGTGGCTGTATAGGGACTTGTGAGACATGGTGCCGTTGCCAGTTATTCAGGAGTAGCCTGAGGGAAACTTTTCTCTTAAACAGGACACAGCTGGAAAGGAGGAGTTGCTGAAATCCATGTCTCCCCTGGGTCTAAGAGAGCGGAGACAACTGCGGGTGCAGAAGCAGAAGGAGCACCTGAAGTTAAGGGCTGGCAGAATCTGGACTGCTCTGGCAGAATAATTAGGCAGCACCTGGGGAAATGCCATGGTTGTCAGATTTAAGTCTGCTCTCTAACTTCCCTCAGAAAAACTTTCCATTGTGCCTCATGAATCCTCTTGTATGTTCTATATTGGGTGCAAAGACCCTCCAATGGATTAGAGACCACCTTGTCTAGATTACTATTTACACTTGCTTCCCCCTCCTTCTCATAATGCAACCTGGCTACAAATCAATGGACTGTTCATGCAGAAAATGGCTAGTTAGCAACTGTGCTCCTTGGCCTAATGCAGCCCTGTTTACTTATATGTTTGTTTGCCTATTTGATAATTTATTTGTGGCTCCTCTGATTGTATTGCTGGATATTTGCAGCTTGGTTGCAAATCTCAGTATCACAGTTGTTCACTATTTTGACCCAGAAAATGCCTGAATGGTCTATCATAAGCTGTAAAATAGGCTTACTAAAAATTGTAATTATCGTTCATTAACTGAACAAGCTGATAAAGGCTTCGTGTGCTATGATATGATGCTTGTTTTAATCCTATTTAGCTGTGTCATATTGATTTTATTAGCTTCATACTTGAGTTTCTTCATTTCGGTACATAATTAGCTGTGTGAAACCTGAAAAAAATATTACCCTGTACTCAGAATATCTTTTCTACATATTTGATATTCACATTAATTTAGGAGCAAGGGGTGATATCTAAAGAATATTTTGGAATAAAAAGCTTTATCTAACATTTAATGGAATTTTCCATTTCAGTAAGTGCATTATTGGATAAAACATAAATTGAGAAATCATCAGTTCATGATTTCTTGTGAGATCCTTGCGGGTATGCTCTTTGTTTTAGATGGCTAGAAAATGTGGAAAAACAGGAAAAGTGTGCAAAGAGGTGGATGAAACATGGGGAGGTGGTGAGAAAAATGCTCCAACCACTTCATAATAAGAGCAGATTTACAGACTTGGGTCGTTGTCATATGAAATGCCAGAGACCTGAGATGGCAAGAAAGAGATTTAACGAGTGTGCTTTTAGAAGAACAGTGAGATCATCTTGAAGAATGAATTCAGAGACTGCTGTGCAAATATCAGCTTAGTCTGGATAGGCAGGAAGGAGTGAGGTAAAATCTGAAGATTGTCCTGTCTTGATTCTCTTTAGTATAAGAGCAGAGAAAGAGAGGGAAGAAATCTTATCAGGCTTTTTAGCAATCTGTTATTATGCCCTTAACAATAGAGTTCCAGTATTCAAGCAGGGTCTCTTTCCTGGCCTAGTCTACCTCAAAGGGCTCACAGTACTACTCAAAACTGGGTTAAACGTGTATGGGGTACTTGACTCTGTTTGAAAATGAATCATATCTATGCACTAGAGAGGAGCCCATGGATCTGTGAATGTTAAACTCAGAGACATAAGAATATTACTGAACAAGGAAACTTCTCCATAGAATGGGAG
This sequence comes from Azemiops feae, assembly GCA_023970755.1. Lineage (NCBI taxonomy): Eukaryota > Metazoa > Chordata > Lepidosauria > Squamata > Viperidae > Azemiops > Azemiops feae. The sequence continues at coordinate 435,118 of JALGBA010000587.1, forward strand.
AAGTATCCCTTTTTATCTGGGATATTAGCCCTTTGTTCCTGTTTTTGTTTTGATCAAGAGTAATTAGAAGATGACCAGAGATACAACATTTTATAAAGTTTCCTCTTCAAAATTAAAAGTGATTAAGTATCAAAAGCATAATCATTTGCTTTTACAAAAATAAACACGTTTTGTATGAATTCATGGGCGTGGTATTGCAATTAATTATACATGTGAATAAACTTTTTTTCTCTAATACTTGTACACTGGGTTTTATAGAAGAAATACGTTTTGGATGCAGTTATGTCTTTACAACTGCATTCAGACAATCTTGTTTTGCTTTAGTAGTTCAAAGGAGTAGAAAATATTTTGGCTGCACCTATATGATTTTTATTCTTCCCTTCATGTGAAGAAGCAAGCAAATCAGTTATCTTCAGTTACCAATACTCTCTTATTTATTCTGAGCTGGAAATCAGTAGTTAACTACTTCAGAACAAACTACACTATTTGACATTGGTTTAACAGTTTGCAGGTCTGAATTTTGTTAACCATGGTTTCTTGGTTAATTAATATAGAAATTTGTTTTTCAATGTAGCCAGGAGAAAAAGGAATTTGTGCTCAGTTGGAAAGGTGATTCCCATTACAGCTTATTAGGATCTGAAATAATGAAATGCTAGTTGCAGTAAATGTTTTAAATCCAATGCAATAAAGTGTTAGAAGGACTTGCTTAATAACCACAGACATTGCCAAAAGAAAGCCAAGAGCTCCAGAGGGAGATCTGGTAAAACATTAATTCACCATCTCCTGTGAATAAAAGTGACCAATAGATACTTGCAGCCAAAGGCCTGCATGAAGAACTTTATTGAAACAGCTAAAATGTAATATTTTAATGACAAGTGGAATGGATTGGACCTGTTGGCTAAAGCTGGCCAACCCCTATGCTTTGCAGAGTATCTGATTAAGCCACTCTTAGCTCATCTTTTTCAACTTTGGGGAATTAAGGAAACTAGTTGATTTTCATTACGTTGACAGATCTGAAAGGAAATCTTTACTTTACATTTACTCAGATATCATGTTGATCAATAATAATGTGTACAAATATCTGGTGAATTCCCACCCTTACATGTGAAGAGTTTTAAGGTGGTTTGGGATTTTGTTTCAGCTTGCTACACGTGCAGTCATAAAATCTCAGAGTATTTTTGAGCACACACAGAGAGCATTTTATTTATTTATTTTCTGCCTTTATTATTTTTATAAGTAACTCAAGGTGGTGAACATATCTAACATTCCTCCTCCTATTTTCCCCACAGCAACAACCCTGTGGGGGGAGGGGTTGGGCTGGGAGAGAGTGACTGGCCTAAAGTAACCAAGCTGGCTTTCATGCCTAAGGAGGGACTAAAACTCACAGTCTCCAGGTGATGTTTTAACCACTAGATCAAACTGGCTCTTATTAAATTAAATATTATTTAATAATTAAAGAGAATTGTTTTGTTATCAATTGGAAATTGCTTCTAAACATCTAGAATGATTTAGGACAGGCATGTCAAACTGCCGGCCCACAGGCCGGATGTGTCAGGCCGAAACCGCGCCCACCCCATTGCCGGCAATGGGGAAAAAGTCACGATACGTCGCGCGACGTCACATGATATCGCAAGTTTGACATGCCTGATTTAGGAGACCTTTCATATTGCATGATCTGATTTCTACATACACCTCTGCTGCTAAAGGACTTCCCAAACCTGGAATTCAAGGCTGTGAATAGGTAGAAGGGCACATTAATTAATTGCTCTTGCACTGCAAATGCATTATTCATTCATATTGTACAAAAATAATTTTGATCAATGTGTATTAAATTTATCAACCATAATGAAATGTTGAAGTGTTGTTAATATCTGTTAATAGCCACTGCCCATTTCTGTCAGTAGAGTTTCTATCATTCTCAGCCATCTTTCTTTTGGTTTTACCTACTTTTGTTCAAATTCAACCTCCAGTAAGCACTCAGACGTTGAGTACTTGAGCTCAGAAATTTGCACATTGGTTTCTACTGCATTAAAATATGCAATGTTTCTCCCATTGTTCTTGCTACTTCCATTTCTTCAACCAAATCTTTCATATTAATTATATTAAGTCAAAGTTCATTGATTCTTCCTTCATCCATTATCTGAAGAAATAAGTTGACAATTACCAATTTCCAGGAAAACCATGGCTGACATAATTTTTCTGGGTAAATAAAAAATTTTATCACTCTTTTTTCATGCTTCTTTGAATAATCTGGAATTTGCTTTTGGAAGGCATCTTCTCCACATCTATTAAACTAGATGCCAATAACAGTATTGCTTTTATTTACTCTACCTCTGGTTTTAACCCAGATGATCTCTACTGCATTATCAAATTAAGTCACTTGGATTCCTGAGTAGATAGGGGTAATACTATTCTTTCCTCTTGCATCTGTTTCTCTTGAATTTATATTTCAGCTGCTATTTTACTGTGACTGTTATAGATGCTAAATCATATTTGTTTTGTTATAAAAGTCGAATGAATATTTCCTTTATTCTGGTCATTAATGTATAGACAGTAAAGTCTGTAACCTATTCTACTAGTTGTGGAATGTGAGCAAGTTCCCAGAATAATTCATGAATTAATTAAATAAAAGAAAGGAAAATATTATGTTGCATGTTTGTGAAACTAAAGTTAAGGATGTAATACATTTGAATGAATACGGCCTGATTTTGTGGAGTGGATGAGTACATATATGGAAGAAAATATTTATTTAAATAAAGACTAACATGTATCTCAGAAAGCATTAATTGATGTGATGTAGTTTGCTTAGGATGCTGTAAAAGAAGAAATTCACAGGTTGTTGTGCTCCAGAAGGTACTAATAATAAAAAACTAGGAATGGGTTTTTGCAAAAATAGTACAATATCATAAATGAATGTGATCTAGGTGGGGTTGGGGAATTGTTTTGTAAGGTGACAGAAATGGATGGATAGATGGGGTTGAGATGAGGGAATCCATATAAGTAATTCTGCCACTCAGAGAGGCAAAAATTAATGAGTGGTGATTATTTCAAGAAGAGACTGGACTGCCACCTGTCAGAAATGGTGTAGGGACGTCCTCCTGCTTGGGCAGGGGGTTAGACTAGATGACCTACAAGATCCCTTCCAACTTTGTTATTCTATTCTATTCTATTTGGAGAATATCTGTTTAGGAAAACACCTCTTTAAAATAGATGATTTAAATGTAAACACATGTGTGCATATATTTGATAATGAATCTACTATGGTTAATTTGATTCTACAGTGAAAAACTGGAAGAGTTCATGAAGGATATAGTGAGAGATTCTGAGTGCAGAATATTATTTTTTTAGTGTCAAGCTGAATCTTGGCAAAAATGGGTATGAAAGAAAAGAATCAAGAATGAAAGTCGAATAATTGTAGCACGAGAAAGTGTGAGTCCTATACAAAAAGGTGTTAGCAGCTAAAGTAGACTTCTAAAGCATGAATTAAAAGTGGTCATAAGAGAATTGTGTGGTAATTGTTTAAAACAGAGTGAAAAGAGTTCTTTTATAAAAGAAGTATGTGCAGTTATGCTGGTAGGAAGTATGAAAAAATATGCTTGATCAAGTGATGGTGAAACAGGCTGTGAATGAGAAAAGAAATCACACACTAAATCCTCAGCTTAATGGACTGATAGGAAAAATAGTTGTTTGTTGAAGTCAGGTGCTTCTCTAATTGACACAATCAATCAATGAATGTCTGTTTAAATTTGGTGTGGGCTCTACAGCACTACTAGAAACAGAAGATGTAATCACAGGCAGTTATCTAGTAGGTTCAAGCCAGTCACATTAAGTAGTAGAAGGGGTAGTAATTTTGTCCATTATGTCAGGAAATTGCTACACTATAGGTTTACTGTATATGATACTGTATATGATTGATGAAAAGTATGGATATAAGAAAAGTATAGGAAAAATATATTTTATAATGAGCATAATAGGAAGAGAAAGGTCAAATAATCTAATGATTCTAATCAAATGGAGCAAGCGGCAGTTAAGATTAAAAGAGATAGAGAAATATATTTTGAAGGTATGTAAAACAGCACTCATGTGATCGCCACACTTCACAGCTGGCTTCCAGCAAAGAGAATCAATGGGAAAGCCAGCAGTAAAATGACAAATCTCAGTCTCATGATGCCTTGCTTAAAAACTAGTGATGATAATGTTTGTGGCAGAAATAAGGTAATAAGTCCATTGTCATGTGATGTCTTATGGACGTGTCACTTAACCATGGAGTTTCCAGTCCCAATACTGGTTGTTACACAAGGCCTATCTGTAATAATATATGTAAACTACTAGACTTAGAATTGTGATTGAAAGGATATGAAATATGACAGTGAGCAAAATTTGAAAAGTGAAAAATGGTTTCATGTTGGGAAAGAGTATGCAGGCTAAAACTTTGCTCTTCAGCAGATCATTGAGAAATATATGCGTTTGAGAAAGGAAGTTGACTGTGTTTGTTGATTTAGAACAGTATGTGACAAATTTAATAAGTTTTGATTATGAAATGTTTTTGGTGAATATAGTGTTGAAGATCGTTGCAGAAGGGAATAAGAACAGTATATAATGGAAATAAAGCATGTGTAAGAATAAACAAAATACACATTTAATGGTTCAACATTGACCAAGTATTCTGAGTTAGATATCAAATAAATGACACCCACAGATTAAGTAGTAATTTTTATTATGGTTACAGACCAACTTACCCATAAATTTGTTGTTTTAAACTGTTTTATTTTTCATCATTATAATGATTTCTGTGGTTATTTTTTGGTTGTGTATATAATTTTTTAACTTGTAGGTGCCCAGAATCACAGCAGCAAGATAGGTGGCCATATACATGTCATAAATGAATAAATAAATTATTCCACAGCAGCAGCAGCCATCAGCAACTTGATTCTTCCCCTTGTATTATTGCAGAGCATAGCAGGATCCCCTCTGTTCTTTTGGGATCCAATGTCTTATCTCCTGTTCCACGATTCTTCCTTTTCTTTCTCTTAGGGCTCACTGCCTATTTCATCAGCAAGGTCTGAAACTGTTTCTATGTTCTCAGGAGTATGAAATGTCTTTTACACCTCTTGTGTCTGGTTGTTATTCTAGTCCACAGGCTAACTCATTTTTAGACTCTGTTCTTTCTGGAGAGTTGTTTTTGTTCCCAATTCCTGTTGTGGTGTTTCTGTGTGTGATTTGATAAATCTTCATCCTCCCCTGAGTGCTGAAGTGTAACCATTCATGGCTCCAATCCTTTGCATTGTTTTTTCATAAAATACTACTGTACGTTTTTAATTGTTCGTTGGAATATGCCAACTTTTTAAAAAGCGATTGCACAAATATGCCAAAATCATGGTCAGTCATGAATGCAGAGTCAGTATGATGCTTGTTGATGACAAAATATCAGGGCCTAATCTGCAAACTAAATTCTGGATATGAGGAAATATGAGAAGCTATCACAAGAAATGTAATTAGAGATTCACCAGAATGCAGCATTGAGACTATAGTTTGCCATAAGTTCCCTAATAATAAATTGATCAGCCAAACAAATCCCAGAGCTTTAAGATAGAACAGGAGCAAAAGTGTATTTTATTTTCTTGTTACTATTAACATTTTAATAACCAGTTTATACTGTAGATTGAAGATATAAGTAGTCCTTGACTTACGACTTCAGTTGGGACCAGAATTTCCATTTCTAAGCAAGGTGATTTTTAAGTGAGTTGTGCCTGATTTTACGACCTTTTTTGCCACAACTGTTAAGCAAATCACTGCAGTTGTCAAATGAACATGTAGTCATAAAGTGATCTGGCTTCCCCTATTGATTTTGCTTGTCAGAAGCCATTTGAGAAGGTTGCAAAATGCGATGACATGACCTGGGATGGTGCAACCTTCATAAATATACGCCAGTTGCCAAGCATCCAAATTTTGATCATGTGACCATGGGGCTGCTGCAACAGTTGTACATGCGAGTACTAGTTATAAGTAATTTTTTTCAATTCCATTGTATTTTTGAAAGGCCACTAAACAAATGGTTATAAGTCAAGGATATTGAATGTTCAAGAAGTATAGTAGTCCTTAGACCCTTTTCTTTCCCCCCTCTTCTTAGAGCAGAGAGATTGCTTAAATAAGGTTATCTCTTTTGAACTGCTTTTCTCTGCAGTATGTCTTTAAAAAGTGCTAACTAGAAGTTAGCAAGCTCAGCTCTGTGACTTTAATTAGTTCTTTAGAACCCTCTGGCTGACTGACACTGACAAGACCCTAACCAATTTCACACTAAAGACTTTGGAGGTGAGTGCACCAGGCAAGCAGTTGGAGCTAGCACATTCCTTTCAATGTGTATGCCTCATTGTCTGCCTGCTTACTCTCTTGTAATCCCTTTCTCTTTAATGAATGTAAATACATACTGTTCTGTTCTTGCAAAGCAGACATTGAGACGAGGCAGGTTCACAACAAAGGATCTCTTATTAAGTACATTCACAGAACAGAAGCAAGAACACAATGGCAACTGGCCTTTTTATACTCCCCTTGCAAGGGGATGCACAGCCAATCATTGCAGGCCATTCTCCCGCCTTGCGCATGCGCGCAAGGCCGGAGACAGCCTGTCTGGGTCCCGGGCAGACACGTGGTCTGTCTGGGTCTCTGCAACCTTCCTGCAGCCTTTCTGAGCCTTGCTGAATGACTCAGCAAGGCCCAGGACATAACACCCCTCCCCCTTTGGATTAAACAATAAGTAAGCAAATTGTTTAACATTTCACATAAACACAACATGGCAGGCCGGTTAGCACATTATACCATCCACCTTATTCCTTGCAACCTATTACCTTCAGGTCCCAATGGAGTCCACGGACTTTCACTCTTTGACAATATTTGCACCGCAACCTACAATTGTTTTTGTTTACCCCCTCAGATGGCGAGGACTAATACCCCTCCTGTATAGTGAACACGGATCTTACATATTCCCCTAAATGCTTAGGAGGACCCTTGACCTGCTCTGATCTTCGTGGAGCCAGATTAGGTGCAGGTGCGATTGTAGGTGTGGGATTAGGAATAGGTGCCTGGAGTGCCTGCTCCCGGTTTGCGCAAAACAAACCAGGACTTTGTCGCCCAGAAGACTCAGGGGTTCCCCCTGACTGCTGACTGGCTGGATCCACCAGACCCAAACCAGAGTTCCTTGGTGGGGTTGAGTTCCCCGAGTCCCTTGATGGGGTGGAGTTCCCCAGAATTCCATGGGACTCCTCTTGGGAGCACTGTCCCTCGAGCCCAAGACCAGCAGCAGGAGTACCTTGAGTAGCCAATTTACGGCCATTTGCCCCTAGCCAGGGACCTCTGCCAGAGTCAGGAGCCGCCTCCATGGCAAGACCCCCGGAGCCTATGCCAGAGTCAGGAGCCGCCTCCATGGCAAGACCCCCACCTGGAACATGTGTAGGAACATTTGGATAAGCGCCCTCGTGGAGAGACTGTGGTCCACAATCGTAATTGGGGTCCCCCTCCCCCCCGAGAGCAGAGCCAGGAGCGGAAACATGGCCAGGAAGCCTCCAGCGCACTTGGTCAATGTGGGGTCTAAGCACACGACCATCCTCTAAGGCCACTTCGTAGGACAGTGGTCCAGAGACCTTGCATACCACAGCAGGTACCCAGATATGTCCATGCCCATAGTTTCTGGCCCATACCGGATCACCCACTTGGAGTCTCCTAGGTGCCCGCGGTTGTGACACCTGTGAAGCCACCCGGTCTGGGTGCAATGTGTCCAGCTTCGTGATGAGTCTGCGACCCCAGCGTAGTTCAGCTGGGCTCTTTTCTGTAGCTGTGCAAGGTGTGGTGCGGTGTGCAAGGAGAAAATCGGCTAACTTGTGATGCCAGGGTCCTTGAGTGATTCTCTTTAATGCTTCCTTGGTGGTACGCACCATGCGTTCAGCCTGATCGTTGGTGGCAGGGTGAAAAGGAGCAGACGTAGCATGCCGGATCATGTTGGCTTGAAGAAAAGCCTGAAACTCAGAAGAGGTAAATTGGGGACCATTGTCTGAAACAAGGACATCAGGAAGACCATGGGAAGTGAAGATTCCTCTGAGCACCTGGATGGTCCTGGCAGTAGTGGTGGAGGATACAGGAACGGCCCAGCATAGTCAATGTGTACGCGTGACCATGGAGCGAGTGTCTCCTCCCACCTATATACAGGGGCTTGGGGCATCTCAGGCCGTGACTGTTGGCACACTTGGCACCTCTGAACCTGGGCCTCGATGTCCTTATCGAGTCCAGGCCACCACAGATGGCTACGCGCAAGCGCCTTCATCCTCACAATTCCCGGATGTCCCTCATGCAGAGAGAGCAAGACTCTCATCCTCAATGAGGCCGGGATGACTACTCTGCTTCCCCACAGGATACACCCTTTGAATGTAGAAAATTCATGTTTCCTATGCCAGAAACTCTGGAACTCTGTACCAGGACATGTGTCAGGCCATCCTGACAACACCCATGTCAGCACGCGTGCAAGCGTGTGATCAGTGGCAGTTTCAGCAGCCACATCCCTAGCATTGAGGGGAGATTCAGGCAAGTCCTGAATGGAAAGAATGTGTACAGCAGGAGCAGTGTCTGCCTCTATTTGCTTTAGAGGTAACCTACTAAGGCCACCAGCATGGCCCTTCTCTGTCCCTGGTTTGTGAACCAGGGTGTAGTCATAAGCTGACAAGAAAATAGACCATCTCAGCACTCTGGGGGAGATGATGTGTGGGGTTTGCTTGTTTGTTGTAAACAAACCCAGCAAAGGCTTGTGGTCAGTGTAGACCGTGAAATGGCGGCCATACAAGAATTCATGAAATTTCTTGATGCCTGAGATTATTGCCAAGGCTTCTCTGTCAATCTGCATGTAATTACGCTCTGCAGATGAGAGAGTTCTAGAGTAGCAGGCCACAGGGACCTGAGTCCCATCAGCCTTGAGATGACTTAACACTGCTCCTACCCCATAAGGGGAGGCATCACATGCGATGCACACAGGCAATTGCTCATTGAAATGCGCCAGTACCGCATTAGAAGATAGCAAGGCCTTGACTTCTTTGAAAGCCCTTTCATGGACCTTTGTCCATTTCCATGGAGTCTGCTTGTCCAGAAGCCGGTGTAACGGCTCAGCCACTGCAGCCTTGTGGGGGAGAAATGAATGATAAAAATTAAATAGGCCCAGAACAGCCTGGAGTTCAGCTTTTGACTGGGGACTAGGGGCCAGTTGAATGGCCTGGAATTTAGACTCTGCAGGGTGGATGCCTTCAGCATCAATACGAAACCCTAGAAATTCGGTGGATGTTACACCAATCTTACATTTGTCTTGCTGCAACTTCAGGCCAGCTTGGCGGAAACGCAGCAAGACAGCTCTCAGCCTTTCAGCCAAGTTCCCAGATGACTCTCCTGCAATGAGGACGTCATCGAAATAGGGGCAGACCCCAGGAATACCACGGAGCATTCGCTCCATCACCCCTTGGAAAATGCCAGGGGCTACATTGACCCCAAACTGCAGTCTTTTTACTTTAAAAGCCCCTCTGTGAGTAACTATCATTTGGGCCTCAGCTGTTGCCTCATCAACAGGTAACTGTTGGTAGGTCTGAGCTAAATCAAGCTTAGCAAAGACTTTTCCCCCTTTCAGTGAGGCCAGAATGTGGCTCACCACAGGCACTGGATATGCATGCTGCTGCAAGGCTTTGTTTAGAGTGCATTTATAGTCCGCACAAATTCGGACTTCACCATTGGCTTTTAATGGTGTCACTATGGGGGTTTCCCATGGACTAGAATCCACAGGTTCTAGAATGCCTTGTTGGAGCAGTTTGTCCAACTCAGCATCTATTTTACTTTTGAGAGCAAAAGGCACCCTCCTTGGTTTAACCCTGATGGGTGTGATAGCTGGATCTAACCTTAAAGCAATGGGAGGCCCCTTGTATGAGCCAAGCTCTGGGCTGAACACATCTGCAAACTCCTTACAGACTCCTGCAAGGCTGGCAGTTTGTAGATGATTAAGACCAGTCACTTGGATCCCAAGTGCCTCAAACCAATCGAGTCCGATAAGACTCGTGCGATCACCCCCAACTACCACCACATCTAACAACCCATCAAATTCCTTACGCTGTACTTTAAGCGTGGCCTCCCCCTTCACACTGACTCGTGAATTTTGGAAGTCAGTGAGGATGAGATTGGAGGGCCTGAGTTTGACTCGTGAGCCACTCCTGGAACAAACCTTTTTAAAGGTGTCTGCAGAAATAATAGAAAAAGCGGACCCTGTGTCCAGCTCCATAGCCAGGGGAACTCCCTGCACTCTTACATCAACGCGAAGCTTTTTCTTAAGGGGCCGGTGAACCCCAGTTTTGAATACCCCCCTATGGGACGTGCAGAAACCCACCCTGTGTTGGCTGGGGACCTTGGTACCTTTCAGAGGCAATTCTTTGGGGGACCTGTTTTTCTGGCGACCCATGCAGGCTGATGCAATGTGGCCTTGCCTGCCACATGCCCAGCAAACAGCAGAACGAAAACGGCAGTCGGCTCTCCTGTGGCGACCCCCACAGCCGAAACACCGAAGGGATGCAGGCGTCTGTCCTCTGCATTCTTGCAGTCTTCTCTCCGCCGACTGTTGAAGTTTGTCCACCTCTTCTTCCTCGGATTCTTCTCCGGATGCCTCTCGCACGACCTCCTGATGGATGGGAACTGCTGCTGGAGGGTTCTTGGTCGACCGCAAAGCCTTCACCATGCCGCCGGCTGCTTCTTCAGCTGCAACTTCTCTCAGGGCATCTTGGAAGGAAACATCAGCTCTAGCAAACAACTTTTGTTGCATCTCACGGCTTCGCAATCCGCAGACAAGTCGATCTCGGAGCCTCTCTTCCAAGTCTTGGAATGCACATGGCCTAGCAGCCTGCCTCAGAGCTGCGACGAAGTCCGCAGCTGATTCTCCCAGCTGCTGATCTCGCTGCTCGAATTGGTGCCTCCAAGCTATTACAGAAAGCTTGGGCTCAAAATGCTCATGCAGCATTTTCTTTAGATCTGAATAGGCGATCGACTCCAATGGTGCTGGGGCTACAAGGTTCTCAGCAATGTCAAAAGTCTCTTGCCCACAGACACACAGCAAAGTAGCAGCTTTCAATTCGTCTTCTTGGATCTTATTCACCCTGAAGTAGTTCTCGACGCGAGCTACGTAAGAACTCCATCGTTCTGGGTGCGAAGTATCGAATTCGACAAGACGGCCCAGCTTGGACATCGTTGTGACCGATAGCCTCTTCGACGTCTCTTGCCGCAAGGAAGGAGAAGGGGTCCCACGAAGCCAAGCCCACCTCCAGCGTCTTCGTACTGGCAGGCGGTTGCTTCTCCTGGACGCCGCGCTTCTCTTCGCTTCAGGCCTTCAGGTGAGTTGGCTCTAGCTTCTTTTCCTTTGGCTTCCTATGCGGCGAATCCCACCTTCATCGCCAATGTTCTGTTCTTGCAAAGCAGACATCAAGACGAGACAGGTTCACAACAAAGGATCTCTTATTAAGTACATTCACAGAACAGAAGCAAGAACACAATGGCAACTGGCCTTTTTATACTCCCCTTGCAAGGGATGCACAGCCAATCATTGCAGGCCATTCTCCCGCCTTGCGCATGCGCGCAAGGCCGGAGACAGCCTGTCTGGGTCCCGGGCAGACACGTGGTCTGTCCGGGTCTCTGCAACCTTCCTGCAGCCTTTCTGAGCCTTGCTGAATGACTCAGCAAGGCCCAGGACATAACACACACATTAAGTTATTTCTTGCTAATTATCCTAGTACCTGGGTAAGCATTACAAAGGGCTATAAGATATGTCCCTTTACTTGGCTCCTTCTCCGAAACCTCTGTATGGAAAGAGTATTTGTTTTAGCTGGACCTTGCTAGTTGCAGCGTGGAGTTAAAAATATTTGGGAAAATGGAAAAGCCTCAGAGGAAGCAACAGTTCAACTGGATCATCCCCAGACAAACTGGTTTTAACCAGGAAAATGCTGAAGAAATTCTAAGAAACTTTTTGCGCAACACTTCAGGCAATAGAGTATTTGCTTCCTATGACATTTTTCCTAGTCTCAACTCCTAAACAGCTACATTCCTGAAAAATAACCCTTTCTCTGTTAGAGTGACTTCTCTTTTTCTTAAAGAGATTAGAAAAGAATGTAATATAAATAGCATGTTGTGTCTTTTTAAGTGGATTATAACATGAAGCATAGAGAAAGTTCCAGGTTTAGTCTCATGATATCTATAGTTTATAAGTGAGCCTCAGGTAGCAGGGCTGGGGAAAAAATCTTAAACTCTGGACATTGGCAAAAATGTCAATGTTGAAATATGTAACCAGATATTCATATTTGTCATAAGTGTAGAATATCAGGATTAGCTAAATGAAATGGTACGATTTCTATGTACTTCATTTTTGCATCCTCATGGAAAGACAAGGCTTGAGTGTCAAGTAAAATATCTGATCTCTACCACTTCCTATTCTTCCTTTTAGTATTACAAAATAATTATAAATGATTTTACTAAAAACAGTATGAGAGCCAGTGTGCTACAGTGGTTATAGCAGCAGGTTAGAAACCAAGGGACCATGAGTTCTAGTCCTACCTTAAGCACAAAGGCAGCTGTGTGACCTTGAGCCAGTCACTCTCAGCCCTAGGTAGCAGACAATGGCAAAAACTTCAGAAAAATATTACAAGGAAAACTAAAGGGACTTGTCCAGGCAATTGCCAGGAGTCAACAGTGACTATTATTTCAGTGATTATTTCTTTTCTTATAGCCTCTCATGCTGCATAACAAGCTACATTTGAAATTAGGATTCTTAGGAGGAATTTATAATTTGGTACACTAGTCTGGGATTATGCTTTACTCATAATATTAATGTGATACAATTGTGTAATATAATGTCTGGCACCATCCTAAGAGAGAAACAGTTTTACAAACCATAGTGGAACAGTTTGCCTATTGCACTAAACAAAAACAATGGTACTGTAACAATAAAATAAAAGCATTATATGTGGCCTCACATATCCTTGGGAATAGCTAAAATGATTCCTTCAATCTTGTCTTTATCAGGCATAATTCATAGCTCATATGTGCTATTGAGAGATACCTGAATGAAAGTTATGCTAGATGTTCAAATTCATAACTACCCATTTTGTGGGAAAAACTTAACCTTCATGATCTCTTCCTCACTCTGAACCTGGGGCATAAATAACCAGGGAATGTTATACTTTGTGTTAGTGTGTCAAGGTTCAGTCTTTATGGAATCAGGCACATTTGTCAAGAATCATAGACACATTTAACATATCTGTTTCAATGGTGGAATTACATATGCTGTTGGGAACTTATAATTAAAATGGGAATCCTTTGACTTTAGCATTATTATCCTACATGGTGAACTGCTGTGACTACAGCTAGAAGACTTCTAGATTTTAATGAGTTTAACATTTTAAATAAGTAGTCCCTCTATTTTCCTTGACCAGCAAAGAAAACAAAAACAAAAGTAAACAAACAAACAAAAAAAACAAAAAAACCCCACCTTTACTATGCCAGGAAGCTGCTTAGTGCCCAGCAATAGAACTTGCTTCTTGTTGTATTCAGTAGCCTGGAAGTATACTTTGGGAATTCCTCCATGCAGAAATATAGAGGTTGCCCAATAATCAGTACTTTGAACTGTTAGCAGATTGAGAGATCTAGATCATGTACTGTACTTGAGAATTTCTTAATTTTTTTCTAATAAACATTCAAATTAGCGAAGGGATAATTGCTGATGAACAGAGGAGATGAATGGCAAATATTTCATATGAGCAATTCAAAAATATTTTCTGTGTGCTTTTTCCCTTTGTCTTTCTTGTGATTTAAAAATGCTAATGTGAGAAAATAAAAATAAGCCAAAGGTGTTGGATGAACACTGCAGAAACAACAAGTTGATACACAGATATATAGATTTAATGAGATACCACCATGCTATTTATTTATTCCAAGAACAATGGTAAAAACAAGACAAGTTCACAATCTGAACTAGTTTATATATGTATTGAAATACCATCTGTCGCTGCAGACAGAACGATATAAATGTAAGCCTGGATGGGCCAAAACCCCTGTCCTCCCCTGTCCCTCCCCCCCCTTCCCCGTGACAGCTATTTATTTGCAGATTTTCAAAACTGAATAATAATTCTAGGGCCTAGAATAGATTAGGGCCCTCTGCAGAAACATGAGACAGAAAGGACACTATGTATTTCGTTCTACTATTCAATACTTTGGTCTTTCAGTGATTGGAGGTTTTTTGCTGCTTCTTTACATTTGAGTATCCTTGCGTTCCTTTTACTTATATGAGTATTATACTTATATTAATAGAAATCCAAATTGCTTTAATTTCACCAAATGTTTTAGCGATGATATGTAGAGCTGTGTACATATTTCAAAGAAAATCTTCAATTATGGCAAAAGTATCAGGAAAACTTTCTTCCCAATCATTTGCACAGCCACAATAAAATAAAAGGAGATGAGGCTTAAAACTTTTTGAATGCTTTTATTCACAGCTAAGGCAATAGACAGGTCACATGGCATGTAGTCTTGAGTGTTTGTGCAAACCAGTCACTTTTTTCAGTGCTGTTGTATCTTCAAACAGTCACTAAATGAATGATTGTAGGTCAAGCACTACCTGTACAGAATAAACCACACTGTGACATATCGGCTGGCTATGGCCATACATGATGTTCAGTGGGTTTTTAAAAAAGCTCTTCAAATGTACATCTACACTACAATGTCTTTACATTTAATATTGTTTTCAGGATATAAGAGTCAGATTGGGTCAAGTGAAAGAAAAGTTTATTCCATTGTTTGCTTTTTTATTTGATATTCCATTGTTTGCTTTTTATTTGACCCTCTATGAGACATTTTTATGAAAGCTGGGATACAGATGGAATACATAAATATGCAGTTCAGAGTTACTTAGATAGTGAGATGGGTGGTATATACATTTGATTAATAAATAAAAATAAATATATCAGTAGCCTCTAATGCAGTTTCTCAAACTTGGCAACTTTAAAATATCTGGACTTCAACTCCCAGAATTCCCAAGTCAGCAAGCTGTTTGAACAACACTTCTCCAATGCCTCTGTTTCTCCAGTTGTGCTCCAAAAGAGGACCCACAGGCTCTTCTATCCCCCAGCATATGCCTGCTCCCAGCAGTTTGTCAAAAATCTGTTTTGAGATTTTCAAAACCAGTTTGTGGTGGGGAAGCAAACACACAATGAGCATAATTACTGTGTCTTTTCCTCAGCACAAACTTCATCATCATTATTGCTGATGGGAAAAGACTTTATATTTTTTCCAGTCTTGAACAGGATAGCTACTTATTTGCTGCTTTTATGAGTGAGTGAGTGACAGTCTAAAGTGTGGGTCTCCACACTTGGCAACTTTAAGACTTGTGGACTTCAACTCTCAGAATTCCACAGCCAACCATGCTGGCTGGGGAATTCTGAGAGTTGAAATCTACAAGTCTTAAAGTTGCCAAGTTTGGAGACCACTGATCTAAAGGTGTTTGGGAGATCTAGGTTAAAAAAATACCTCATAGTGAAGGATTACTCTGCAGGTAGAGGGAGAAGAGGCTCTAGGGCCTATTTTGCTCCCAGAGATTTTGGTCAAGACTGCTCCTTCTCTACATTTGCTTTCTGGGCAGAGCAAGGTTAAGGACTCTCTCCTTATCCCCTGAGATCTTGTGAAATTTTATCTGCATGCGGGACAACCACCCGCTCCTGAGGAATTCTTAAGGGATCGCAGTGATAAGACTTGAATAATTTTTAGTCTCTTGAATAAAATTGATTTTAAAATGTTTAGCTTTGACAAAAACTGTGAATGTTTATTTCTTTGACTGTACTACTTTTGGAAATATGCCTTAGAAATACCAATGCTTTAAAGATATGAAATTTCCAATACATTTTGGATCTCCTTAAACATTTTCTAATGCAGGAATAAATAGGACAGGTTAAGAGAGATCAGTGATACAGGGAGTGTAAAAATGAGATGAGTAAACTTAAGAAAAATTAGAAATAGGCAAGTTTTTAAGTTAATTGAAATCTGATTTATTTCCCAATTTTTCATTGTTTTTAAAGATTGGCTTGGTTAAAACTCCAGTAAACTTATACCTGCAGTGTATCAAGTTATGCTAGGCAGAAGAAATTACATAACTATTTGTAAAGAGTCAGGGTGATCCCTTCTGTAGCAGCATTCCCCTCCTTGGAGAGCTGCAATTTTTTCTTTTAGTCCCAGAAGCAGAGGAAATGTTCACACAGCAACAGGTGCTCATGGCAGGTTCCTGGTGATGTAAAGACAGAAGAAAAGGACAAGTGGGCCCTTTTAATACTGAAAGCATTTCTGATTAGGGACCAAAGTTATTTTCTGTGGAGTGTGGAACTTAATAATTTCTACAAAAAAAGTAGAGTATGAGAAAGAACAACACCTAAACATTTGTGTAATTCAAAGCAGAAAGTCTTTTGTTTTATTGATTATTCTTAAGTGCATTCTAGCCAGGATTGAGAAGAAAAAATTAGTATTACAAGTTAAGGAAGATAGTGTTAAAAATACTTTAGGTATGCAATCAGCATATTGTTGGCCCTGTTAATTGTGGACTTCTTTCCAAAGGACAAATATAAGAAAGTTTCTGAAATCCCAAGCTTGTTGTTCTTAAGAAACAAAATAAGAAAATAAATGTCTATTTCTTGTCTAGAAAAATATTCATTTCCTTTATTTTTAAGTAGATGCATTTTCTCAATTTAATTTTTTTGCATGCATGCATCTTATTTTATAGATAGAGAAAAAAGTGTACCAATAAAGTGTTTCAACAGTTTGGATTGATTTTGGAAGAATATTTAGTTATTTTTATTAAGATTTCCATTGGGAGGGATAAAAATTCATGTTGCAGGAGAAATGGCTCAATCCTTTGAATCTCCCACTTAAAGTGATTTTTTGGTGTATTAGACTAGAGTAGAAAGAGTCTGCTTTGCCTAAAGAGTTGTTAGTGAAAATATAACATGATTCAATATAAAGCAACTTGTATGTTTCTATACAGCAAAACTTGTTCACAAATTAGCAGGGTTGATCTGAATTTGAATTGATTCACCCAACCCTTTTAACTTGTAAACTGGTGCCCATTAGCATATTACTCTTAAATGGATTACTATTGAATCAAGTATTAAAGATAAAGGAAATGCACTCATGAGATTTTGACTATTCTATACCTAAACAAAATTTGAATCCAGTTCCAAGTTTAAATATTTTGTTTCAAATGGCTACAAAAATTGTTTATCCTGTTCTTAAACATATATTATTATTATTATTAATAATAAAACCTTCTCTTAGATGGGATCAGCATTAAAACATGGTCACAGATTTACTATTTAAATACAAAGACAAATGGAATACCTGTTTGAAAAGATATGTAATATCCACAGCCTTTTTCTCCTATTTTAAAAGAACATACTCTCTTCTGTTTTAAACTTTTGCTATTGGATGATAACCTAGCTGAAAGAAATATTATTAAATTAACATTGAGCAAGGAGGGATGTTATGGGGTCATAAAAGTATAATTTGTCTTGAGATCAATATAGATTGCTCTTAACAATTTGACTAGTGTCCTAAGCCCCCTATCTCAGCTTGATTATCAGATATGTTGATGATGCTCTTAGAATTTCTAGCTGTTATATACAGAATATTGGCTACCTCCATTGTAGCCACCTTGCATCTGGCAATGCCAGTTTGGGAAAGGCTGTCTAAGGGAATAAAGAAAGGAATTACAGGGAATTAATGGATCTTTCAAATTTAATTGGAGTACCAAAGTCTCTAGATGGCAACTAGGAATGGGGAAACGATTTAAATTTATCCCCTTATAGCAGTCCAGATCTCCTTAATCAGGGATTCTTATAATAGGACATGCTTGTAACAGTAATATCGTACTGCTAGCCTTAACTTACTGTTGCCTGAAAATATGCAGTGCCTTGTAGTACTGAGTTATGGCTGGGTCCTACTCAGACAATGTCTTTTCTGATTTTTTCTTCCTAGATCAGTGACTTAACAAATCAGCCCTTTGTGAAATACAGTATATTTTGTTGGGATTATTGAAGTTAATAGGTATGATAAAAAATAGGAGAGCTAGTTTGATGGGGTGATTAAGGCACCAGACTAGAAATTGGGAAACTGTGAGTGCTAGTCCCAGTTTAGGCATAAAGCCAGCTGGGTGACCTTAAACCAGTCTCCAGCCCTAGGAAGCAGGCAAGAGCAAACTACTTCCAAAAAACCTGGCCAGGAAAACTTCAGGGACTAGTCCAGCCATGACTCTCAGGAGACAAGACAGACTTGAAGATACAAATGATATTTACAAATATTAAAAAATAGCAACAGCTCCTGGTCCTGTGTTTATGTCCTGCTCCCTGATTCTATAGTTATATCCTGGCTTGTTCATATCCATAAGCCCATAATGTGCTATACTCTGCAGAGCAAGTTTGCAAGTTAACTAAATATTTCAGAATTTTAAAGAATCAAGAAAATCCTTTATAAACCATATTTTGAAAGTGAGATTAAAATTAATGCAATAGTATACTTGTGTATTATTTTCACAAATGAATGTAAGGGAAACAGAATTATTTTTAATATGATGTCTCCGTCTCCTCCTCCTCCTCCTCCTCCTTTTTCTTCTTCTTTTGCAGCAAATTCCATAAAGCGGGAAATGCAAAGTGATGATGAGGATTCTAACAGAAAGCATCTAAAGAGGGAAGATGGGATCATTGGGCAGGATGAAGGGAGCAGTTTGGAAGAGCCCCTGATTGAAAACCAGGAGATTGGGGAGAACAGAAAAATGCAGGAGCTGTCAGGCGAGGGAGGAATCCGGCTTCCGAATGGTAAACTGAAATGTGACGTCTGTGGCATGGTTTGCATTGGGCCCAATGTGCTTATGGTACATAAAAGGAGTCACACTGGTAAGCAGCCAAAAGAAAAAAAATGTGATGACTGCCTTTGGCATCTGATGTTGATATTGCCTACGTCTATTCTCTAGTATTTCTCAATTCATTATTGATAATCATGTGCAGTAATGGGAAATCCTTTCTTTTCAAACTGCTTACTAGGAAGTAAATATTAAAAAACATACTTTTATGTTCTTATCTCTTTCACAGTAATGTTTGAGAAATGATAACTTCCATATTACGTCTCCTTCACTATGAAGGTATATATTAAATTGGCTGTCTTTAAATATGAACCTCTCTTTTTATTGATTTTACAAAATCCTCCCCTTCTACCATTTCTGGAGGCCACTTGGTGATATAAAATATTTAATAACATTAGAATATCCTTCACAAGAATGACACAGAGACCGGTGACAGATTCAGCATGGAAACAGTCTACCAGCTACCAGTCTCTATATGCCAAATAGTCTCCATTTTTAGAGAAATCTGAATTTATTGGGGAACTGTAAAGAATGGCATATGGTTAGGCTGGACTCACAAATCAGATTTTGGTATGTTGCATATCCACAATGAAAACTATATTCATGTGTACAAACCCCGCCATCCTTAAAAATACCAAAAGCTACCGTGCCTCAAACTGATTAACACATCCCTATCCACAGAACTCTGGGATCAGCTTGCTTGGACTTTCGCCCCTGTTTTGTTAGATATTATAGGAAGGATCTAACTGCTTAACTAGATACAACCTTCATCTAATGCTACCAGTGCATCTTCCTTGGTACTTCCTTGACTAAGATAGTCACTCTGCTACCAAGAAACCAGGACTTATTTTTTCAATTTCAGTGTTTAATATGCCTGTGTAGTGAGAAGACTCCATCCTTACTCTGAGGAAACTTTCATAAAAGCACACCATAGGGGAGTTGATGGAATTTTCTAAATGTAGATATGTTTGACATATACTTATTTCATAATGCATTTTGCCCAGTAATAATTCCACTCCAATATCTTGTCTGATAACTCGTTCCTGAAAGTGCTGATCTCTTCAGTGTTGTCGGAATAGCATTTACAAGGATTTCATTCTTTCCTTGCCTTTCACAGAAATATTGCAGACCCATTGGCAGGGGCCATGTTCACTTGGTCTCTTATATCCTGCTTTCCCTTCATTTCCAGTGTAAGCTGCTTTCCCCAGACAGTATCTTTTGCTCTCTTCCTCCAGCACTTTCCTCCAGAAATGCAGAAACAGCTTCCATCTTTCACACTTTAAATATATTTCTCCCAAATAACTTCTATTTAGCAAGCTGTTGTGTGAAGAGCAAGGAAGAGTTGCTTTATAATTGATTAATTGCTTATATGGGAGAGAATAATCTTTCTCTCAACATTCCCTGCCTCCACATATAGTTGGCTTCTCCTTCTCTCTCTCTTTTCCTTTCCCCACAAGAAAGAAGGGAACAAGACTAACTCCCTTTGTTTTGTCCCCTGGAGGCTGATTAAGGTGAGATACAAAACAACAACAAAAGGGCTGTGTTGACAAAGGAAATTGTTGCAAGGAAAGAAGAAGAAACCAGAGTAAGGTTTTTTGTTGGGGAAGGATGGAGGTTTTCCTGGGGCCCTTGCAGATGGCCAGGCTTTATCTTAGCCAAGTGAAATGAAAATTAAGCAGAGCCTGAGCAGATTGTTCTGACTACTTAAGGACAGATGGACACTACTAGAATGGACAGGTTTGCTTTTTTGTGGGCAGATAAGACTTGCAGAGAGGCAGTCACCAATGTTCCCCCTTTGTAATCATTTGATTAGTAGAGAGTGCCTCATCTCCCCCCTCCCAGCTTTGCAAAAACCTTCTTCACTTGTAAAGGAAATAAAATATTGGGGTGTTAAAACCAGTTTTAGTTGGTACTGGTGCTGATTAGAATGGCAATGTGCTAACCCAAATTCTGTCTATTGTGGCTGTTTTGCCCAGTCCCCCTCCAAGTGATCGGCAAGACTGTCCCATGAGTTTACTCCTGTGTAACCCAGCTACCTCCCTGGCTAAAAACAAAAGTTCCCTGTTTGCACCACACCTTATGACTGCAACAGGAGGAAGCTAGGACAAAGTGGAATGGTAAGACCCAGGAAGATCATCAATTACTGGAGGGACAATTTACTTTTTTGTTTTTGTTTTTGTTTGTTGCAACTGTGCCCTGTTTGGAAGAATCCATAGCCCTTTCAATACTATTTTAAAAACTGTTTCTAAGACCTGCTGTGGGAGTGAGGGACCTGTAGGAGATTTAACTTTATGGATGTGATGATTGGTCTGTCAAGGAACAGGATCCATCTGGTCACTTCAGTCCACACATTTCATTAACAGTGTATCTTTATTGGTGTGCAGCCCATCTGACAGGACTTTGCTTGGAAATGAGTTGTATGTACAATGATCTGTCACCCTCTTTCAATAATTTAACAATACAGAAGGCTGCATACCTGAAGTAGGAAACTCAAATTAATTTTATTGGGACTGCTCAACAGCAGAAAATTTCTACAATAATAACATACCTTCCGGATAATGATCTCATTTCACAGAGCAATTACTCTCCCTATTTGTATCAAGGATGTTTCTGTTTGAATCAGCGAAGTTTTGTATCAAGGAATTTCCACCGCTGTATAAAGGAAGGTCCCAAGTGATAGACCTATTTTTCAAGAAAGTAAGATTTCATCCAGAATAGACCATCTTCTTAATTCCTGAGTCTGAGATTCAGCTATCCACTGCTCCTCCATCTTATTTAGATTCAGCTTCTATTTGTTGGATCATATGTAATTGATCATAGCCTCTAGGAAACTGTAAGCATCTGCACCTTTCTTGATTCAGATGGAGATAAAGTTGTATATCATTTTTGTGTGGTATGGATGGCACCACACTCAAAATTCCCGATTTCTTCCTCCAGTGTTTTATGTGAACTTTGAGTACCAAGAATCAAAGGATAGCATCCTATGTATAAACAATAATAAATTCTTAAGTTACTCTCTAATATTGGTCCAGCAGAGAGGAATGGAACCTTTGATTTCTTCCGGCTCCCAAATCACTGAGACATCTATCAATATTTCTTATTCATTAGTATCAAACACTGCTGAGAAGTCTAGAAAGATTAACATGGTAGTATCCTCTATCCTTCTACTTTCAGAGGTCACTGTCTTTCATTTCTATATCCAGGCCCAAAGCAAGAGTAATTGGCTTCTTTCAGAATAGTGACACCTTGCTTGTCACCTTGCCCTGAAAGTGGATATATTTCAGTGGGTAGTAGAAAAATCATAGCATCCAGCTCTAGATCACAGCACAGCCTCTTTCAGGATATCAGCTCCTTGCATAAAGAGGCATTGTTTCTGGCTACTCTTTCCTGCCCATCTTTATCAGCTGAAATGGGCAAAGTTCTAGAGAACGAAATGTCCTTTCCTTGATTCTCAATATCTTTCCAATTGTATAGGACACCATTGATCTGTAGTGGCATATTATACAGTAGCTTGTTTTTAGCATTAATTGGCAGTGATCAGCATCTGAAAAATTATTCTGCGTATTGTAAATATTAGTTATGACTGATTCTGTTCACAGAAAATAAAAAGCCAAATTGCTTCCCCTGCCTGTGTGGGAGAATGTAATTACTAGGAAACAACAACACAGTGTTACATCCAACATTAAGAAGCCTAGATCTGGCTATTACGGTTTGAAGATCTGGTTTATAAGAAGAAAACATGGTAGCAGACATTGTGCAGATGCAACATTAAGCCTGTTTCCATGCAACATACCAAATCACAATTTACTAAATAACCCATTATTGACTGGATTCACACAGCATATCAAACCATAAACCTAAGTTTACAAAATGCACTGGCCAGCTATACACAATATGTCAAAATGTAAATAATTTCATTTGGTGGATATGTGAATCAACTTAACTTTTCTATGACTGGGAAGTTCCAGAATCTGAGGAAAGCTCAGTAAAAGTGATTGGGTCCTCATCAGGATAGGCAGGTTTTATTTGTATACTTGCTTATTACCTCTAATGTTCTCTAATATTAGGCCTCTAATATTTTCTAATCTTCTCTAATCTTATGCCTTTCCATTTTATGGAAATATAATCATGATGTTAAATTCAGATTTAAAAAAAATAAAAATAAAGTGGGGAAGGGGAGAGAAATTCCAAAAGCCCGCAAAGGATTAAAAAGCAAAAACAGGAGAGAGAAATTGAAAAGTGAGGAATATCCAGTCTAGAGCAAAATACGACTGCATATTTTCTTGAAAAGACTAAAAATGGCTCAGAAATAAAACACGTGCTTTGTATATAGAAGACTGTGGGATCAATCTATGGTATCTCTGTTAAAAAGGATCCCAGATGGTGAGGGAAAACTCTTCCTGAGGGTTTGCAAAGTTGGTGCCATTTATAACACATAATGCTTAACTTAATACTCAGCTCTAGTGCTTCATCTCACAATAATGTGGTTTCATACATTCAAGAAAACATTTAATTGTTTGGATGTTTTCATGTGGAGAGCAGTGTTACAAAGTAATTGTCACTAATGTACCCTGGATATAAAACATAGGAATTCACTTTAAAGCAGTTTCAAATGTTAGGTTGTGATATACTGGCAGAGATAATTTGTACATTTTATACTTCAGGCACTTCAACATTTTTCTAAAGTAACATTATGATCTTAAAAAAAGAAAAAAGATTATATAAGCAGTGCTCTTCTCAGAGCCATTACATTTCCTCTATTGAGGAATACATTTTTGTTCTTTTTCAGAATAAAGCAGTGGCGCATTGACTATTCAGATGTTCTCAACCGTACAGAAATTATTTCTGTTTTGATGTAATTTTGTTCTCTGTTTTTCCTGACCCCAGGCATTGCTTAGATGTTTTATCAAACTTTCCCTTTATGGAAAAGTAGTTTACATGTTTAAGTCTTTTAGTTTAATTTCAAAAAGAAAATAGTGGTTATTCCTAGGTAAAAAGTAGAACTTTCAGTGGTGGGATTCAGCCAGTTCGCACCACTTCAGCAGAACCAGTAGCTAATTTTTTGTTGCCCCGGCCCAGAATGGACTTCCAGAAGCGGCATCCACACAGGGAACCGGTTGTTCACATATTTGAATCCCACCACTGAGAACTTTATTAGTAGTATGGTAACACCAAGGAAACTGATGGGCTGGCAGGGTTGTTGCAAACAGTGATCTAAACATGCAGCCAAATGAAGTATCCAATTTCTGAGATGGTGGAATGAATTGGACCTCTTTCATCTACAAAGGAGATACCGCATTATTTAGATTTTTTTAATCTCACCTTTATTATTTTTATCAATAACTCAAGGTGATGACCATACCTAATTCTCCTTCCTCCTCTTATGTTCTACACAATAACAATCTTGTCAGATGAGATGGGATGAGAGAGAGTGACTGACCCAAAGTTATCTAGCTGGCTTTCATGCCTAAGGTAGGACTAGAACTCATCGTCTCCCATTTTCTAGCCTGGTGCAATAACCACTAGTGACTAGATAAAATTATTATCCTCTATGAAACCTTCTTTTTCACTCATGCCATAGCTAAGATTCTGTCTAACGTGCTAACTTGTTTACTTTTGCCAAAGTTTATCTTCTAACTGCTGCCTGGCAGAGTCTGTTACCTCGGAACTCTTATCCCCCTATTGAGCTCCAATTACTGCTGAAGTAACACACAAGAGCTGTTTTGAAATATGATTGAAGGATTTCAGAACTGACATTACACACACACATTACACACAGCACACACAGCACACACATACACGCACACACAGATATCTACACATGCATACATATACACACACCCATACATGCTACATGAAAATACCTTGTAACTATATGGAGAAGAATATGTTAACTACCTTTCTTTTTAGTCACTAGTTGCTTGCATATGAATCAACCTGGAAGAAATAAAATAAGTTTATTACACATCCCTTGCCTAGTCTCCTGGAAGCTTTTCTTTTTAGACTTGTGGTGATGTAACACCCCCAGTGTAAACAGAAGTAGGCAGTAATTGTGGTTATGAAATATAATTAGCTGCTGAGCTGCTGTACTCTGGCATGATATTAATATGCATCATGAATTATTTCTTAGCCTTTTGTGAAACTTATATACAAAATTCTACAAATAGGTTTTGATATATAGGTATCGATTGGGGCATAGCCAAGGATATTATGTCAATTACTTAAAACCGTCCTCAGTAACAGAATGGCCAAACTGTAATTTTGAGTCATCTTCCAGAAACATTCAATACTCTGAACAGTGAAGTTCTTCCTTAGTTAAGGATGTAAAATGATTGTACCTTGAAAATCTGAAATAAACTCTAGTTGGGGGGAACCAAAGGATTAATCAACTCAGGAGAAAACATACAGGCTGTGTTTGGATCCTTTCTGCTTCTGTTGCAGAAAACCACAGACGCCCTCATGCCATGCAACGTATATCCTTCCTGCCTGATTCAGATCTACTGAACAGGAGTCCCCTCTTTCTCTCAGCAGTTGGTTCCATAGCCAAATTCTTGTTACCCTTAGGAAGTTTTTTGTAATATTCAATTAGAATTCACTCTGCCAGTTATTATTCTATGACCTGCATCTTGAATGAAAATATCCTTTTTCTTTCAAGTATTTGAGAGAACACACCCAATTTCTTCATTCTCTCTTCATCAGCCTAGCCTGTCCCTGATTGTACTTGATGCCCATTCATGAAATTTACCATTTTTAAAATCCTTCTTAAAAATGTATTCAAGTTTGAGTTTAACCAATTCAGAAAAAAATAGGTTTATTACTTCCTGGGATTTGGAAATTACACTTATGTAGATGCAACTTAAAAATGCATTTGTTTTCCTTTCATGGTACTAGCTCATATCCAAGACAGTACATTAGGGTTTGACAAAACTATCAGCTACTTCATTCAGTATGCTAGGGTGCAGTTCCTCTGGTATGTGAGATTCATTCAAATAAAGAGACAGTCCTTGATCATGATTCTATCTCAAATTTAATATTGCCCCTTTGCCCTACTTGTAATAATTTCCTAAAGAATGTGTCTTGTTTTGATGCGACAGATTGAATTGAGTAGTTCCAACTTTTCTTTGTTACCTATTAGTATTATGCTGTCTCCAATGAGCAGCTTCTTTTATTCTTTTAGTTTTCTTTTGTTTTGGACATATTCAAAGAAGCCTCTTTGGATTTTGTTAGCATCCTTCACTAACTTTTAATTTATTCCATTTTTTTGCTTTATTGTGACTGGCTGTACAGTCCTGGACTACTACTTTTGTACTCTTTCTTCATAATGTGACCTTATAGTACCCTACATCTGCCCTTTGGGGAGGGTTGAAATATATAAGATGGTATTATAGCCTCCAAAGCTAAATTAATCAAGTGTTTCACAATTAAAAGAAATTAGGGAAACTGCTTTGTATCTGTCAAAGAAAAGCATGACATATTTTTTTCCTCTGACCGTACAGCCCTTTGTGCAAAAATTGGCTACCTTCATATAAGTCCCTGGGCCTGAACTGTCAAGACAGAAAAGGCTTGAATATCAGGAATGGCAAGTAGATATATTAATGCTATTAATAGTCATATGAAAAGCTTTGCAGATAGTTGAATTAGAAATGTAATTTGATTTCTAAAATCTAAGTTTACAATTTAGTTTGAATTCACAAGAACTGAAACTACAATCTATTTTAGATTAGTATTAATTAGCATTAATTATATTTAATCTGCTAACCTGTAAAATGTACAGCTTCAGATTGCTTAAAAGTTACTTCAATGTTCCCTCATCAATATACCTAAATTATTTAAAAAGAACAATAATATAAACAACAATGTTCTTTCCTTGTTGCAATGTTAACCGACCTGTTACTTTGTCAGTCACATCACAACATTGCAGAATAATGTTTTGACAGTTATAAATAGAGGATTCCCTCTGCCATGTTTTAAGTGGTTCTTTACTTGCAGGTAGAGAAATGTATTTGGCCATGCTAATGTCTGTTTGAATTGTGGAAGAGAATTTATCATTGATGAAGCTTAAAATGTCTGTATACAGTTCTTACATTTGCAGTTTTAATTTTGTGGTAGGAGATAATTTAATGCTTCATGATTTTCAGATGATTTTGTAGCTTTTTCTTGGATTCTGTATGAACATAACATACTTAATTTGATCACTGGTCCTCCTAGCTGTTTGTGAGCTTTCCTTTTCTACAGCTGACAACTGTCCTTTCCTTAGCATAGCTCTTGTCTGCTTCAAGTATTGCAATTGTCCCATTTAATTTTAGATGCCTACAATAGCTGAATAATGAAGTCATGGGGTTTGATTATCAGATAATGTGGTTTGAAAAAAAAGGCTACGAAAGAGCCGCTAACTAAGGCCAATCTAGCTGCTATGAATTGGTCCCTTATTTTTCAGATGGTTGTAATATATGTTGAGGAAGAAGATTTTCAGCCTATCTAGATATTAATGGTCTTTCAATTAGTGTTTCTTAGATGTTGTTTCTCTTCTTTCATCTGCTATAGGTGAGCGTCCCTTTCACTGTAACCAGTGTGGAGCTTCCTTCACACAAAAGGGGAATCTACTGAGGCACATCAAACTACACTCTGGAGAAAAACCATTCAAATGTCCCTTCTGTAGCTATGCCTGCCGAAGAAGGGATGCCCTCACAGGACACCTCAGGACACACTCTGGTGAGTTTCTTGCATTTTTGCTTTTAGCACTAATGCCAGACTGAACTCTGCACAACAGTGTTCTTTCAATCAGTCAGTCCATGGGTCAGTCCATCTGGATCTATAAAGTCTCCGTGGATTGAGTGTGCAGGTTCTGGGGCAGCGTGATTTTGTAGCTCTGTGCTCTGAATTTGTTTCTAGGCACAAATGTCAGAGACTGAATCTTGTCAACCTATGTGCTCTAACATTGAGCTTGGTGTCTCTCAGAACTCCATTAAAACTGACTACTACTTGAAAAGAGGCTTTTCTCTTATTTTCTAATTATGGTACCCTAGTGCTATAGATGAAATTGGATCAAAACTGAATTGGGAATTAAATATTCTTCAAAATTCAGAATATTACCTGGAAAACCATAATAGCTTTCCTTATATTCTCAGAACTAAGAATGAGTGCCCTATCAATGAGGATTATATCTTTGTTTTACTCTTTTTATATTTGCTCTTTTATAATGTAATTACATTTTAATAACTTAATTATAAGAAATAAATCAGCATGACAATAACTTTTTCAGGCCAAGAATAATATAAAAGTTCACAAAAGATTAAGCTGTTTTTCAATTTCAATTTCCTCAAAACTGTATAATGTAACTTTGTAAACCATGATTACTACCTGCCAATTTTTAAAAAAGCATTTGAGATGGAAACTGATCCACAATTTTGCTTTTATTTTTTTGCAAAATGTTTCATTTAGAGTTCTTGCAGATATATGAAAGAAAAATGTTGGGCAATTATCAGTCTATCAGTGTTTAAAGGTTTTTTTCCTCGAAAGGAAAAAGAAGATATAGTTCTGAGAAAGATGGAAGGGTTACAAATTGATGATATTGTTATCTGGAGCATTTGTAAAATTCAGTGAATGAATTACAGTAAGGTGGTTGCGTGATAATTGCCTCTCCGAAAGTACTTCCAATACTTAGCAAAGGAGTTGGAATAAATTCTGCTTTCTCTGTCTGAGGAAAATACTATCCTGTTCTGATGAGACTCTGCCTTTGAATTTTAATTTACATTATCTTCAACTTCAGGATACTCTCAATTAATTTTACTCCATCTGAAGAGAATTCTGTAAAAGTTACCAAATCTAGGGAGCTGCTTTTTGTGCTATTAAGCTAAAGTTGAGTTAACAATACTGAAATCAGCTCATTTCAATGGCATAGTGAGTTGATTCATACTATTGCTCATACTATTGCTTTAGTTGTTTATTTTTGATAGATTAAACATACAAAAGTGCTTATATCAACAGACCTATTTCAAGTTAATATTTCAAGTTAATATTAACACACTTCAAGTAAAGTTGGGAAGTTCTAAGAGAGTTCTGACTGATGTTAGTTTCAGCAAGTAAAAGGGAACTAGCGCAATGGGTATGAAATTTGCATATTCAAGTTACCAAAATGAAGTAAATCACTGTTGGTTGTTTAGAACAAAACAAATTGATCCAGAATAACTTAAAATGCAAGATAGTTAAAGGAAATAGAGACAAATAAAAAGCAAACCATAACCTCTCAAACTGTTAATAATCCATAAAAGTATAAAATGCATTCTCTGTTTAAGCATATATCTTGGTTTCACCAATTTCAGTAAAGTCTATTTTTCAGCAACATTTTGCCACGCCCCAGCCCTGTCAGTACCTGACTTGTATCCAAAAGAATCAATTTGTTGTTATACCATGCTACAGAGGTACTGTATGGTGGGATGGCATAGTTTTCTGAAGTTCCCTAGGCTTAACATTGGTAAGTTAAAGTTCTTAAATGTAATCAATTTTTTTTTTAAAAAGTATCAGTCCTGAATCTGTCCTAATGATGCTCTTAAAGCCACCAGGAATCATATGTTTTTGGCACTATAAAGCCAGCTTGGGCTGGTGGTTAAGTTCTAGTCCTGCCTTAGGCATGAAAGCCAGCTGGGCAAGTCTTAGTAACTCAGACCAACTCACCTCACAGGATTGTTGTTGTGGGGAAAATAGGGGGAAGGAAGTAGTATTAGGACTGTTCACCATCTTGAATTATTTAGAAAAATAACAAAAATCAATGAGGTTTTGTCCTGTGGATTTCTTACTTTGTTTGATTTCAAACATTTGACACCCCTAATGCAGGGCCTTATTTCCCTTCTTTTTTTTGTGAAGGTGGCTCATTCAAACTGTTATTAGTACAAAAGATATACACAAAGCTTTTTATTCCAGATTGAAAAGAAGAAGAGATATATTATAAGTAATTAAAATTATGGTTTCCACAATGCCTATAGATGAGTAGAGTAGGGCTTTTCAACCTTTTTACCGATTGTACCACTTTTAGGATACGGCAATATTCGAGTACCACCTAGCAAGGTGTCAAAAACTTGATGACCAAAAAAAAAAAAACTGTTCAAAGTTGCAATTGCACTGAAATGACTTATGACCATTTTTCACACTTATGACCATTGCAGCATGCCCAGGGTCATGTGATTTATATTTGGATGCTTGGCAACTGATTCATATTTATGATGGTCAGTGTCCCAGGGTCATGTGATCCCCTTCTGCAACCTTTTGACAAGCAAAGTCAATGGCAGAGCTGCTGGTGGCCAAGTGCTAAGGCGGGACTTCCTTCCCTCCCTCCCTTCCCTGCCTCCCTTTTTCTCATTCCCATCTCTTTCTGAAGGAAGAATTTGAACCCCACCCCTCCATATTTTCCCTCTTCCATATATTCATCAAACAAGGAAAAGCCTCCAGAGACAGAAAAGACAAGCTGCTGAGTGAACTAGCTTAAAAAGGCACATTCCCCTTTAAGAATTAGCTACTGGCTAGAAAGGAAAGGAGCGCAGCCGGCAAAAAAAAATGTAGTAAGTATTGGCTGCTGGCTAAGGCAGCCTCCCCAAATGGCTCCATTCATAAGTAAAGGAATGCTACAGGCAAAATCCATTCAGGAGAAAAATACTTCAAAATCCCTTGCAGCAAAACTTACAGCTAACAATAGCAGAGCAATAGAAGCTAACACGAGACATCAGCCAAATAGAAATTGCCAAACGCTCCTTAAGAACACAAAGCCCACATTGCACAAATCCCAGAACTTCAAAGTCACCAAAGCACATAAGAATCCTTCCACTCTCCATCTCCCTCCGTCCCTGCTTGATCTCTTCTCCCCCCCTCCTTCTTTCCCTTTGGTGCAGCTAGAGCTGACTCCGCCTCCTCCCAAGGCTGCTTCTTTTTTCCCCTCTCCCTCTCCCGCCCAAACTGCCTCCTTTTATAGCCTCTTCTGTCTCCGCCCCCTCCTCCTTTTTTCTCATGGGGGAGGGTGAGCCAGAAGTGAGCCTGGGGCCTTTGCCTGCCCCAGCCAATCTGCAGCTCCAGAGGACTCTCTCACAGTAAGTCCTTGCCTGTGCTGGCTCTTTCCCTTCCCCACTACACTTGGCTAGGCAGGGCTGCGTACCACCTGCCACTCATTAATGTACCACAAGTGGTACCTTTGAAAAGCCCTGGAGTAGAGGACACATGTAGATATTTGTGGGAAGAAGTGACTTACTTAAGGGATAGAATAAAATACAACTATACTGTGGGAAATGTATAAATTGCAAGGAAAGAAATTCTCAAGGATTTCTTTGAGATGTAAACATTAACTAAATGTATCCATGAGTCTTTGACTGAAGAAAAACAAACATCACTGGAAGTTGCGAAGAAACATACACAAGTAGTTTTAGAGTACTTGTTTCATGTGGCTACATGGTCGTCATATTCTCTGAAGTGATTTGAAAATGAGTATGCCAGAGCTCAAGGTTGATTTCTTTCAAGCTCTTTTAAAATACTGATTTTTTTTAGAAGAAACTTCTCACTATTAACCCACCAAACATTTTTCTTTTGGAATTTTTGTAATGAGAAAGCAGTGTTAAAAAAGCATTAAATAAATGATATATTACTAAAGTAGCAAAACTCAGAAATATAAAGTAACTATTAAAGAAACTTAGTATCATCCAGGAGACAAAATCATGACATTTCTGATCAGCTATTTATAGATTATTGGTGTTCTTTCAAGTATCTAATGGAAATTAAAGCATTCTAAAATAAAGAAATACTGCCAGGAATATAGTTTGGCATTGCTATTGCTGCATACGAGGCCAGATGCAAGAAGGACAGGTTCTTCAAAGTGGAACTTTGACAGGCTTGAGGCAGCTTTTTTTCCACAGAAAATATGAAGATATTTGAGCTACAAGAGAGACTAAGATGAACTTCAGGATCTCTGAAAGTAATTAATGGGAAGTATGCTACCCTTCAGCACATAAGAAACTCACATAACAGCCTATGGGCATGAAACCTCATAGGTACTAAGAATGCTTTTTCCAGTGTGACCTAGAAGTTCATAAATTCTGAATGTACTAGTTAATGTATGGGACATCTACAGTATAGAAAGCATTCTTTTAACTGTCTTTTAAAATCTTCTATTAAAGGGATCAAGGATAACTCATACAAATTTTCTTCACATTCTGTTTTATAGTCTTGGTGAACATGTCATCCTTACTTCTGTATGAACGCATAGCTCTTATATATATTCCCTACTTTAAAATCTAATAAGAAACTCTAGTATTAGGAGTTTCATTTGCTATAGTTAAGACAATCACATGTATTTTATTTACGTACACATAGTAAATAAGTTGTAATAGTGTTAAGTCATTTTTTAACATAAAATTGCTCTTAATTTTCCTATAGCTGAGTCCCACATTCTTTCCCTCACTCTGGGGAAGGGGGTGAGTGCCTAGAGAAGATTTTGATGTGCTTACATTGGTAAGAGACTCTCCTTTTCACAGTCCCAGCCTCCGGCTTGCTTCAGTGTGAGCTGAACAAGTGTGAGCTCTTCCTGTCATTCTGGTGGTCAGGACCACTTCAAGAGTTCTTCATTTACTTTCCTTGCATTTGTTTCTTTTTTTCTCTGGTTTTGGCCTTCCTGTCTTGAATTTTCAGCAGAACCAATGACTTGCAAACTAACGGACAGCAACAAACCTCTAGGGATACCTTCAAGAATCATTTCCAGTGACAGGAGTGAACAAGAGATTCAAACTCCAGTTATGCAACAATACACTCCTGCTGGCCACAAATTTCCCTAGAAGGAAAATTGTCGTGGCTAGGCTGCAGTCGGCCCACATTGTCCTATTAATTGAACATGGTTCATCTGCCAAAATCCCAACCATAAAGTGTTCCAGCAACAAAGAGGGATTCAGAATAACAGAGTTGGAAGGGACCTTGGAGGTCTTCTAGTCCAACCCCCTGCTCAAGCAGGAAGCCCTATACCATTTCAGACAAAAGGATTAAGCAAATGTGGTAGACATCCAAGGGAGGGTGTACCCACAGCCCCACACCCCACTGATCTCCAGAGGACTTACAAGCTGCTTTGGCAAAGTTCACTGTGGCTACAATCCACCTGAACCTCCTTCTCTCACTGTGGTCAATGCATCCCCTCCCTGGAATGTGGTCAGTGATTTACAACTGGTGTTAAAAATTACTGCAAACAAACTAAAGGGTTTATTTTTAAGATGAATGTGGACAATTGATCCAAATGATAAAAGGCTTTTAAATCTGCTTAGCCTAGCTATTTCTTAATTTTTAAAAGAAGTGGGAAATGAATAAATAAATGCAGAAATTCAGTTTGAAACTAAAATGATATTTTCAGCAAATGGGAATAAATACACCCCGTATAACCATCCTATCTTTAGCTCTGTACCTCTTCAAGTGTGATCAATTATTTTTTTCAAGTTTGAAGCACTGAATCTCCTTTTAAAGCATTTCAGGATTAATGTAGAAGGAAGGTTTGAACAGACCATGATCTAGTGGGAGCATCTCTTGCAGGACTCCACCCAGTTGAAATCATCCTGAAACCTCTGCAAGGAATCTTTCCAGAGGATTGTGCCCAACATCACTGAGTAATATAAACAGCCAGAAAGTTGCAAACTTCAACCGGCCAATAGAACTTCAATTCGGGATAATTATCTGAACCTTTGAAAAACTCCAAGTCTGCCTCTTGTATAAATACATAAAACAAGAACTTGGAACGCTAGTGCTGAAAAAAAAGAAATGGGCATTTCCCTGATCAGACAGTCTTTACATTATATTTTCTTAAGAAGGAGCTCAGCAAAGGAGGACTTCTTCCAAATTTGCCAGACTTGACTGGATTGCATCTCCTACAGGAATGCTAAAGGGGGAAAGCCTAGGGGGTCTATTGACCGGTTTAAACAGAAAACAAAAGAAAACATTTGCAGCTTTAGTTGTAAAGAACAAAGTTTGGACAAAGGAACAAATAAGTTCCTCTAAGACTCATCTGGAACAACTGATATTAGAAAGAAAGAAAGAAAAATTCTTAGAAAAAAAGAAAAGAAAAATCTGATGCAGTAAGTTAAAAGGAAATCTGGAAGGCTGAAATGCAAAGGGACCCCCCTTTTTTTTGCAAGTTATGGTGCAGATCTCCCTCTCTAATTCAGCATAGCAATCAACTGCTTGTGCCCAGACTCTGAAGAAGCTCTGGGGAAAACTGCAGAGGAGAAGATCCCTCTGAAAGCTGCTTCGATTTGCCAGCATCCAAAGGGCTTCCCAGTTTTCAAGGCTTTCCAGGAAAGAAGTAAGAAAGGCCATTTACTTTGGTGTACTTGATTTCCAGGTTGCAGGTGGGAGAAGGCAGCAAGTGCAGAGAAGCCATCAGAGCTGCCGAGTCCACCTTCATATCAGCAGGCATCTCAAGTCATTGCCTCTCTTGCCTCTGCTTTTTCCAGCGCAATTCTGTCCCCGTTATCTGGCTGAAGATGACGATGATGGGTGGGAGAGAGAGAGACAGACAGACAGACAGACAGACTTTATCTACTGTGTTCCCCACAATGAGTGCTGAAGATGTGGCTGCTCTCCTCTGCCTTTCCTCTCCTCTCAATTAACTGGTTACAACTATATATCTGGACTTTGAGCAGATCATCTCAACTTTTCTGGCTAAGATAGCAAAAGCCGTGGGGGGCCTCCTGAGCACAACAGAGGAATTCAGATTATCAGAAAATCTACTAGTTTCCTTTCAAGAGTCCCACTATCACTAAGCCTTCCCACCATGATCCCCAAACTTTGGCCTGTATCAAACGATTCTGCAAGATTCAGAATAATCCTGCTTCCCAGGGGACTGTCACTCATTCCATGAGAAATACAACCATCTTGGTTGTTCTCAACACTAATGCCATCCTGGGGGACAACAGTTGCCATGTGTCTTCTGTATTTTCTTTGATAAAGCACTATTAAATTAACTCTTATGCCTCATCTGAAGCATCTTTCAGCATGAAGATACTATAGAACATATTTGTAGAAAGGGATAGAGATAACATTTCACTGCCAGGCGATAGCTTTGGTATCTTCTAGTTGGCATCCTGATTTGCTGTAGAAAAAGACTATATAGGACTTATTATGAAGATTATTTTTCTACCATAAATTCAGGTCATTCTGCAGATATCAGAATGTCAGAAACATTTTTTGCTGTGCTTCTGAAACAAGTGGGGGGAAGGAGATTCCTACCTCCGAATGTACTCCTCTGCTGTAGGAAATGAGTCTTTGTGGTAAGTCCAGTATAACATTGTGCAACAGTTCCCAGAGCTACTGTTACAGACAGCTTCATTTTTAATTTTCACTTCTCTAAGTCAAATTCAGAGATCTCCAAATGATTTCTCTAAACCATTTCTACTTTCCCCTATTGTGGATCAGAACTGACGAATTTTCTCATCTGAAAGCTGCTCTGTATCCATTTATATACTGGGATTAAGATAACTACATTTATAATATCTGTAGCTGCCTCCAACTTTTAGATACTCATGTTATTTTTTAGTAATGCTACCAATATAGATGCTGCATCGATATAAAAGTTTAAAGTGACAGTATTGTAGAAATATTCCTCCCAATAAAAGGAGGAAGGCCAACATATATTTTAAGGAGCTATGGGTGCTTGTTGAACGGTGTTGTGCAATTCTCCAATAGGATTAAAGGTTAAAGGTATATCCATATTGTTTTCTGTGAACTTTCTTACACTTCCTTGTATGTCAGACAAAGGCTATTTCTATATTAATTATTTAATAACAGTTGAGTGAGTCATACTTTGGTGAAGAAAACTGGTTTATAAAGTTGACATTAAATAAATAACTACTTTTGGAAGAGATTATTATCTGTTTCCCAATACACTCTTCTGCCTGTACATATGAGTGTACTTCTGGTTTCCCTTTCAGGGAATTATTGCTTGATATTATGGGAGGGATCTGTAGCTTAGTTGAAAATAAGATAGGGCTTTGCAAGTATGAAGTCAAACCTCCTGAGAGGAGAAACTCCACAATCAAAACCAGAAGAAGACAATGTAACATACATATCTATATTGTTGCCACAACAATTGTGACTTTGGACAAATCTGGGTGGCACATGATGAGGCATCCAGGTTGGAAGGCACTTATCCAATTACTGAAGAACAACAGCAACATTTGACAGATAGAACTGGACACTCCCAGACCAAAACCACAAGGAAGCCAGTGCCAATAATGAAAGAGGAGTTGCCCCTTTCACCAGACTACATAACGCTGGAACATGGAATGGGAGAATCATGAACCAAGGCAAATGTGAAATTGTGAGTTGAAAAAAAGAATAGAAAGCAAAAGAGTTGCCTGGCAGATTGATTTGGCCCTGTGTGAGGTGGAATCTCTCTGCCAAGCAGCTATTTCACAAGCCAATGCTATGCCACATCAAATGAAGGATAGCATCGAGATCACAATAAGTGATAGTATCTCTCTATACTGCACTAGTGAGACCACACTTGGAATACTGTATCCATTTCTGGTCACCATGATTCAAACAAAATGCTGAGACCCAATAAAGGGTGCAGAGAAGAAGGACAAAGATGATAAGGAGTCTGGAGGCTAAACTGTAAGATGAACTGTTTTGGGAACTAGGTATGTCTGGCCTAACGAAGACAAGGATCAGGGGTGACAAGATAGCTGTCTTCTAATATTTAAAGGGCTGTCACAGAGAAGAGGGGATTGGCTTATTCTCCCAAAACTTCTGAGGAAAAGAAACAATGGGTGGAACTAAGGAAAAATTTCCTGACTTCCGGTTTGCCGCTGCGGGTGCTGCGGACGCTGGAAGGTGAGCTCCTTCTTCCACATCCGATTTCGCATCGCTGGGGACCCCGGAAAGGGTCAAAAGTCACCCTGTAGGGGTGACAAGCAAGGAGGGGATCCCCGCTTGATCGCGGGAGGGCGGTAGCCCTTCCACTTGATCCGGGGCAGCCCTCCAAACCGGCGGATGAAAGACCGGCCATAGAAATATGGCCCGTCACTAGGCTGCAGACAGCTGAAGTCAAATTTACCACCAGGCACCTATAAAGCAGCGCGGATGAGACTGGGTGAGATCTGAACCTCTCTTCAATCCTAATTATTTTTTCCACCTGTATAAGCTGCCCAAAGTATTTCCCCCCCTATGGGGAGAGGGAAGGAAAATTCTATCCCACCCTCTAAAAACAGTGGCGACTGACTATCCAGGGGAGTTTAAAACGTTGAAAAAATAATTTGATTCTAACTGGATTTTTGTCTTTCTAAAATTTGAGGACTAAAAGATTTCTTATTCTTATTGAAGATTTGGGTTTTTACATACAAAAAAGAACTAAAATTGAGAAAGGATTATAAAAATTTTGGACTAAAAAAACCCAAAAATCTTAAACGGAGTGGGCGACATCTTGTGGCTAAACCTGATATTACAACTTGTTATTGTCTAAAAGAGGCTTGACTTGAAGCCCAGACTATACATAAGACTTTTGCAACCTTGGCAGATATCAGCTGTGAGAAGCCCAGCTATGTTCTATACTCAGTGACAAAATTATTTTCATTCTCTGATTGTAAAGCTTTTAATTTAACACACCACTAAGAGAACATGGATGAAGCTCAGGAACAGATTCTTTTTATGTTGAAAGCAATTTATGAAACTATTCTTATAGCTACTGATGAAATAAGGAGCTGCAGAAAAGAACAACTAGATATACGAACCCAAACTTTGATTACAACTAAAGAACCAACTACACAGAATATAATAGAAGAAGTGGAACAATTAAATACTATGATAGAAAATTCAACTGATCAACAAACACAGTTAACGGAAAATGCAGAAAAGGGACTGACAACACTGAAAATGGAAAATACTTTCTATATAAACCAGAAGAAACCTGAGGATCAAGAAGAACAGACTGAAGGAAGATAAATATTTCAGGACAACTACGTTGAGATGGAAAAATAGAGAGACGATTTGTTAGCCCTTCCAAAAACATGGCGACAGGATGGCCTCTTTTATCTCAAACAACATATATAATAACAGAGGGAGAACTATTTGATGACTTAAAAGCATGGATATGAAAGGCGAGTTGGCAAAGAAAGAAAGCTAGAATAAGGCTGAAGAAAATTGGGGTTTTGAGTTATTAGTGAGGATTAAAATAGAATATACTCAAATAGACAATATGTGTATTTCAAATACTAGATTTTGTTATGAACTGAGATAAAGAAAACTTTGGTCATTTAAAACTTGGAAGTATAAATATCAAAAGTTAAATTTGAATATTGATTTGTTTATAAAGGTTGAATGTAAAAGTAATTAAGATATATATAAGCTAAAAATCTACTGATAAATGTAATAAACATGTTTTTACTTAGCTGATATAATAAGAACTGCACTAGCTTAAATATGAGATAGTAGACATTAAGAGAAAAAGAGAGGAAGTATTTGATGTTGAAACAAGAGAAATTTTGGTTACTAAATTTAAGACATTTGGAAATTAATAGAAAATAAGAATGTTACACTGTATTATTAATTAGATGACGTAAGATGGTGAGAAATAGAATATATTCAAATAGATAAGATGTGTATCCTGAATATTAGACTTTGTGATGAATTGTGATAAAGGGAACTTTGGTCACTTAAAACTTGGAAATTATAAATATTAAATGTTAAATTTAAATATTAATGGGAAACTAAAAATTGGTAAAAACTAATTAGGACATTGATTGTCTATAAAGACTGAATATTAAAATAACCAGGATATGTATAAGCTAAAAATTATTGATAAATGTAAGAATGTTATTTTTATTTAATTGATATAATAAGAATTGTATTAGTTTAAATATGAGACAGTAAATACTAAGGGGAAAAGAGGAAATATTTAATGTGGTAGTTTGAGACTTGTACTAAAGATGCTTGTATGTTATTGCTTTTTAAATACTTAAATGTAAAATTAGAAAATCAATAAAACATTAGAAAAAAAAATTCCTGACAACAATGAAAAAGAATCGCTGTCATGGTTCCGATAGATGAGACCAATTAAAGCAGAACTCCGAGGCTTGAGTTTTCCTCTAAGAACATGTTTATTGGATACAAAGTATCGGCATGGTCAAAAGTGTTGAAGTTGCAGGGGAGCCACAACTTGAAGCCTTCTCAGCTGAGCTCCCGGGCTTGCAGGGTGCCGATCTCTATCGGGACTACGTTTCTGCATAGGACTTGATGCTGAGGCTGATTGGGGTAGTGGTGAAGCAGCACGAGCCATCGCGATGGGGCCTGGGCTTCACTGAAGGGGGAGACCTCCTGTGTTCTCTTCCCCTGGAGATCAGCTGATGAGCAACAGGTTCCACTTCCCCAACCTCAAGCTGGTTGAACTTCTCTCTCAGTTTCTCAACGGAGTGGCTGTGGATGTTCGTCAGGTACTTCCATTCCCCCGAGTCATCCCATCCAGCAGGTCGTTTCACTTTTCTGAAATCAGAGGGAACTCTGCCTCAGCAGCTTTAGGGATGCTCTGTCTCTGGGAGATGATCTCAGGTCGATCAAACTCTGCCAGGATTAAGGCTCCCTCCAGCTGCCCCAGTCCCTCCAAAGAGACCATCCAAATCTTTGGCCACGCGGCCAAGGCCCCACTCTCCACCTGAGCAGTAGCCTGTGCTCCGGCAGCCGACACCGCGCTAAGGCCTGAGGACACCTGTCCTCTCTTCTCCATCTCAGATTCTTCCCTGAGTCTTCATCCTCCTCCTACAGGTTGTTAGGTAGGCAACTGGGGCTCAGGACCCCAATTATTTTTCAGGAATCTTGGTTTAATTGGTTTCATCTATCGGAACCATGACAATTGCCTTGTGGCAAGATGGGTGCCAAACAAATTTAATAAATAAAAAAAACCCAGTGGAACAGTTTGCCTCCTGGAGTTGTGGGTACTCCATTGTTGGAGGCTTTCAAGAAAAAAATGGACATCCATTTGTCTGGGATTGTATAAGGT
Source organism: Azemiops feae (assembly GCA_023970755.1). NCBI lineage: Eukaryota > Metazoa > Chordata > Lepidosauria > Squamata > Viperidae > Azemiops > Azemiops feae. The sequence goes on from JALGBA010000587.1 coordinate 475,065, forward strand.
CTCCTGCCTTGGGCAGGGGGTTGGACTAGAAGACTTCCAGGATCCGTTCCATGATTCATGTTTCTATATGAAAGCAATTAACTTTTTGCCAACATCTTCAAGCATATGAGGAGGCTTACACCTAGATATTTCTAGCTGAATTGGTGTCAAATATATAGGTTGAAGTTAGAAAATTGAAAAGTGCAATTGTAAAGCAAGTTTTGACCTGTAGGATATACAGTCAGGATATAGCATCCGTGAAAGGAACAGGTTTATTATACTTAATGTGGAAGTGATTGTGAAGAGCAATGGAAAAAGGCAAGAGACATTGTAATAACTGAAGGGGGATTGTTTTGTTAAAAAATAAGATCCAGGTAGCCTTCTGAATAAGTTACCGTAATAGCCAAGAAAGGTGTAAGATGAACACCTTGGGCAAGAAGGACATGACCACTGAATACATCAGAAGCAAAAAAGGGCAAGGAAATAGATCTCAATTAAGAATAACCACAAACAGAGGAAAGCAAACAAGAAAACTGAGAGTTTTTTAAAATAAAATAAATAAGGAGTTTTTGTAAAGAACTTAGTCTGGAAAAATTGATTGGTTCAAATTGGACTCAATGGATGAAAAATAGATATATGTATATTCCTATATATCTGTTTAAAGTACAAAATATTTAAAGTTTTGAGTTTCAACACAATATACCTTTGAAATTACTTTCTGTAAGGTTTACTAGTGAATATTTGGAAAAAGTGTTACCACAAGTGAAGCATTTTCCCTCAAAGTGTTAAACCAATTATGTCCTGAAGAAGGCCTTGGGGAAGAAGTGTCCTCACTGTGGACATGCATGGCTCTCAGCAAAAAAATGCTTTTTCTGTATGGAGAGGGGGAGAGGGGGGGGAGGGGGGGCTGGGGGCAATCATTGAAAGAGCCACACAGACTTTCCAGAGGTCGCAGCTGCTTTAACACTTCAAAGTGCTTAGCTCATGCTAATGTGTTTGTGAAGCACCTCTTTCAAATGCTTTGCAGACCTAATGATTAGTGATGTAACTTGAGTTCAACCACAAGTCTAATGATACTGTAGCTATATTGTTAGGAGGGGAAAAGCTTTCCTCATCCTTCAAATGCTTCATCAATGGTAAACTATTAGATTAGTGAGTAAACAATTTAAAAAACTAATTCATTATAAATTATTTGTATCATACAGAATTTTTCAGTTACTTCAAAGGGACTGATATGGACTTAAGCAACAAGCAGCTCTTTTATCTAGTATAATGTCCCCATTTTTAGAAAGAGCTACCTGATAATCTACATAAAAATTAGTAATTCTTGACTGTTCTCTGGTCCCGTTAGTGCTGAAAGGCACACTTGGAACTCAACAACATATTCAGATCACTCTATATTAGATCTTTTACCTGTTCTATAGGATCACTTTATATATTGTTTTTAAAAATGTAGACAATTTCATTTCAATATGTATGTGAACTTTTATTTCTGTGGCTTTTTATAGCTGATCTTTCCTCTGTATTTAATTTAAACAACATATGTTATAAGGCTTCTAGAAGTGCATATGACTTAAAACACAAATGACATCAGAATAACATTTTTTTTTTAAAAAAAGCAACCTCATGATTTCAAGCTGGAACATCAGGTTCCATTATAAAGTAAAATTAACAAGTATCTCGTAAAAGGTGTCGGTCTGTAAAAACATTAGGGCTGTGCAAATCTTTATAAGGTGCCATGCACTTAATGTGAGTTGAACAGGAGGAAGCTGAGAAAACTCCCTTTGGCAATTACTATAGAAGAAAATTTGAGAAGAGTTTTATTCTGCAGCAATTGACAAAGTGCTTCAAGGTAAAGCAGCTGTTGAGATCACTGCTGTCCAGTGTGCAGCCCTCATAGCACATACCAAATCTGCATCGGCAGGCTGCCTTTGGCAAATGCTGCAGGGACTCACATCACTTGCCAAACTGCCTCCAAGCATTACAGCTTCAGCAAAATCTGAGACTACCTGCAATGCATACCAAACCTGCCCAGCTTGTGGCCCTCACAATATATCCAGGCTGGGTGACTTCAGCAAACCTTGCAGGTATCTTCATAGCTGACCAGCCTGGAAATCCCGTAGTATGCACCACTATCACCAAGCCTGGATGTACTTTGACCAGTGCTGGGGAGAAAGTCAAAGAAAGCCTCCTCACTCAAAGGGCATGTTGTGGAGACAAGCTGCATTGTCTCATTTTGACATTGCCTTCATATCACATAGCTTCCATTGAAGTAAATATAACTTGTTTTATACAGGCCTAAAAAGGTGCTACCTATTGGGAACAAAATATTAATGCTATATCCAATAAGCCAAATTCCTCATTTCCCCTGGTCAAAGGAACTGAATTGAGTTTCTCTGTGGGAATTTGCATGACAGAAGTTAGTTTGTACATATTCTGTACTGTATGCAGTTGCTTGTGAAGAAGAAAATCATCGAAGTTCATCTTAATTACATTGAAGATCTTCTGCAAGGTTAACTGATAAGCATTGCTAAATATATCTGCTATGATATGGTTGTAATTTTTTTTTTAAAAAGAGAGATGTTACCAGTATGGAATAAATACTTACTCCATAAGTATCTGCTTATATTGATGATGTTGTAATCCATTAGATTTATTTTTTCCTAAATAATACAGTCTCAATGATCAAGATTTTTTATAGGTGATTGGATGGATGCAGTGAGAAAAGTACAGATTAACTAGATTTCAGTCTTATTTTTCAAAATGCTGACATACATTAAAAAAAGAAAGAAAAGAGATCTTCAAATGTCAATCGATTTCTTTTGACAAATTCTAGGGGTATCACAAATACTCGTACAGTTTTATTTGTTTATTGTTTGGTATGCCTGTCCTGTCTCTATGCCTACATTAAATTGTATGTTGAATGTTTGTATATAAGTAAGTTATTTACCTATATACCTGTATTGCATAATTGGTTGTATCTTGCAACGGGCACATGTCCTATTTCATGAAATACATTCTTCTGCTTGAAGACTTGTAGGAAGGTGACTCTTAAATTCTCCATTCTATTTCTCATTTAAATAGAAAAACAAAGCACCCCTGAAGGCTTATTTCAATCTTTGTCCAGGTGCTTCCATTGCTTTTTATACAGCAGTTAAAAGTTATGGGCCCATGTTCTATGATAGCAACAGCTTTCTTAGTCTAGGTTATTAATGGTCTTACTTCACAACTTCATTTGTCACCTATAATGTAGTCTTATTGCATATAGCTAGAAAGATGAAGGTAGTTTAATACTTTCAAGGAAAATACAAGTTCAAACAAACATCTTGGCAGAGATGATTCAAACAAATTAAGATTTATATTCAAATTGTGGCCCTTGAGCCCTTGGCAAATTGCCCATCTATTCCTTGATGTTAAGCAAAGAACTTACTTTAACACAAGGAAAATGATGATGTAATCAAAATCACCTGTATACATAGACAGGTCTATTCATTTTTTTCTCTTCAGTAAACAAAGGTCTATAGAAGTATGGCTATATGGATTTTGAAAACCTTGTTCTACACCAGCTCCAGGTTTTGGGAGGCTCCTCTTGTCCTGACATGCAATGTTGTTCCATCATTCCTCTGATCCATCTCAGCTGAATAAATAAATATCATATAAAAGATCAGGCAGCAGCAAGGAGAAGGAAGAGAAAAGTCTCCATCCTGGAGTGGAAGGAACTGATTTTGAAATTATAAGTGACACCCTTCCCAATATTTGAAGAGTACTTTCTGTCATAGTCTCTCAGTTGTATTTTCTAAAGGGTGAAGATTCCCAGCTCTTTCCAGCTCTCTTCTTTGACTTAGTCCCTTTATCATTCTCACTGTCCTCCTTTGAATCGCTTCTAGTTTGTCAGAAACCTTCTTAAAGTAAGTTATTGAGAACTGAGTACAGTATTTGAGATAGATTCTACCCAAAGAAGAATAAGTGGAATTTCATGTTTCCATGCTCTATGGCTTTAAAATTATACTTCTGTTGATATAGCCTAAAATTGCATTTGCCTTTTTTGTTTGCAGTCACATCTACTGCTGACTCATTCAATTTATGATCAACTACTATTACAAGATATTTTTCACAAGTATTTGAGTTTTAGTTTCCTAGGTAAAGAACATTTAATTTGACTGTGTTAAGTTTCTTATTGTTCATTTTTTCTAACCTATTAAGATTGTCTTGAATTTTGTTTGATTTGGAATTCCAAAGCTTTCTAATTTTTATGTACAGATAGTCCTTAATTTACAACCATTCATTTAACAATTGTTTGAAGTTATGATAGCCTGAGAAAAGGTGACTTAGAACCCATCTTTAAATTTACAACCATTGCACAGATGCTCACCTGCTGTCACATGATTGCAATTTGGATATTTGGCAACCTGTTTGCATTTATGATGGTTGTGCATCTTGCGGTCATGTGATTGCAATTTGCAGCTTTTCCAGCTGGCTTCCAAAAAGCAAAGGGGAAGCAAATGTGCTTAACCACCATTTATTTAATGATTGTGTGATTCACTTAACCTACAGTAAAATGGTCATAAAATCAGGTCTAATCACATGATGATTCCCTTTATGACTTCACCAACTCACGATCAAAATTCCAGTCCCAATTGTGTTCATAAGTTGAGGATTGTCTATACTTATCATTTGATGTCTCCTCAATTCCTACCGTATATTAAAAGAAGTTACCTAATGGGGGGAAAATACGATTTCTTTGGCAAGGTTTGTTAACAAATCCATTTTGATATCTGATAATTACTGCATTTTTTTCTGAGTTCCCAATAGATTGATCTCTTTCTAATGTACTTCTTGGATACTAGTTCTGTACTGAATGTTTCCCTTTTTGTATGATAATATTTGCTATCCTTCAGACTTCACTATTTCTCCGGAATGCCTCAAGAATAATAAGTGATTAGCTAGACAACTAGTTAGCTCTTTTGCATTTCATTTTATCCTCATTTAAAATAAAGAGGTCTTCCCTGACTATATTTTATTAGTATTAAGCTTCAGTTCTGCCTCTTCAACCTACACCTCATTATTTCCCTGTGCAATATGTACTTTTTAAATTGGAGAATACTGAATCTGAAAAAGGTGATCAAGAACTACCATTATCTAAAGAATCATATAGCTTTAAGGAAGCCTGGCTTCAGAGAAGGATCAATTTTCCTGCAAGTAATGTAACACAGCCACTCAAAAAGCCAATGGGAAGTCTTGGGCTGCATTGACAGAAACATAACATCTAGAGAGGGTCAAATTATTCTCCAAAGCACCAGAGGGCATGACAAGAAACAACTGATTAAGGAGAGAAGCAACCTGGAATTAAGGAGAAAGTTCCTAACAGTGAGGACAATTAACCAGTAGAACAGCTTGCCTTCAGAAATAGTGGGCGCTCCATCACTGGAGGTTTTTAAGAGACTGGACAGTCACTTGTCTGAGATGGTATAGGTTCTCCTGCATGAGTGGGGGGCTGGACTAGAAGACCTCCAAGGTCCCTTCCAGCTTCTATTCTGTTCTGTTTTGTTCTAAGATCATGACACATAATATACATATTCCCGTTGATCCACATTTGAAAAATATGTGTCCAGTTCTGGGTGCCACACTTAAAATGAACATGGAGAGGCTGAAACGGGTTCAGAGAAGAGTAATCCAGAGAAATGTAGTAGTTAAGATATTGAATCAGTAATGGGGAGCTGGTTCACATTTAGCACTATTCTGTTGGATATAAATATAATAAGTATCAAGGTGATAAGAGGGCTGTAAGTTACTCCTTTGAGGAACAATTTAAAAAGTTGGGCACATTTAGTTTGCTCAAGACAAGCATGATGATGATGAATCTTGCTGGGAACTGCAATTGTATCATTTATCCAAAGACACTAATATAAATGCCAGTTCTGCTCATACTGTACTTGATTTTCCTTGTTTTACAGATAATTCATATTCAAGTCATTCTGAAGATTAAAAAGATAACTGACCTGTAATGTCTCCTCAGTGTTTCAGGACTGAAAACACATGGTTCCTGTTTTTGTTACAAAGTTTTTTTTAATGGTATTATCAGTTTGTCACTACAGTGCATGGACCATTGGGTTGGCAAGATATAGATCAGAGTATGTTGGTTTGTAACGTACTTTCCAGATTAGAGTTCCTAGTTTGCATAGAATAGCAAGAGCATATGAAAGGAATAAAACTGGGGCTTAATGGTGCATGTTGGCATACTGGCAAAAACATGACTGATATTGTATCTTTATCATAAACAGACAGTGTGCTTGTGGCACTGCTATGACTAAGACTGGTAACCTTATATGTATTATATAAGCTTTTGAAGAATTCATGGTCATTTTCAATGTTTCCCATTTAAGTAAGATTCAGCAGTGTGCTGCAGCTGCCAAAAAAACCAGTGCAGTCCTAGGATGCATCTACAAAGGGATAGCATCAAGATCAGGTGAAGTGATAGTACCACTTTATATTGCACTGGTGAGATCACACTTGGAATACTGCATCCAGTTCTAGTCACCTCAATACAAGAAAGACATTGGGATCCTAGAAAGAGTGAAGAGAAGAGCAACAAAAGTGTTAAGAAGTCTGGAGGTTAAACCATACAATGAATGGTTGAGGGAATTAGATATGTCTAATCTAACAAAGAGAAGGATTAGGGGTGACATAATAGCAGTCTTCCAATACTTGAGGGTCTGTCACAGAGAAGAGGGGGTTGACCTATTCTTCAAAGCATCCGAGGTCTGGACAAGAAGTAACAGGTGGAACATTATTAAAGAGAGATCCAACCTAGAACTGAGGAGAAATTTCCTGACAGTGAGAACAGTTGATCATTGGAATGGTTTACCTCCCAAAGTTATATGTACTCCATCACTGGAGGTTTTCAAGAAGAGACTGGCCTCCTGCTTGAGCAGGGGATTAGACTAGAAGATTTCTAACCCCATTATTCTGTGTTCTATGAATGATTTCATAGATCTCCCATGATGTAACTAGCTGGGGAATACAGTGAACCTATCAAGTGGCCATTTTATTACAATAGGAAATTATAAGATTTACTAATGTTTGTTTTTAAAGTTCTTATCTTAAATTTTCTTTGATTCTTTAACTTGTTTTATCACACTTGCATACTGTTTTCATTTGTATACCTTTAATGTCTGAATTCCCTCAGTACTTTGATTTTACAGTCAATTCTATTAAAAGCAACAAATAAATGTGTTTCAATTTTTTAAACTATTTGAAGAAAACTCTCTAAAAGAACATGAAACAGGAATTGCTCTATTTCACATTGATAAATGAAGAAAAAACAGTAAGTTGTTTAGATTGGGTCCAGTCTTTGTTAATGTAGAGTAAACATATTGGAAAAGTATTTAACCTAATTATAACTAATTTAGTTTCTATTCATTTGCATATAACTTGATCCAACTCTATATTTCAATTCTTTCCACTTATAAAACAACTTAGAGTAAGTATGTAAAATAGATACATATTTAACTAAAAACCATTTGTTGATTTATTTAATATCAAATGTTTTTACATCATTCCTTTTAATGTTTTTATTTGATGTATGGCAGATAAAAAGCACATTGATGTTCTATCCTGATGGATAAATATCTTTAACATACATTAAAATGAGGATTTGTTTACGAAAAGATTTGAAATAATTGACTGAAAGGATATGCATAGATGAAGGTCAAGGGGGAACCTTGAGCACAGGATTGCAGATAATGAAAGAAAGATCACTTCCAGAAAGATTAATTCCAACTGACTGTAACATAACACTTCTTAACAATAAGAGCAGTTTGATAGTGGAACTATGGAGCGGGCAGAGACTCGACTTCATTGGATGTGCCTAAGCTGAGACTAAGCAACCGAGGGACTCAAACACTTTGATTTGGATTCCTGCACTCAGCAAAGGGTGGCACTTAATAGCGTAAATGGCCCTTTTATGATTCTGTTACATTCTGATTTCCAAAGTGAAAAAAGTCACACCAAAAGATGCATGAAGTTCCATCTATGGTACTTATCTCATGAATTTGCATAGACTTTCTGAAATTCTTTATTTTTCAAAATTTACCTGTTGAATTCCAGATTCACATCCTGTTTTTAAAAAATTTAGCTTTATGGACCTAAAGGCTATGCACTTTTCTGCTTCAAATATAATATATTTCTTCTCCCCTGAAAATTAGCAAAAAGCATGCAAACATTATTCTAGGTTTCCTGCCCTAATATGCAATATGACTTAGGTAGAGAAATTGCTGATTTTCCAGATGAGGAAAATGCAAAAATGGTTTCAAAGGAGGATTTTAAAATTCCTCACCTACTCAAGTGTGGCACAGTACTCTTTCTTTGACAGGGATTGCAGGAATGTGCTTGGCCAACTGAACATCAGGAAGCTGATGGCTGGCTTGGACTAGGATAATTCTGGGTGGAGTTTTGAAAGGGTTGGCAATGGTGGATTTTATTCCTCCAAAGCATTAGCTATGTTCCAATCAGTTTTAAAAGTCATGCCTTTCTGCCCATCTACCAGCAAGCACATCAACAGTTTATATCTGAAGCCATAAGAATACTAGGATAACACCATTGCCTTGCATTTAATGACATTCTGTTTCTACTTTGTTTGGCAAAAGCATTAGAAATGTGTTTTTTGATTGGACTATTCATTTACATTTAGAAAATATTACCCACCCAGGAGATCTTTCTGGCCTACAGCAGCGTTCCCCAACCTTTCCGGGTTGGTGGCCCGGCGCGGGGGAAGGGGGGAAGAGGGGATGGTTTTGTGCAAGGGGCAGGTACACAGCTTCATTTGTGTGAGCAGTGGGTGCGTGAGTGGGGCTGCAAGCACTGGCGCCCACTCATGTCGCCCAGTTGTGAATAGGCCATGGCCCGGTAGTGGGTCATGACCCAGAGGTTGGGGATCCCTGGCCTACAGTATGTTGAAATCTCAAACTCTTCTCTATTTTGATACAAAAAAATGTTTAAACTGCATGATTTGACAACACTGGGTCTACCTGCATGAATGCAATCCATTTTAGAAATAATTTGAAAACGGTATTTTCAGGATCTTTATGAATCTGTTTCATAGAGGTAATGCAGTGAAATAGAGAAAAGGTAAATGGATAAATATTACAGAAGAGAATAGGTTTGCATATTTGTTTTTAGTTATAATATCAAGTGACCATTGGTAATGGTGTCAGCAACACTGATTTAATATAATAAAGTACTTTTTTTCCCCACAGTAGGTAAACCTCATAAATGTAACTACTGTGGACGAAGCTACAAACAGCGCAGTTCTTTGGAGGAACACAAGGAACGCTGCCATAACTACCTTCAAAATGTCACCATAGAGGCCACGGGGCAAGTGATAAGTCATGGTGAGCGGAAATGTTGCAAATGTTTCTTTTGCTCCTATTTGCAATATACAAGAAAGGAACAAATATGTACAGAAGTAGGCTCATCTTACTTAAAATGATCTGAATTTTAATTAAAAGCCACTTCTAAAAATGTTGCATTATAAAGTTGTAGTTCCAGTTATGGCAACAATTTATTTATTTATTAAATTTATATAATTGTATAAACTCTCAACTTTTAGAGAAGAAATATCCTAACATCCTCAGAATTGTTTGGTGGAGGAAGCAAATGGTGGTTTTTAATTTTGAGCCACATGCAAACAAACTGGCCACCTGTTCTGTTGTTAACCTGGAGCAGGCTGGTGTCTCCCATGCTTTCTCTCTACCCCTACACCTGCTCCACTAACAACAACAAAAAGAGAATACAAAGAATTTGGCCACAGGTGATTGATCTCCAAGATGGGAAAGTTTCTACTGGTTAGAAGAATTACTTTGTTAATTCCTAAATTGAATGGCTGTAAAATGGCATTAATGAATATTAGCATATGATTTTGTTTTAATTAATGGGTCATCTTGTGCACATAATATAGTATTTTATGTATCATCAATTGTTAAACTTGACAACAGATATTTGTTGCAATGCTATGCTTTTTCCCTTTAATTTACACAAATACAGTTTTTTCATGTTCTTGATAACATATTGCTTTATGGTGGGGACACTGTGCTGTTCAGATGGAGCATTATAAAGTGCATTATCAGATTGATGATGTTGGCAGTTGTTACAAAAAAATTAAAAATATTCTGCAGTGAAGCATCTGGATAAAGATGACCTTACCTGAGATGTAGATCAAGTTTTAAAAGCAAATTAAAAGAAACACAAATATCATTAAATGTGTATTTTCACTGCCTAGTATAATGTAATCTAGTAAGCCTTCTGTAGACATTCCCTATCTGTATGTAATCCATTAAAAGAGGGATAGCCTTTCCAGAAGGCTATTGAATGACATAGAGCATGGGTGTCAAACTCAATCGCATCACGTGATGTATCGTGATGTATTGCGACATTTTTTGCCTTTGCGGAGCTGGGATGGGCATGACCTGCACACGACACATTTGGCCCGCGGGCTGCCCATTTGACACCCCTGACATAGAGACATCACTGGAAGTAAAATTTGGGGGCTTTTTCTTTCAGAGTTACAAGGGTTAGGATGCAAAGGAGGTTTTTAGAGGGCATATTGTTGCCGTTCTTATCCTTAATTCTGAAAAACAACAATATCGAAACAGAAAATCCATAGAAAAAAAGCAGCCATTTTCTTTGGAAGTGCAGTTTTAGGGGCTGCAAATGGAGACCAAATGCAGCTATTAACTGCACATTCTACCCAGTCAACCTGAAGAACAGGTATCTTACCCTGCAGATTTTTTTCATCTATATATCCAGGACACTACTGTGATCTATGGTTTGTATAAAAGGAAGCAATGAGTTCACCAATACCACTTTCAAGTCTCAAGTATCGCTTGTTGCTTGTCACATTATTCAAACAGGTATTTCCTTTCTTTGGAGCTGTAGGGTTCTCCAGGGAAAGAGAGACCTCCTCTCCTTGATTCATACAAGCTTTAAAAAGATGAAAGAGCCTTCCCTATATGGGAGAAAACTAGTAGGGACCATTCATGGCCTCTATTTGAACATAATGTTGAATCATTACAGAGCCTTTTTTTTACATATAGTTTGGCAAACTTTGTTAATGTCTTTGTAAATTATAAAGAAAAAGAGGAAGGCACCACTTTGCCAATTTGGACATCCCGACAAAACTGTACAGTTAACAAAAAGCAAGAAAGGAAGAGGAAATCTGCATGCAAGAGGGAAGGAGGACTACCGTTGCTTTGCCAGACTATGGCCTCATTTTTGACCTGAGCCATTGCAGTAAATGTTTTAGAATATCAATCCACTCTCTCTGCCTTTTGATGTTCTTCAGTCATGCAGTAGACTTGTAAGCAGGTGACTAGTCTGCTGCATTGTTAGAAAAGAAAAAACTCTCTCTCTCTCTCTCTCTCTCTCTCTCTCTCTCTCTCTCTCACACACACACACCCCCACACACGCACGCACACACACCCTTAACAATTTTTTTTGCATGATCATCTAAAAGAATAGGCACCATCTGTGACCAGGAACATGTAGTCAGGAATATGAGTGAATCAGGTCGGGGCTGGTCAATGACCAATGTACAATGACTGACTGAGTCAGGTCAGCTGGGCTTGTAATGCTACTTTGATTTTGATGAATGAGCAGGAGAGATATTTTTTGCCTAGCAGTCAATTCTTTCTGCTTCCTATATCATTTTTTCTGGGTTTCAGAGTCCTGCCAGTATGGTTTCCAGGCTTCTAGAATAAGTGCCTGCATGTAGAGTTAATTTATAAAACAAAAAATTTAATATATTTGGAAGTCATATTTTTGAAAGTTTTTCTCTTTCGTTTTCGATGTATGAGAAATAGTTCCATTTTGATGATGGTTTTGGCAAACCTAGAGGCATTAGATGTATAATGCCTGACAATATACTCAGTCATGGCTTCTTTTTTGCCAATATTTCTAGTCAAACCCTTTTCATGGTGGATTTTAGTTATTCAGAGAACTTCCCTGAAAATGTTTGTGTCTGAATGTGTTTTCCAGTTTTTTATAGGCTATTTATTGTGTCCATTACAAAGTGACAAGTTTCTTCATTTGTTCATTTAAAGTTATTTAAGGTTTCTCTGTGTTATTTTTAAATGATGGAGGGGAGGCTTGGTGCATGAAAAGAACAAGGCTTATTTGAATAAATATTTAAACAATACAAAACAATATAATCCTCAGGAACAGTGTCCCATCACCTGCCTGGGTTACTCTGCTGGCTGACCCAATTTTGATCTGGACTATGGTATTGGAGCAGTATTCAGTACTCTCCATTCCAAGAAATTATTGACTGAAATCATTTAAATACTGAGATCAGAGTAAGGGAAGTGAGTGAAGAAGTGTGACAAATATTTCAACATTCTTTCTGGCCAAACATAGCTGTGGTATGTCTTTGTAACAGATGAAAAGCCTAGAAGCAGAGAACCTGTAAATCCCATATTGTGAAAAAACTATTTAAATACTTACATACTAGGGTGATAATGTTATTTTCTCTGTGTCTTACTGTTTTAATTTATTATTCTCAGAGAATTTTCATAACAAATAGCACTATGAATTGTGGGAAGTTAGCTACAAAGAGTAGATGCTAAATTAAAAATCTAAAAAGGAGGTCCCATGGATACTTTCTTCATTAAACATACGCTCTGCTGAATATAGTGTACCTGTTTTCAAGCTGGTATTTTGAAGACAAAAATGTATACAAACATCAAATAGTTGTTGATATTTCAATAGTTTTGACTTAAAGTTCATGATTACAAGGAAAAATACTTATAATTCAATATCTTAACACCCATTTTCAGTCCTTTTGAAAGTAAACCTGAACTCTTGTTTGTACTTCCATTTACTGGCAGTTGGATTCCCATATGAAAATTTATTATGTGTGTCTCAGCAAAAGATTTCTGAACAAATAGTAACAAGGAAATAATTGACATTCTTCTTTCTTGGTAGCCTATTTATAAAATAGATATAAATTAATTATCAGTTGTGTCATTTCTGTGAACTGGAGGTTTTATTAGAATGTTTTACTATTAAAGAAGATACCACCACCATCACCATCAACTACAGACACATATTGTAGGTTTATCTTAAATTAGCATATTTCAGTCACACCTACTGCAGGACATTCATAAACACTTAATTTTAAAAAATGAGAGCTCAAAGAGATATGCCTTCAGAAAAAAGAAAAACCATAGAAACAGAACAAAATGTTACAGGGCTCACCATCAGGTTGGGAGCAAAATGAATCTGTGGAGGATGGTATTCAGGGGTTCTACTAATGACACTGTTTAATAGAAAGGAGATAAAGTGCATTCCCTCTGTCAGATTTTATGGGAGAAGAAAAATTATTGGAGCTAGACAGTCCCTCAAATAATCAGGCTCAGTGGCGTAAAAATTGTAGGTTGTATGACATAGGTTATAGCCCACTGGTAACCAGTGCAGCTCATGGAGCAGTGGTGTTAAATGGGCATACCTTGGGTTTATGAGTAATATGTTCTCCCCAATTCGGGTCTGAGCCTGGTGCCAAAGCCGATGAAGAACACCAGAAAACAAGGTGCAGGTTTTGTTTCTTTTTATTGAAGCGCTTCAAGAAAAGGGGTCCTGGCTAAAATATCAAGGAACCCCGAACCATAAAATTAAGAAAGGTTTATACATTTTCAGTAAAGCAGAAGGCGGGATATATAAGAAACATCATCTAATTAAACATTTTAGTAATGATCTAACAATTATTCTATTGGTCTCTAGCCCTCCCTATTCCCAAGCCTTGGCTAATGAATGCTTCCGGAGTTATCTAATACACATTCTATTTGCTCCAGGCCATCTCTATTCCTAGCTTCTAGCTGAGTTATGCAAGGTGCCTAACTCTTTGTTACTTTTATCAGTTTTCTAACCACCCAGAATTGTTACAAGCTTTACACGTGCATATTCCCTGTGAATAAGCATTCTTTGTTCTTGCCAGACAGACTCCACAATTACAGGCTTCCCAGTCTCCTTGCTTGTTTTACCAGCCAGCCCATGATTAGGCTTTCCATTATTCTTCCTTACTGACCATGCTGCCACATTTGAGAGCAGCAGCTGTTTCCAGGTATTTGAAAACCAAGGGCAGTCCCACGCAGAGCACATTGCAATAATCCATTTCATATAATGGAATGCCCCATCATATGAAAATATCTGCAGAAAGTGAGCTGACATGGGCAGCAGCATCTCAGGGGCAGGTCATCTGTGTAATTCATTTTCATGCTTCCTCAGAGAAAACAACTGGTAGCAACCATGGGTATGATAATGGTTTAATAGTTGAAGCTGATTAAACCAGAAGAAGGAGTGCACACTTATGCTTATAGTGCTCAAGGTGAGGCTTTTAGTATAAAGTCAACACTGCCTGTATACACTGGAAGAACCAAATTACATTGACTGGTGTCTTCTGCTATATTTTCCCATCTATCTTCTATCGGCTTTAGTATTGCAGAAATTCCATTAAAAAGGAAATAGTAAGAATGCAGCACCTTCTCTTTGCAAATGTGGATAGAAAATGTATGATTGAAGCTCAGGAAGAGGAGTTATTCCTATGGAAGGCAGATTGTACTTTAGAGACATCCCTCTTTTTTACTGTTATTTCTGCTTTCAGAACCCTTCTGTCTCTTTTAAGGCAAGTCCAGTAAGGAATCATGCATTGTGCAATCTAGACTTTTCTAGCCTGAAATTGGTTGTGAAGCTGAGTTACCTGGTAAGGTACAGCAGTAAAAGTGATTAGATTTAAATTGATGGGACTGTAGCTTAATCTTTAATTTTATGTATTTGGAACATTGCTTTTCTTCAAATCCTATACTCATGTACAAGTATTTCTGATGGATTTTTAAGAGCGGAATAGCTCAAATCATAAAAATGAAGTCAGCATGTTTTCTACTCTTATTAATTTGTTAAGGTTTTTTAAATAAACTAGACTGGGTTATCAGATTAGATCGAGCTAAAACACAGATTTGTGATTGGGCATTCTCAAGTGAAATCAATGGAATACAGACTAATCCACAGCCATATTAACTGGATTAGCTGCACTCTTCTTGTCCTGTCCAGTTGGCATTCTTTAAAAAAGAATCTCCAAAATGTTTGGAATTCTTGTAGTTCAAACATTGAAAACATATACAATACAACAGTAATTTGTTTGTTGAAATACCTATTTCAAAATATCAGATGATGGGGTGTGGGATAAAGGAGGGCAACAATATTGACCATATTAACTGGATCAAATATCATTAAATACAGAAAAAGAAAAACCAAGCACTCCTCAAGGTGAAATGCTAATAAAATAATAATTTTTAGCTCTAGACCCTCTGTTTTTTGTAACATCCTCTGTTCCCGTCTCTTGTGGAAAGAGAGATGGGAAGACATAAGAAGAGTAGCAAGGTAAAAAAACAAACAAAAAAACAACAGTATAATTTGAGGGAATTGAAGACTGGCCAAAGACTTGCTAGGACTTCTCTAATGCCTATATATCTATGAACCATGGTGGGAAAGAAAAAATGGGGATTTAGGATTAATTTCTTACTTAGTCAATTCCATATAGAATTAAATATATATTTTTTCTTAGAGTGCATAAAAATAATTGTAAATTAAAGTGATTTCCCATACTGTAATGTATTCCTTTATGTACAAATCATACTTCTGCTGCTATCTACTTAGCACAAGGGTTTGTGATGCTAGCAAATTCAGTTTCCAAACTAGTCCATCCCAAAGCTTACAATTAACAATTCTAACTCCTTAAATCCAATATGACTAAACTGATTTAGGAAAGCCAGTTTGGTAAAGTGGTAAAGGCATCAGGCTAATAACTGGGAGACTGAGTTCTCCCAGTAGGGAGAAGCCAGCTGGGTGACCTCGGGCCAGTCGTTCACTTTCATCCCTGCTTAGGGAGCAGACAAGGGCAAAGCACTTCTTGCCAAGGGACTAGTTCAGGCAATCACCACGAGTCAAAAACTGATTTGAAGGCACCCCCCCCCCAAGAAATGATTTAAACTGAAAGGGTGTCAAACTGTTGAATTGATCCAAGAAGTACAATAATCCATTGTCAGTTTAAGTATAAAATAGTTATTATTCATGAATAGATTTGTACAAAATTTAAAAAGCAACTGTGTTGTTGTTTGTTCAGTCAGAACAGAGATAGCAGTAGGGAGAGATAAGTTAATCAATTTTTCTTTATCACTATTTTTCTACTTAGAATTGGGCAATCCTAACTGCTTTCTGCCTTTGTTAGAACAGAATGCCATATTCCACTTTTCTTACATAAATACAATAAAGCCTGGCTCGATCAAGTCATACAGAAAGCACCCTGGTTCCTTTTTCTTTCTTTTTCCCATTTGGAACATTATATCATTAGCATTTTTTTCCTTTTGGATTGAACAGTGGCTAAGTTCAGGCAAACAGGAAAGGCAAAGTTAAAATTGCATCTAACATTTAAATCTTTCCATCTGAAGCCTTCCTTAGTTGCTTTTCTTTTAAAAATAAAAACACTAAAATAAACTAGAATACTATTCATCCATTCTAATTATTTGTTTACCTTTTAAGTAAAACCTGGATATTTACTCCACTCTTTTTATAATGTTTTACACTTAGTAATAATGGAATAGGCAGGATTGTAAATTGATATTTATAAAAATATAATGAGACAATTTCATAGTTACCTTGAAAGTGTTTAATGTCTTCAAGACCAAATAAATTATATCCTATAGTATTGAATTATATCCTATAGTATTGATCTAGCCAAACCCTTAATTTTGGGAGGGTTTTTTTTTTTTTTGAGAAATCCCAGTGAACAGATAAAATGCTAAATGACTGGAAGAGAGCAAAGGTTGCCCTTATATTAATGTAAGAATACTGTAAGAATAAATGATCAGTAATTTGATGGAACTCTCCCCCCCCAATATATATATATATATATATATTGGGGGGGGGAGAGTTCCATCAAATTACTGATCATTTATTCTTACAGTGTTACCAGGAAGATTCTAAATTATAAATCAATTACTCAATAAATAAGTAATCAAATAATCCATCAGTTCATCTGTAAGCCCATAAATATCATGCAGTCTTTATTTGTCAAAAATAAGTCTTGCTTAACTATTATTATTTCATTTTTGATAAAATAAATTTCTTAATTAATTGTCTAATTGCTGTAGTAATAATGCATTTTGATTTCAGCAAAATATTTCATAAATAATTTCCATGACTCTGATCTGTAATATGGGCTGGATTAACCCTCCCCTGGCCTGAAACATGTACTCTAAGAGTGGTTATCAAACTGAAGTGTTATTTCAAGGAAGTACTGCAGCCTGATAGTCGTCAGCATTTTTATTAATGACTTGGATGACAGAATGAAAGAATCTATATCAAGTCTGCACATGACCCAAATTTTGGCTAGAACAACTAATATTCTGGAAGACAAAAAAAATTAAAAATCAGAATGATGTTGATAAGTTAGAGGAAAAAATAGTTTCTGCCCACATTGTATGATTATCAGCATGGGTACTTTTTAAGTCCCATCAATCAAACAGCGTCACTAGTTGGAGCCAAGGAGTGGCTTCTTTGTTATGGTTCCTATCTTCTGGAATAGAAATTTATATAACTTCCACCTTGATTATCTTTAAATAGCATTGCTTTTAATGTTTTGGGCTTATGATTGTTTATTTATTTATTGCCAAAAATCAATAATAAAATAACATACAGCAAATATGGTAAATAAAAAAAAATTATAGAAAATTACATGGAATAACCGTTGGCTATTAATAGAAATTTTACAACCTTCTTAGAAATGTATGAGAATAGTCCATATGATGCAAGTTCAGCCTCTGTATCTGAACATGGGCAAGTATGGCTTTCCTATGGAGGATTCAGTGAGTTTTTTCAGATAGTGTTTAATTATTTTTAATTTTTTGTACAGTATTGCTTAATTATTAAGTGGAATTAAATTTTGATTGTTAAGAGAGGGATGAGGGTATTTAGATTAAATGAACAGGGAGTTTATATACAAGTTGTTTTTGTTGATTTTACTGACCTTTTGCCAGTTAATAAAGAGAATGAAGATTTAGAGATAAGTTTATAGAAATGATGCTAGGTATGGAATGGAGCTGTACTTGGTTGTATTTTAAGAGACAGTGATAAAATGTTGAGTATACTTGCTGGGGATGAAGGAGGAAGTTTCTTTTTGCCTTCATTCATGAAGTTTCTATTTCCCATTTTGAATAATAGAAATAAGGCAATGGACAAGAGATGGAGGATAGTGTTCTGACTTGGCCAAAACCTCAATGATGTCATTAATATAAAAATGAACATTGGAGCAAATATACATCCTAATTTAACACCTTACAAGAAGTGATAGGTTCCATTAAGTTGCCTAGGTGATTACTCTTGACTTGGATGGTAGTGATATGTAGTGATATAGTTTAAGGAGACACCGCTCAATCAGAGGGGCAGCTAATTTCCTCCAGAGTCTTTTCCAAGCTATTGAATCAAAGGCTACATTTCAACTTATAAAAGCAACATAAAAGACACATTTAAACAAGTTACAATGTTTCTCAGTGAGATGATATAACATAACACATCAGTCCATAGTGCAGTGATCAGATCCAGATTAACCTACACTATTCAGGAAACAGTTGTGGAATCAAATGCAGGACCCAAAGCAAATAATCAAGGCTTACTTCAGTGTTTATTAATCAGCACATGCTGGTGGGACTTCCTCCAAAGAATATTGGGAGAGACTCCACCCATCAAAGGGAGGCACTCATATTTATACATTCCTAAGTGTGAGAGAGACAATGCATAAGCCAGTGGTGGCGAACCTGTGGCACACATGCCAGAGGCGCCACTCAGAGCCCTCTCTATGGGTACGCATGCCGTTGCCCCAGCCCCACCTCCCCCCGTGGCCCCCTCCTCACCAGCAGCTCCCCCAGAGGAGAGTTGCCCCCTGGCGTGGCCCACGCAGAACAGTGCAGCCAAGGACATGGCAGCCGGGCAGCAGGGACAAGACTCCGCCCTTGCGCCCTGAGATGCGCAGATGATGCTGCGGGGTGCGGGTGGAGGCCGTGGCCGCCATGGCGCTGCAGGGCCGCCTGGGCGATCTGCTGAGGTGGGCCGTGGAGGCAGTGGGTGGCCCTGCAGGCGGGGCAGGGGTGAAGCAGAGGGAGGAGCAGGCGGGAGCGGGGCGGCTTTTGGGCACTCGGTCTCTAAAAGGTTCACCATCACTGGCATAAGCAATAGATGATGTAAGCATAGATACTCATAGATAAAAAGATCTCAAATTAGTATAGGTAATGGAGCTGAAGTTATTTCCTGTGCCTGTTTTCCTTTGAAAATCAAAATGGGGGGGATAAGACAATGATGCAATAAAACAGGGAAGAAAACCTCTCTCATAAATGAAGAAGATGGGGCAGTGTGGGAATGCCAGACACCAAAAAGAAAAAGCATTTCCGATTGCAAATTATGGGATTGTTTTAATGAGATAATAAACGTTTTAATGACACAATAAAGCCTATATATCATCTTGATTTAATCGATTCCACTCTGAGAACTGACTTTCCCCACACATTTCAGGATAGGCTGTGGGGCAGATCCCACAAGCATTCCTCTTGAGCATCTCATTATGCTCCTAGAGGCGACCACAACTCACTTGCTTTCCTCAGGTGTAGTGGACAGTCTGTCCTGCTGCTGTTGCCCTGGTAAGATTTAAGCATCAATTTAATTAGTTTCCAAACCTCTTAGGTGTTACCTGAAGGAGCAAAGTATTTGTAAAAATAGTGTTTATAGAGAACAAATGTTGTACACAGGCATTCCACAGAAAGTATAGGAATGGTATGATGAGCAGTATCTGCCGGTGTCGACTCCCCACATCCACTCCTTTCACTCCTTCTGGATCTGGCCTGAGAACGGGGATACAAACATTTTCTTTTTTTTACCCTGGGAAGAAAAGATGAAATACTTGCAGTCTTTCTTTTTTCTCCTTCAGTAGCCTCCCTTCCCTTCATGCCTTGACTTAGATTGCATCATGTAAGCCTTCATTTATTAATCTTCAAGAATAGGGTTGCTTAGGACTCACAGTTTTTTGGTTGGGGAGAACAATATTGTGTATGTTTTGGCATCTGGATTATTAGAAAAGCAGAGCCAGTTTAGAAATAAAATATAGAAATCAGCATATTCCCTAATACAGAAGGCTATTTTTCTTTTTTCTTTTTAACTTTTTCTTTGGTAATAAAGTTAGTAGTATTTTGAAATGTTGCCATTATAATGTGTTTCATATCAGGCTACTTAACTTTTTATTGATTTGTGAGAGTTAATATGTTGGAGAATAATGTATGTTTTTATCTAAAGGTCTTGCAGATTCTTGGCGTATGCAATTACTTAGAGAAACATACCCTCGTATCTGTGATCACCATCTGGTAGTAACATTCCTAAATCTTCCTCTTCTCTGCCTTTTTTGCTAGGAGAATTGGCGCCATTGTTTTCCCCGCTCTGACATTTTTTCCTTCAGATGTGAGTTCAGGCCCAGAGGGTCTGAACCAAAGGAGGAGATCATTACTGAATGACTCTTAATTCTCCCTCGTGCTTTTAATGGCACATGTTAATAAATTATAGTTTGCAAAGTTTATCATGTTGATCATTCTGTTTATCAATTAAACATTTCTTGGAAGTGTAGTTAGATCTTTCTGATTTGGCTTTTTGGTTTTATGTAGTCTCTACTATGGAAGATTGTAAGGAGCAAGAAGCTGGGATGGACAACAATGTTACTCTGGTGCCTTTTGAAAGACCTGCTGTTATAGAGAAGCTGACAAGCAACATGGGAAAGCGTAAAAGCTCCACCCCACAGAAGTTTGTGGGTAAGCTTCAGATGAGCACTTTTGTTGTTTGTAGCAAAAAGGGTAGCCTATGATTAAATCCTAAACTTTTGAATGCTCCCATTGGCAATTTCAGTATGGGCGTAAATCAGCTGGGGGAGGGGGAGATGAGGTAAACCAAGAAGGTCTAGAAACTTAAAATGGCCATAGCACCAATACTGTGAAATATAATTTGTAGCCCCCATGAATTGGTGAATATCAATCATTCACTTCTTTAATAAAAAGGCATGATTTTAGATCCTAGGAGTATGTGCAAGCTTGAAAATCTGGCGGTAAAAAAGTATGACAGATTGTTCTGAGTAGAACATTTGTTCACATTATATTAGAAGGGATTTCTTTAAATTAGCATTAATATTTAACACTCTTATTCTACCCTCTGCTATGTTATACAATGCTATTTAAAACAGACATACTGTTGAAAGAATATTTTTCTTTAGTCTGCCTAAACCACAATAGAAGTATTCTAGTCTAAGTATTATTGGGCTTGCCTTGTAAATATTGGTTTCTCTTATTACAAAATCAGGATGTGGGAAGTGAGTACGTGGACAAGACATGAGCTACAGCTCATAATTTTGTATGCCCTATGAGGGATTTGAAGCAGTCAGGGAACAAAAAGGAAATCCAGCTGAATAAATTGAACCCATATTGGAAAATAAATGAAAAACTGGCAGGGTAGCTGAATGTTTAAATTCTCAGGGGACAAAAAAAAGAAGAAGTAAAACAAGCCAAGATTCTCTGAAGCTCAGTTGAAGAGTCCTGGGTGAGGCTACTCAGCTGTGAAGGACCCAGCAGGCTTAGGGCTTGGAGTTTCTCCACTTGGGCCCTGGGTTTGCTGTAGGAATCCCTCATCCCACCTGAGACCCTGGATATAGGTAAGGCAACTAATGAGTTTTGGATGGTCGTAAGCAATCCCAGCATTCACTTGAAGGTTTTGTATCAGCCCTAGTGATCAAAAGAGCTCCTGGGTGACCAGTAAAATAAATAAAAACATGGCAGCTCCAATTGGCTGCTTTTCACAAAAGGGTTACCTTGCAGAAAGAGTTACATTTCATAAGTTATGTAAACATATTCAGCCTGATCCTCTTAAAATGGTATTGGACTCTGATTTTAACACTGAATGGCATGTAATAAATCAATATATTGGCAGTAATCCCCATCATTAATGAATATTTATTCTACATTGTTTACCAAAGCTTTACTTCGATTGAAGAATAAATTAACCTGTTATGATGGTTTAGAATTGTATTTTCTGGATTCAGGTTGTTTTGGTAGAAGCTTCAGCTATTCCCACCTGTGCCAGCAGAATAAGATCAGAAACACAAAAAAATGAGGATAAAATCCATCATATTATTTCTTAGAAAAATGGGGAAATAATGTATATTATAAAAATAAATAACAACAAAACAAAGTTGCTTCATTTGCAATAGTTAAAATACTTAAAATATTTGCACAATGCAATAATTATGAAAATATGTGTTTCCTTTTCAGAAATTATGCACGAATATATTTATCTTGTCGATGTATCCCTAATCACATATTAAATTTTATAACATCTGTTGTTGTTGTTGTTAGTTGCGAAGTCGTGTCCGACCCATCGCGACCCTATGGACAACGTTCCTCCAGGCCTTCCTGTCCTCTACCACCTTCTGGAGTCCATTTAAGCTCACGCCTACTGCTTCAGTGACTCCATCCAGCCACCTCATTCTCTGTCGTCCCCTTCTTCTATTGCCCTCAATCTTTCCCAGCATTAGGCTCTTCTCCAGTGAGTCCTTCCTTCTCATTAGGTGGCCAAAGTATTTGAGTTTTAACTTCAGGATCTGGCGTTCTAAAGAGTCGGGGTTGATCTCTTCTAAGACTGACCGGTTTGAACGCTTTGCAGTCCAAGGGACTCGCAGGAGTCTTCTCCAGTACCATAGTTCAAAGGCCTCAATTCTTTGGCGCTCAGCCTTTCTTATGGTCCAACTTTCACAGCCATACATTGCAACTGGGAAAACCATGGCCTTGACTATATGCACTTTTGTTGGCAGGGTGATGTCTCTGCTTTTTAGTATGCTGTCTAAATTTGCCATAGCTTTCCTCCCCAGGAGCAAGCGTCTTTTAATTTCTTGGCTGCAGTCCCCATCTGCGGTGATCTTGGAACCCAGGAAAATAAAATCTGTCACTACCTCCATTTCTTCCCCATCTATTTGCCTGGAATTGAGAGGGCCGGATGCCATGATCTTGGTTTTCTTAATGTTAGTTTCAAGCCAACTTTTGCACTCTCCTTCTTCACCCGCATCAAGAGGCTCTTTAGTTCCTCTTCACTTTCTGCCATTAGAGTGGTATCATCTGCATATCTTAGGTTGTTGATATTTCTCCCGGCAATCTTAATTCCAACTTTTGATTCATCTAGCCCTGCCTTTCTCATGATGTGCTCTGCATATAAGTTAAATAGGCAGGGTGACAGTATACAGCCTTGCCGGACTCCTTTCCCAATTTTGAACCAATCAGTGGTTCCGTGTCCAGTTCTCACTGTTGCTTCTTGACCCACATATAGGTTTCTCAAGAGACAAATAAGATGGTCTGGTACTCCCATCTCTTTAAGAACTTGCCACAATTTGTTGTGATCCACACAATCAAAGGCTTTAGCATAGTCAATGAAGCAAAAGTAGATGTTTTTCTGGAACTCCCTAGCTTTCTCCATGATCCAGCGTATGTTGGCAATTTGATCTCTAATTCCTCTGCCTCTTCGAAATCCTGCCTGTATTTCTGGTAGTTCTCGATCCACATACTGCTGGAGTCTAGCTTGTAGGATTTTAAGCATAACTTTACTAGCATGTGAAATGAGTGCAATGGTGCGATAGTTTGAACATTCTTTGGCATTGCCTTTCTCTGGAATTGGAATGTATACTGACCTTTTCCAATCCTGTGGCCACTGTTGAGTTTTCCAAATTTGCTGGCAAATTGAGTGTAGCACTTTTACTGCATTGTCTTTTAAGATTTTGAATAGCTCAGCTGGAATACTGTCACCTCCACTAGCTTTGTTGTTGCTCAGATTTCCTAAGGTCCATTTCACTTCACATTCTAGGATGTCTGGCTCGAGGTCAGCGACCACTCCATCGTGGTTATCTGGGACGTTAAGCTCGTTCTTGTATAGTTCTTCTGTGTAGTTTTGCCACCTCTTCTTAATCTCTTCTGCCTCTGTTAGGTCCCTGCCATTTTGGTCCTTTATCATGCCCATCTTTGCATGAAACATTCCCTTCATATCTCCAATTTTCTTGAAGAGATCTCTGGTCCTCCCTATTCTATTGTTTTCTTCTATTTCTTTGCACTGTTCATTTAAGAAGGCATTCTTATCTCTTCTAGCTATTCTCTGGAATTCTGCATTCAGTTGGGTGTATCTTTCTCTTTCTCCCTTGCCTTTCTCTTCCCTTCTTTCCTCAGCTATTTGCAAAGCTTCCTCAGACAGCCATTTTGCTTTCTTGCATTTCTTTTTCTTTGGGATGGTTTTAGTTGCTACCTCTTGTACAATGTTGCGAACCTCCGTCCATAGTTCTTCAGACACTCTGTCTATCAGATCTAATTCCTTAAATCTATTTGTCACCTCTACTGTATATACATCAGGGATATGATTTAGTTCATACCTGAGTGGCCTAGTGCTTTTCTCTACTTTCTTTAATTTAAGCCTAAATTTTGCAATGAGAACCTCATGATCTGAGCCACAGTCAGCTCCTGGTCTTGTTTTTACTGACTGTATAGAGCTTCTCCATCTTTGGCTGCAGAGCACATAGTCAATCTGATTTCTGTGTTGACCATCTGGTGATGTCCATGTGTAGAGCCGTCTCTTGGGTTGTTGGAAAAGAGTGTTTGCTATGACCATCGTATTCTCTTGACAAAATTCTATCATCCTGTGCCCTGCTTCATTTTGTATTCCAAGGCCAAACTTTCCTGTTATTCCGGTTATCTTTTGGCTTCCTACTTTAGCATTCCAATCCCCCATGATGATAAGGACATCATTTTTTGGTGTTAATTCTATAAGGTGCTGTAGGGCTTCATAGAACCGCTCAATTTCATCCTCTTCAGCACCAGTGGTTGGGGCATAGACTTGGACTACTGTGATATAACATCTGTAAAGAAAGCTAATTCTATTCTGTGTGGATAGGATGATAATTTGAGCAAAGATCAATAGTTCTACCTTTTCAGAAAAAAGGATTGTACTGTAGTATAGAGAAAGCTGAAGCACGATGTACACTATGTCTTTCAAATCTAGAGTTTGATTTTTACTCTCAGATGAAACTAAGACAGTATTGTAATCTTACAGTTGAAATTTAAAGAAAGGGAGTAAAAATGTCATGCTTCAGAGAAAAGCTAAAACAAAATAAAAATAAAACCTTAGATTCAAAATATAATCCCCTAGAATCTGAGAAAATAAAATAATTCTTCACTCAGTGTCATAATAACTACTGTAACCGCATCCAGTGAATAAATACTGTATACATTTCTTCAGATCATGTATTAAAATTAACTATAGCTTTATCCATATTTACATTTTATAGTTAAATATTTAGAGGCAGGTAAAGAATTAGCTATGTAAGCATATTTCTTCCCAAAATGCCAGTGAGATATTGGGAATCTATTAGGTTTTAATTATAAATCAGTTTTAAATGATCTGTCTCCAGTCTCGGATAGGCAAGAGATTCTGTATGATGGAGGTTCTGACCTGGTGCCTTAGGTGTTGATAGAGAGAAACAGGGTTAGACTAAACCCTATGAAGGCTGTGGATTTATGTCCAGCGATGGTCTATATTTGACTTTTGGTGAGGTAGTGCTTCCCCAGGCAAAGCTGACCCACAGCTTGGGAGTCCTGAACTCCTGGATCCTGTTTGAACAGCAAGTAGAGGTTCTGGCCATCAATAGTAGTTGTGGACTTTCCTGAATCAGGGTCCTTTACTTAAAATTGCTCAAGGCCTTGGCATTTCACAGCTGAATTACTGTAGTACAGTCTATATGGGGCTGCCTTGAAGACCATTCAAAAGCTTCATTAATGCACTATGCAGTATTTCAGGGAGTTATGGGTGAGTGTCCTGAGCTTCACCTCTTTAACTGCATTATTACAGGAATTGCAGTGGCTGCCAATTAGCCTCTGGATACAATTCAAGCTCTTCGTGGCTTAGGCCTTAGGTATTGCCATGATCGTTTTCTCCATGTTGAATCAGTGTCTCCAATAAGATCTGGGAGAGTGGGCTTGCTAAGGATTCAGGGATCTCAGATTCAACCCTTCTTAGTGATAAATCCTCTTCTTTGGAACATCTTGTCCCCAGATATCCAGACCACAGCATCCTTATTGTACTTCCATAGAGCTGTAGAAACATGGCTCTGAAAGTCTTTGCAAATGGAGGGGCATATAATTTGTAGTCATAAATAAATAAGATCACAGAAAAGTCAATAGGGCAATACTGTACATATTTTCTAAAATATTTTTTTTTCTTTTTGTACATACAAAACAAAATATATGGCAGGTAAGATATGTAAGGCATATCATACATATATAATCCCACAGCATATATTGATTTTTTGAAAAAGTAATTAAATCTTGACCATTCAAAATAATATTAATCAGTCTTTCCATTACATCAATGGGGTGTCAGTTCATAATCATGAAATGAGCAGTCATCTATAATCTAAGACTATAAATCGTTCAATCGTTGAATAATTATCTTCTTTGCAATTGCCAATTTATGAAACCACCATAATTCTTTGTAGAATTGTATACCATTGGAAAAAGTAAGCAGGCAAATCCATTCCAATTGTTCTTTAATCAAGTTTATATGAAAATATGCAAAATAATGTCCTTATGTAATTTGTTATGTGATTGACTACAAATGTTATTGTATAAATATATAAAAAAATTAATGTCCTTTTTCCCCAATATTAAAGAATTACAGAGTATGATTATGAAATCATATGAAAACAGAACTATGTACTATTACAGAGTAAAACCATAAAACAAAATAATCAAGCTGCATAGATTAGAGGAAGGCTTCTAGGTGCAATTCAAGGTGTTCATTGTCATCTATGAAGCTATTTGTGGTTTAGGGACTTGATTTTATAGGGCTGCATGTTTCTAACTATTTCTCCCCATTCTATAATATTTGCATTGTTCACATGCTCTGAGACCCTTTAAAAAAAAAAAAAATAGTGTCATCTTATGCGACCCGGGAGCTGTGCCTTCTCTCTGATTCTGAATGGTGACTCTTGCCCTCTGGAATAGCCATCCAGCAATGGGCCCAACCCTTTAGAAAAGATTTTAAAATGTGGATTTTCTAGCAGGCCTTGTATAATGTTTAATGTTATAATGTTTTAAATCTTTTGAATTTCCACAATGCAGTTTTTTTTCTTTTCATTGCTCTTACTTTATTTTTTATTATTTGTAGAATTAGGCAACCTTACAAACTGAATCAATCAATCAATGACAATGAGCTTCAGATCTCCAGCTGATGTCCTATAGTAACTTCTTATATCTTATAAGTTTTTTTAATCATTTTTTTTGTTATGAAAAGCATTCCTTTTTGATTTGTTAAAAGCAGTCCCTAACTTCTCACATAGAAGCTAAACAACAGGAAGAAGAGTATCTGGAACAAAAGTTTCCTAATACAACTTCTGGTAGCAATCCTTTAAATAGAAACTGAATTACTGAAATACTGCACTTCCAGTTCCTTAATCACAAGGCTGGTTCAGGGACTGGATTTTCAGTAATATTCCTCCCATCTTTCATTTAGAAAAGAATATTAGGGTAACCAAGGCTGTTATCAGTGATGCACTGATCAATGAAATTTACCTAGATAATACACTTCCTCCATTGTAGCTAGCCAATTAATTACATTGTCCCAAAAAAGAGAATTTGCAAGTGGATTGTCATTGTTCAAGACTTAGTGTCCATGAAGAACTTCTTAAAGAGAGGTTACACCACTACATCTTTCATACTGGAAGACATATCCCCACCTTATAAGGCATTAATTCCTTTCCAGACCCACCAGTTTGAGTCTTCCTGCTAGGTACTGCCAGTCATGATAAGCAAAGATTCATAGAACAAGTAATCACACTAACCATTACAAGCAATTTAACTAATTCACAGATTTCACCAAGAGTCTTGAGAACTGGCTGGTATACAAAGACATGTAAATAAATAAGTAATTACAGTTGGTGACAGTTACAAATTCTGACAACTATAATCTCTATAGATCCTGCAATAACTATAGCATCTAAATTGCCATGGATGATGAACATTTTAACTCTCCAACTATAGCATGGTGTTTTATTAACCAATGGGTAAGCACTTAAAAATGGGCCTGAACAAGCTTTATACCTTTTTCACAACACTACTACCAGCACAGGAAGGTAACCTGTAACCAGAAGAATACATTTTACTTTGTCTCCATTTTAGCTGAATACAGTCTTATTTCATTGTTCAGAATGCATGAAAAACTAAGGAGGATTCTAAGTGGAATTTAGAATCAGAGATGGTGCTCTGAAGTGATACTTTTAATCAATAGCCCCTCTCATCTCACCATTCAATTATGTGACTATGTTCTTAAGGGAATTGTCAGCTAAATCGCCTGGAAAATCACTCAGGGCCAACAAGAATCCTTGGATTTTATAAATCTCTGGAAGCAGACGATCGTAATAGGTGCCAGTCATTGCCAGCTCATATCTTACTAGAGAGTATCCATCAGTGACAAATAACTGGTCTTCTCTCCATCAGTCCACAATAATCCCAAACCAAATTGAGAAAAAGAACTGTACTATATATAATATGTTAGCTCTATAATTGATATAGATGGTCCCACAGTTATCAGAATAATTATAATATCCTGAGTTGGACTTGAAAGAGTTAGTTAGCATAGGTTACTGAAATCCCCTATCTTCAATCCCCTATCATCTTCGATCCTAGACTGATTCTGCCAAAACAAATGAGGATGCAAGTAGAGAGTAAGCAATAAATCTCTATATTCTGTATAAAACGTGTAGTTATTAGCAGAAAAAATATATGTGTATTTATGCATGTGGCGTATGTTTTGGATTGTTTTAAAAAAGAAATTTATGATTGAAGTCTTACAACCTCTTCCTCCTCCTTCTCAGACCTATGCTGCTGTTACATTGAGTATTTCTTTAGGATAGTACAGAATCAGACTTTGCTTCTCCTTCAGTCATGCGTACTTCATCCAAGATCATATCAGGGTTGAGTGTTATTCTAGTATTATGAGAGTGAAGGTCAGCATGCCCTCCAAAAGTCTCCTATAGGAGAAAAGGAAAAGTTATAACCATCTGGTTCCTCTGTTGATGCAATCCTTTTACTATCTCGTTCTTTCCCCTCTTCTAACCTCCTTCTTTAAGGCTTCTTAAGGCCTAAACTTCAAACTTTATTCCTTGATTTCTTGATTTGCTCAGATAGTCAGGACATTTGGGCATATACAGACAAATTCAAATGATCCAAAATGACTGAGCTCAGTTCTGAAATTGGTAATATAAGGATGTTACCTTGAATGAACAATCTGCACTGAACATGGGAAGAAGCCTGATTTGTGAGGCACACATTTTTCACTTCTGATCAGTGGTGGGAATCAGCCAGTTCACACCACTTCGGCAGAACCGGTAGCTAATTTTTTGTTGCCCAGGCCCAGAATGGACTTCCGGAAGCGGCATCCACAAAGAGAACCGGTTGTTCACATATTTGAACCCCACGACTTCTTCTGATGTATAATATTTTTGAAAAAAATGAGTCTAATAAATTGTGTCATCTGTGAATACATAATGTCAATATAGTTTTATATGGTTTATTCTCAAATGATCAACATTTGCATCAACATTTTAGAAACTATAATAGGATGTCTCATTTTTCTTCATTTTAGTTGCTCCAATGCTTGAGGGCTCCATATCTTACATAGATTTCCACCTAATGTATTTTAAAAGAAAGATACATTATTGTTATCTCTTTCCATATGTAAACTTTGTGTTCCTGTATTATTTGAAAATAGCAATCCAATTATGTCACTGTTTAGAAATATTATAAATCAGCATTTATATATTTTTGACATTTGGAAAATAGTATGTATTTTATTCTAATATGTAAATCTGAAGTGAGAACACATCAACAAAACAAAGTGAATTGAATTGACACAAATTATTGGAATTTTCCAGTTTGTGGAGATTCTATGGTTTGTAAAATATAAAAGTTAAATAAATCACAGAATTTTAAAATGAAAATCTAAAGACAATGGTTTGATTATATTTGTATTCCATTGTTGCTAATTTAGCAAATACTTCAGATTCTGCCAAGAGTCCCTTGCACAATTACTGGTTGGTAAATCCCATGGAATATAGTTTCTTTTTGAGTAAACATTCCTGGGATATTTTTTTAAAAAAGCAAAATTTTATGTATCAGTTTCTACCAATGGATTTGCATTGTTGATCTATCATTTCTTATCTCATTAGTGGTATTTTTTTCCTTCTTACTGTTGTTCTCATGTAGGTGAAAAGCTCGTGAGATATGGTTATCCAGATATTCATTTTGATCCAAGCTTACCATATGAGAGAGATGCTGAGCTGATGCAAACTCACATGATGGACCAAGCAATCAACAATGCAATCTCTTACCTTGGGGCAGAGGGACTTCACTCATTTGTGCAGCACACTCCAAGCACAATTGCTGATGTGGCACCTGTCATAAGTTCAGCTTATGCTCACGTCTACAAACCTAACAGCAGGATAGAAAGACCAGTAAGCAGAGGAACCACTGACAGCAATGAAAATAACGTGGATGGCCCTCTCTCCCTCATCAGACCAAAGAGTCATCCCCAAGAAAGAGAGGCTTCACCTAGCAATAGCTGCCTCGATTCCTCTGACTCGGAGAGCAGCCACGAAGACCACCAGTCCTTTCAAGGAAACCTTGCCTTAAATCCCAAACGAAAGCAAAGCCCAGCTTACATGAAGGATGACTCCAAGGCTTTGGAGGTCAGTAAAGCATCAAAGGGCTCTTTAAAGGATATCTATAAGGTCTTCAATGGAGAAGGAGAGCAGATAAGGGCATTTAAGTGTGAACACTGTCGAATTCTTTTCCTAGACCATGTCATGTACACCATTCATATGGGGTGTCATGGCTATCGGGACCCCCTAGAATGCAACATTTGTGGATACCGGAGTCAGGACCGATATGAGTTCTCTTCCCACATTGTCCGAGGAGAACATACATTCCACTAAGCCTTCTTTTCCAAAGGAGACACTGAAGTAGAAAAACAAATACTGCACATGAAGAAATACTGCACTTGCAAGCCCACTTTTCCTCAAATGATGACACAGCTCTTTTCATTGGTTCTCTTCCTTGCAGCTATTTTTAATTATTGTCATTTTTGTTGTTGCTGTTTTGGGGATCCAGTCTCACCTTACTACCAGTGGTGAGGTGAGAAGGAAGGAAAGGAGGAAAATGGACGTCGCCCTTTCATAGTGGAAAGTGAAAGGGAGTTCATTTCTGTCACAATTTTCATATAGCTTTTCACATGCTTAACTCAGCAAGGTGCTCTGACATCTTAGCAAATTGCCATTTGGGGAGAGAATAATAATTTCAAAAGAATAAGGCCCTTTTAAATCTGTAGCTAAAGTTTTGTTCAGGATGGGGGATGAAATTCTTATTTTGCAAACATTCTAGCAAAAGGGGTGTGCTTAGGGGCAGGGAGAGGTTTCACTTAAACAATTATTCTGTAGATTTAAGAGCACCGATAAATATCAAGGTTTGCTCGGAAGTTATTTCCTGAGGTGAGGTTCTTTCTTATAAGGTATTGGCTGCATGGAATGTAAATGAATTGTTTATATCTAAATACTAAATCACATAACTGAGATTTGATTTTTCACGGGATGTGACATCCTCCAGGAAATCTGAAAACATAAAATGTTATTTTACTTATCCCAATATGCACTTTTAAAAAAGAATGAAAACTAATTGCTAGGATGCTTTTATGTCATTCATTTTCCAGCTTCCTATAGGTCTGCATATTTTTAAAAGTTGTTTAGGTGTTAACTATTGGAGCCTGGGTATATTTACTCAAAAATAAGGTTCACTTAGTTCAGAAGGAGTTTATTTCCTAGTAAACATTCTTAGTTTAAAAATACAGATATGAATATTTATCTAGCAGGTTTTGCTGCTTTAGAATCTCAAATATGCTCATTACAAATGCATTTGAACTATGAAATACGTATACTTTTCATTTTATTTGTTGTAGTATGAAGCATTAAGAAACTGAATAAACTGAGATCTTCAGTTAGGAGATCTGTATCCTGAAACAGCTGGTTAGAGCTGCCCTAATGACTGAAGCAGCTTACAAATTGATAACTAATTTAACTATATAAGGATATGCAGACACTGTTAGAGCTACTTTACTATTGCCACCTTTTTGATACACACATAAGGAAAGAAATATATATATTGTGCAAAAATATCTCTCCCCCAACACATATTTAAAACTGCAGCGTGCAAAACCAGATACACACATACATAGATTACAGACACAGATTATACACACAAACACACACATGTTTAGTCCTTTCTTGTTTCTCAGCTGTAATTCCCAGGCATCTCTCATCACGTTGGCCATTGTGGGTCAAACCCATTTGGAAACACCAGTTCTCAATCTCAGCCTTACTTCCTCAAGGAAAACTAATCTGTAAACTAATCTTTAATCTACCAATAATTCTCATTCTCTCTCTCCCTCTCTCTTTCTCACACACAGACAGAGAGAGAGAGAGTAATCATAGTCATAAATAATGATTTCTTACTAAATAGAAGAACACTTTTTTCAAGTGTTGAATCGAACCAAGAGCCTTAGATTATGCACGGGCTGATTATTTGCCTGAAGAATAATTTCAGGTTTTAGTTACTCCCTTGATCATATTAGCAAATGAAGACTGAATTACTAGGTTAGAAATATTAAGGCTGTTTAAACGTCTCTTGATTATATAGCTCTGAATATATGATCTGGATTTATAATATTTAATTTTATCAATCTTTTCCCCCTCAACTATTTTAGTTAGTTGGGTTAGTTGGGTTTTTTTTTTTTAAATAAAATCGGTGACTACCTCACATTTTTCTACATCCTTAGATATTTGCACATCTGGCTGTAAAATTACAAAGAGGATAGATTAAAAACCATATCTTTTCTGACTATAAGATTATGGGGAAAGGATCCTGTGACCCTGCAGATTTTGCTGAACTACAGCACAGCAAAGGGAAGGGGTTGCTAGGAGTTGCAGTTAAAAATATCTTCAGCACCATAGGTTACTGCCTCAGGTTGCCTCTCAAAACAAACCATTTGCAGTCTTTGGTTTTACATATTTCATTCAGCACATTCAAGAATAAAGAGAGTTAGTTAATTGGTTTCTAAAATGGAGTTGAAAAACTAAAAGGTATGTTATTCTCTTTTAGTACAAAATGGGAATGGCGGGCAACCATCCTATGCAGTCTAGTACATGATAAAAATTAAAGTGATTTTGCTTTAACATTTCCTTCAGAAAGCAGGTTTAGCTTGTACATTCTGTGTCCAAAACAGGGTCCCTGAAGCTAGACTGTTGCTTCTTGCAGTCTTACGCAGAAGCAATAAAGATTTAAGTAACAAATTTGTCTAAAATAAATACAAGCCAAAGATTATAAACTACACAGCTAGTATTAATATCAGAGAAGAATTTCATGGCAGGAAGTGCCAGAGCAAATAGTTCTGTTCACAGTTGCTTGCCAGAAATTGTGGGTTATATTTTGTTCTCCAACAGTAGTGTTTCCCCTCCCCTCTGCCATTTCCCATGAATCCCAAAAACTTTCTCTGGAAGTTTGGGGACCTTCTGGATGTTGGATGGTGCCCATTGACATGTTATGATTTGCATGGTCCCTTGTACAAGGTGAAACAAAGCTAAATCGGGAACTCTATGTTATCCAGAGGCTCAGTGGGTCAGTCTGATTAATGACTTGAACCTATTTTCGGTGGAGATTAAAGTGGTTACTATTTGAAGATGTGAAGATATGAATGAATACATTTCAGATGAATATTCTGTTGTTTTTCTGAGCACTTGAACTAGTCCAGATTGAACTTGAGCATCTTGAATTAGTCCAAATTCAAGAAGCAGATTGTAGCTGTCCCTTGCTTCTCTTATCTCATTTCTGAACATCTCTTGCACCCAGTTGCTGACCTACTTTTTATATGTTTAGAAAGGTCACTTGTCTTTAAAATAATTTAAAAATAAATTTTAGGAACAAAAAGGTTCATGAACCCGCACAGGAGTATATTTCACTCTGATCCTATACAATAGTTTTCAAAATTATTTTCATTGTGCCTCTATGTTCCTGCATCAGTCATAATGGAGGAGGAATTTTAAGAAAAAACTGATATCTCTAAAGTGGTAAAAACTGAAATATTTTATGCCTGGCAGGAGTCAACAAAAAGCCATTCAAAAGTTATTACCATGACAAATAAATTCTCACACAGGTTAAACAAACCACAGTGATCTATTACTTGTTAAAATTATATATACCTAGAGAGTTAGTAAAAGAATGCGGTCTCTTGCAGCCTCATTACAAAAAAGAAGATATTTGGGAGGCCCATCTTCAGTAAAATAATAATGCTTTCTTTTATTATTTCCTATGGAAATATATAAAATTTAGCCTGTGTACAGAATGTTAATGGAGTTATATACGTTACATTTTCTGTTTCAAGTTCAGGAATTTCTTATTCATTTTGCATTCATCACAAAAAAGAAAAGATATAATCTCTCCCCAAAAGTATTTTATGCTATACTGTCTACAGTAAGGGCTGTAATGATATTTAATATTTCTTATAAACAGTGTAGTATGTTTATTAGAAGAGTGTTAAGTATTACTTTAAGAACTGTGATCAAAATGGACAAGGTGAGATATATTTGAATTCATCAGTCTTATAAAAAGTTTGAAATATATTTTTGCATGATTAACATTTAAAATTTTGCTGCATATGAAATCTAATATTGAATTTTAAAGGGAAAACATGAATTTGCTGAAAAAAATAATTGGAATTTGCAAATGAAAGATAATCAATATTGAGATACCAGGAAAGGAGCCCTTAGTTTGATTTATCACAAACAATTGTTATGGAGTTTCTTTTCAGCTCAAAAACCTCTGATGGTTTTCAGAAATTGGAATTTCACAACTTACAATTTGATGAATTATGCAAAGGAAAGTATTTCAAAGTATTTGTCAAGATTATCATTATAAAATATTCCTGTTAGGTTTTTTTTGATAGGGCACACTTTTGTTCCAACAGTAAAAACAACAACCAAAAAAAAACATTTTAAAATAAGGAAAGTAATTTTGATCATGTTTGATTAAAATTTAATGTGGCTGTTTTCAATTAAAGAAGAGCCAGGGCTCCACTTGAAAACCTTGCCGTCCCGACTTTCACAGGAGACCATTTGAGAATTAAAAGAGTCTGAAAACAGCCCAGAAGAAGGGAACAGGAAGCTGCTCCCAAATTCTGACCCAGAAAACTACAGGCTATGCCTATGAAATCACCAGAGGTTGACTTTGACATGTCCTTTCCTTATGAACAAGGAACTCAAATGCCACATGAATGAAAGCTTCTAATTAGCGCAAATCTGACCGTAGATTTCTTAAAGGATTTACACAGATGCCGGAAGAGTCAAATATGTTTTGTTATAATAACTTTAGGTGAGTTATCTTAGGAGTAGGAATTAACAGTAGTTCCCAAAGCAGGGATTTGTGTGCTTCAGAGACATCTGCATGGAGCACAGTCTGGACTCACACAGTTTATGGTGTGCCCAGACCTAGCCTAAGGAGCCTCCAGGAGCCCATTTGGAATTGAAATGCATCCAATATATTATAGCTCAGAATAGGAGCCACCTTATTTTTTTGAGGGAATTTGTCTATGGTTACTGATCTTCAATTGATAAAGATGGCTTTTACCAAATTCTGCAGTTCCTTCTGTGGAACGATTTCAAAGCCACCTCTTAAAAAGTTGCTGTTTGATCCAAAATACTCTAAGAAGAGATTGTTGCTTAGGTTGAGATACAACTCTTCAGGATTATTACAAAAAAATATAAACAGACACGGATCCGTATGAGTAGTCTGCAAGGGTGCTGATTGTTTGCTTCATGTGGTGATATATTAATATATATAAAGTTTTGATTTGTATCCACCAATTCATAATTGATAGTATCAAACAAAAATGTGGAAGTGAATTTTGGTGCCAAAAGCTTTACTGTATTTTTCAAGAGAAATCAATACCTGCACCCTTAATTTCTCAAGACATTCTGGAAGGGTTTGGGCCTGAAGCCCCTGCAGAGGGCTTTGGAGGGTTTCCTTTCCTGCCCCTTCCCCAGGCTTCCAGAAGAGGTTCCAGTTCCGTATTAAGAGCTGGAACTCCAGAAGGGAATTGCTTGAGGCTGCGAGACACGGATTTTTGTGGGCTTCTGTCTAAAATGCTTGGCTGCAGAGCCCTGAAAACTGTCCTTTCAAACTGAAGTTTTTAGTTTGGATTCTTGTCCACCAAATTCAGATATTTGGAGTTAAAAAAAATTAGGGACATGTCCCACTCAAATTTACAATTGTTTAATTTCTGTTAATTTCACTAAAAGATACTAAAATACATATTTTAATTCTTCCATGAGATTCAAACACTGGATCCTGTTCCTTGATTTTCAGATTTGTTTCAGCTTTATACTGTATGACATAAGTAGATACTCATGTCTAACAGAGAATGGGTTTAGTTATGTTGTAGTAATTAAAACTTTGAAACTATGATTAGAGATTTGTCCTGTTATCAAGCATTCCCAAATCTTGATCATATTTATTTTTTGTGTTACTTGTAGGAATTTTATTCTGCTTTGTTTTGGTCTTTTCCTGCCCACTTTTTCTTATTTTCAGTTTTATGCTATCATAGCTTTTGTTGCCTGCAACTTGATCTTGTTGCCTGCAACTTGATCTTGTTTTTAAATTTAATTTGTTATCTGTTCATTGGTTGTACAGTGTGTTTACATATTTTTGTACTTGAGTGTAGTTTTATATTAAAAAAGAAAAATGATCTGGTAAATATAGCTAAATAATCTTTCTAACGCTTTTAAATTTAGGATCATTAGAGATGACAGAGCTGTGGAACTGTAATACTAAACAGTTGCCTTTCTTTATGTTGATGTTATTTTCTGGTTGTACTTTCTTTTTCTTAAGATGTATGACTTTTTGACAGATTGGAAACTTTTAACGCATAATTGTTTAGAAAAATTTAAACTGTAAAAACGTGTCATTTTTTCCAATGGAAGTCTAGGCTTTAAAAGTTTTGGGATTATTCTATTCCTAGGCAAAATTTCTGTATCCAAAATGTTGTATTTTTGCATCTTAATACTAGAACATGCTTGTAACAAGTTTGGAGCCACTATCCAGATTGTTTAGTTTAAGAGAGAAAAGACCGATTGTTCCATTTATGTGCAATAATCTCTCTGAAAGTTTTATAGTGCATTGAACATTGTTTGAATAATGACATTACATTTTGAAGCAAACTGCTGCCCAGACAAAGGTCAGTGTTTTAATACATTGTTTTTTAAAAGTTGAATCTTCAGGGAACCCCATCCACTTTGTTGCTTCTACTGCTGGCCCATTGCAGAGAATCCTGGGCATGCCCTTATGGTACTCATGTAAATTCTTGTGGGGTACAGCTGTATTCATCACTGACTCACTTGAGCTAGCAGCATGACCAAGAATATCCCCAAATGCAGCAGCCCACTGCAGGGGAAGGAAACACTGGGGTTACATTCTCTCAAACACCCTGTTTTAGCTGTTGCTTTTGCTCTAGAGAGACATAGAATAACAGCTCAGAGAGATGGAACAAATAGTTCAAAGCTGCCCTTGCCCTGGATTACCTGTTTGATTGTACTGATAGACAAGTAGCAAAGGCTGCCCCAAAACTTAAATGTAGCAGTTCAGTGGTGGGGATGTAACTGATAGGTATAGATGACCCCTTTCTTCTTAGTGCTATTATCCATAACGTGCCTTTGATCGGTGCGGTCTTAGTGGGTTGCTTGCTAAAGCTAAGCATTTTTGTTTCCTCTTTTGTTGAGGTTTCATTCTTTTTTTCATTGGGTAAAGCACTTAACACAAATGGGCTGATCCTCACTGGAAATGTCCTTTGCATTGAAAAATCTTGGGTCAGACTCCAAATTCTCAGTCTAAGCATTTATGTCTGGGGGATTTTTGTCTGCAGGGAAGCATACAAGGCAGACAATTCTTTCACCAGGAAAGCTTATTTTTAATTCTTGCCTTATCTATTATGGTAGGGCTTTTTTTATATGTCATGCTTTATTTATATATCTAGAATATTTTAATACCTATTACTCAAATAGGTGAAGACTGCTATGCTGTAAATATGTATTTAGGTACAGAATAAAAATCCTTGTGAATATTTGGCGGGGAAAGCTGTTACTGAACACAGAAGCCACTTTTGGGCGGTTGCTGGTTGGGGGTTGGGGGATGTGTATGTGCAAGATAGGGGAAAATAACCTTTGATTTTAAGCACTTGCCAAAAGAAAACAAGAGTTTAATAAATATTTTTATTTAAAGAAGTGAAGCACTTCATCAGGATTTGCATTGAGTTACACTGTTTCTGGAGGAAGGTCCACAAGTCATCAGCTAAGCCAGCATTTGTGGCCACCAACAGTTCTTCCAGCTCATTCCCTTCAGTTTTCTGGCATACCCAGTGGGATTTAAGACAGACTCACAAGCAATTTACCAAGTAAATAGGGAGCAAACCCCATAGAATACTTACTTATGAGTAGGCATGCTTGAGATTTTTTTCTCTGTATAGAGAGACTGTGAGAAACAGAATCCTTGGAATCAATTGGAGCAGACCCCTACTGCTTCTTCCTTCTCCAGAATCTAGTGCAAATGAGAGATCTGGAAAAGGAATCCATGGACCCCTGGTGTTTTGCTCCCCAGAAGCACTTGTTTTTGGTAAAGTGGGGAAAGGATTTGTGGGTACTTTGTTAGGGGATGAATGCTGCTATGCTGTATGAGAACAATCTCTCTGATATTTAGGTCATGGTGTAGAATTGGATTCCTTAGAATTTTAAGGGATACATATCAACTTGCCATCAGTTCTTATGCTTTCCAAATTTCTGTCTTGTATAGAGCAGAAAACATGATGAAGTGGATACATGACATAATGTGTCCATTATACTCCATCCAGGATGGCAGTTTTTGATCTCCCAGTATTTTCCTCACTTTTGCCATTTGCTGATCAATTTCAAACTCTGTAATTGCTTGCTTCCTCCAATTTAAATTTTGTGTTTGGGTATAAATCATGCTTTACAAAATATTCATATTATTTGTATTTATTCTCATCCAAAATATTCTTTGCTTTATTTACTGTAAAGGTGTTTGAAGTGACTCAGTGGGCAGGGTGGGGAAAATATGAACAAGCCAATTTGGGATGTTTACAAATAATAGAAAATGGTACTCCATAGATTTCCAGTCTGGCTGTATTATGATTGAATTTGATTTAATGGACAGAATTTAGTAACAACTATAATAAAATACATTCCTTCCTATCTATGGTCACTCATGCTCATTTTCAGTTAATGATAATATGATTAAGAACCCAAATGTTAGAGACCAGGTCAAAAAATACATTAGAGTTTACTCCTACCATATTTGAAAGAGTTTTGGATCAGATGATCTATATTAGAATCCCTTAGAATAGTCTCTGTGGTAAACTCTGGAACATTCAATATTGTCTGCCTTATTGAATAGATGGGGCAAGTACTCCCCTGTTGTCACATTGTTGGGAGAAACGTTTTCTGCTCACTCTTGCTGGGAAAGGAATGTCTGCTATTGAATTAGCCCAAAAAAGGATTTCTTATTCAAAGTAGAAAATGGACAAACTAGATGATCTTACTCCCAAGAATGGAAATGATACATTTATAGATGAGAGGTATAGGTCTGGTTTATGCTCTTATACACAACTGCAGAAGTCTATAATCTGAAATTAATTCTAGGAGCATTTGAAATAGTGTTTTAGACCTAAAGCCGAATGGGAAAATTCAAAAGCAATTCCTGATTTGCTATCAAAGTCTTAAATCGCTAATTAGCTTTCCACAATTACTGGAACTGGACATTTCCCCCTTTCTTACATACATACAAATGAGTATCATATGTATGTGTGCAAGGTATATGGATATGAGTGATAAAAATGCATGAGAGAGTGTTTGAGTATATATATATATATCTTATATATATATGACAGAGCTACAGAAACTTTGTAATACTTTGTGAAAATAATTATATTATGGATGTTTGTACTGTGCACAGCTACTGGAGTTAAATGTAGGGAATCTCAGGAACAAGCATAAAATTTGTCCAAGACTTATTTCTCAAATGTGTATGTGCAGTTTTTAATTCTGTATACTATTTAATATTTTACCAATAAAAATAAACTTCTCACATGAAAGTTCATTTTATGAAGTTTCTCATGTCAAAAATAGATCTCATACCTCTTTGGTGAATGGTTTGGAAGGTGAATTACTCTTTAATAAATATGGTACACCTATAGTTAAATATATATTAGATATCCCAAAGGTGCTTTTTCCGCCTTTGGGACAACCTTGACTGGATGATTGAGAATCTCCATAGACATATATATTGGATACCAGAAAAGTGTGTCAGCTATGTCAGTTGCAGGGTGACATAGAGGAAGG
Organism: Azemiops feae; assembly: GCA_023970755.1. Lineage (NCBI taxonomy): Eukaryota > Metazoa > Chordata > Lepidosauria > Squamata > Viperidae > Azemiops > Azemiops feae. Next base: position 515,698 of record JALGBA010000587.1, read on the forward strand.
GGGCAAATTAGATGCTCTGCTCTCTATAGATTTACAGAGACAGAGAAAGAGAGAGATTGTTGTATGACATGCACATAATATAGAAATGCTCAAACTTTGGGGAATAAACAGGGTGAACTTGAATTATTAATACATTAGGGTATATATGATATAGTTGCAATTATTGAAATGTGGTGGAATGAAACCCATGACTGGAACATACTGATAGAAGGATACAAACTGTTCAAAAAAAACCCAAACCAGACCACCAAAAGAGGAGGTGGAGTTGCACTATATGTAAAAGACCACTATATTGCTACAGAAATGCACAAAACCAAGGACAAAAACCACCTAGAATGCATATGGGATATCTATCTATCTATCTATCTATCTATCTATCTATCTATCTATCTATCTATCTATCTATCTATCTATCTATCTATCTATCTATCTATCTATCTATCTATCTATCTATCTATCTATCTATCTATCTATCTATCTATCTATCTATCTATCTATCTATCTATCTAATCTATATCTATATCTATCTATATCTAATCTATATATCTATATCTATCCATATATCTATATCTATATCTATCTATATCTAATCTATATATCTATATCTATCTATCCATATATCTATCTATCTATCTATCTATATCTATCTATATCTATCTATCTATATAATATCTCTCTCTCTCTCTCTCTCTCTCTCTCTCTCTCTCTATATATATATATATATATATATATATATATATATATATATATATATATATATATATATATATATA